>CM044109.1:11397652-11417157 GCA_024174645.1 Lemna minuta
CGCTCGCCACACGTCCACGTCGCCTGCAAGGTAAAACCGTGTGGGAACATAGTCCCACACGGAAGAAAAATAGAGAGAATCTGCGGTTAAATAGGGGAGCTCCCCTTGGCTATCATAGCGTTACAGTCCCCCCATGTTACCAGGGCCCACTATACCCGTGGGCCCTCCACTTGCAAACCCTCCTGCCACGTGGCGCCCCACACGGGCGCGCACGTGGACCCGTACGCGTGGCCTCCTGCCACGCATCAGCGCCACCTGCGCCCTGCGTGGGCTGCCCGGGCTCTGCCACGTGGCCTCCGTGCCGCGTCGCACCCCGGGTCGGTCCCACGCGCCACGTCAGCCGCCGCCTCGCCACATCAGCACCTACAGGTAAAAAAACCCCCCTTTTTCGCGATTTTGTTAATAGAAAGTACCTCTAAAAATCAAATAAAAATCAAATAAAATTCAAAAAAAGGGCATAAAACTTCAGAAATTCATAATTTAAAATATACAACTCCTTTTTAATCCAAATTTTCTCCAGTGGATCACAAATTCTTTTCTTTTTAATATCATGTCATTTAAAATATATTTAGAAAGAAGAAATCAAGATGACTTATAATTTACTTTAATCATTTCTTATTAAACATTTTAAATCATAAACTCATCCTAAAATCATCCTTCCAAACATTTACTAAAGTCAAAATTCATTCAATAACAGAGACTAACTTCTATTAATTTTAAAAATAAAGACTAATCATCTATTAAACATGAAATTATCCCTAATTTATGCATAAATATCAACTTTAGTGAAATGACATGCCAATGGAGAAAATTCCTAAAAAGTATGATAACATGCATCATATTCACATAAAATAAGCATGAATATGAGTTAATTAAGATAAGAATTCAAGTTATAAATGCATGTTATCAAGGGGCTTGTCCGTTCTCAAACCCTAAAGATTAAGTTGTAACGCGTATTCTTAAGAGTGCATCCATGGATTAGTATTATAAGCAGTCTTCAGAAAACTTTATGTTGATGGGGACTCTACTATATTCCACAGCTTACAAAAACAAATTTGAACTCTTTTCTTGCATTCTTTAATTCTAAACATTAAATCTCTTGACCTAAATCCTGAATTCTGACCCTGAGAAGCTTAATCTAGAAGGTGATTCTTGAACCTAAAGCCCGAACCGTGAAAATGTAACTCTTCGAGTTTAATAACCCAGGCCTTTAGATAGTGTGTTCTGTTTTCTTCATTTTATTGTGGAATTTTCAGGTAGGATGTATGCGAAGGGAAGGCCGGTCTAGCCAAACTACGCTAGTCAAGGCGGTTGACTGTGTCCTTCATATGCACTGTTGCTAATTATGAGTACGGATTCTTTTGGAACTTCTACCAGGTAAAACGAGAATTATCTAATACAAGTTTAGGGTGTTGACTTTGACGGGTAGCTGACTTTTCAACAGGATGGGAAGTTCATGGCAGAAGTGAAACTAACAGGAGTCCTCAACCTAGGAGCACTACCACAGGGAGAAACAAGAAATCAAGGCACCACAATCGCCCAGGGATTTCTTCCTCCAGTCCACCAGCATTTCTTTGCCATTGGAATGGTCATGTCCATTGACTGTAAGCCCATTGAGGCTTTCAATCAGGTATGACATGTATCAGAAACCGCGTATATAAATACAACAGTTATAATTGCTCATGGCGTGATTTCTTTCTAGGGGAGAATAACATCCACAACAATGCATTCTACGGTGTGACCCATATTCAAGGTTTATAGCTATTCTACAAAGGGATCTACTTTCAGGGACGTTTACGGTGTGACCCATATTCAAGGTTTATAGCTATTCTACAAAGGGATCTATTTTCAGGGACATCTACGGTGTGACCCATATTCCTCGGCTAGAAGATTGGTCTTTGATGCCCGTTGAGCACATTGGTTTCGTGCTAATGGTAATTTTCTCTCTAGATCCTTGGCTGATAAGTAACTATTGATTGTTCTTTGAATATTTTCTTGGTCGCACTTTTTTTTCCAAATTTAGAATGCAGCAAAGCATTAATATGTCGGAACATAAACGTTTATGTCATCCTGATCTTCCTGAATCCGTCGATCTCTACTTGTCTCTCATGCCTATTGACCACTTCGAATGAAGTCAACGATTCTTTATGGGTTCGACTCCATTATTGAAAAATAGAAGCATAAACGTCATGAATATTTCTCAACGTAAAAGTCATTAAGCTTTTCTGGATAAAGTCCATTGCTCTAAATGCGAATGCATCAAAGCTTTGAATATTTTATCTTCATTTCAACAGCCACATGGTTTCTTCAACTGTTCTCCGGCAATGGACGTGCCGCCCAGTGGCACCGCCAGACCAGGTTAAAAGAGAGCAGCTCCGTCGATCCACATGACATCCGTATTCAAACTTTTCACTAACATCCACATGAGCATCACTTACCTCATTTCACCTCATTTACTTACTTGAGCTTATTTCTTTCTCAGTTTTGACTCATTTACCTCATGTGATTTGGATGAATGCATGTAAGCAATATCATCACTTCATGACGGGTAATATAATCACCCTTAAGTCATCAAAATAACTTTGCCGCTAAGGAATAAGCTTTTTCTCCAACATTAGAATACTACTGTCAAAGTTGAAAAATGAGTGCAGCCTCTATATTGCCAGTGTTCAAGAGGTTTCAAAACAAAGGTGTCATCTCAAGGTAGATGATGATGATGAAGAAAGTAGTCGTCATCTGCAATTTTTACTGAAGAACCACAAATTACCTCAAGTCATCTTTCCTCCAAGTTCTTGCAAACAAATTTCTCTCTCTTAATATTAATATGAAAGTTCTTCTTTGGTGTCTTCCTTTGCCATACTTCTGATTCTTCTTTGTGTATATCCTTCTTCATGTTGTATATATGCACTAATTAGAATATTGACCATACCTTTGATAATTCTAGAACAAAATCTTTGATTTGTCACAAGGTCTTTTCTCCTAATATTTAGATTCATTGTTGTAGTTTCTTCGTTGCCCTCAACCTCTCACAAGGTCTTTTCGCCAAGGCCTCGACTATGATGATGGAGTTTCTGTGATTATTCACCTTGCTCTTCTTTCTTTGACTTGGTCAACATCCGTGGCATTAGGGCTTATTCTTCTTATCTCACATCATGTTGAGTAAGCCGTAGCTCGTGAACTTTTAATGACTCAATCACTTCATCAAGAGAAATCGTAAAGATCTATCCTAAGTGTTAAATAGACTACAAGAGATTCATACTGGTGGATATTCTGTGTCCTACAAGCTAATCACACCTACATGTATTGGGTTTATATTCGTTGAAATGAAATTTATTCATTGACATTATTGTGTGATGTTTGCAATGAAGTCTATGATCATAAGCAATGACAATGTTCTAAACATTTTTAGTCGTGCGATATTCGAGAATGACATAAAATTATATAGAAAGAATATCACTATCTGATTCGACTCATATGATCAGTGACGAAGCGTTTTATGTAGTCGTTGAAAACACACAAACGTCGGTAAAAAAAATAATAATTTCGAACTCATAAATACAAAAATATGAAATCAAGTATAGTGTAAAGATCGGGTCGATCCACAGAGAACACGGTTGACTTTGATCGAAGAGTTGACTTGGTCAAATTTGGGTTTAAATAGAAATTTTAAGAAATTAAAGTGATCTATAATCAATAGAAATGATATAAATATATGAGATAGGATATTTTAAGAATTTAAAAACTGATTAGACGAAGAAATGTCAAAAGTTAAGGACAAAGCATTGACTTTGACCCACAGTTGACTTTCTATAAAATCAGATAATAAAAAGAGCTTATTACGAAAAGTATATATTAAAAACTAGAGAGAAAATGAAAATTTCTGATGTATAATTTGTGATTTTTCAAGGCGAATTAGATTTATCATGAATGATTGAAAATCAAAGATAAGAAAAATCCTGAAATGAACACTTTTGCTTAAATCATTAAATTAACTAACCAAATGATATCTAAATCTTGAAATTATAATATGAATAGAAAGCTAGAAACCAAAGGATTCCAAAGAGGACCAAAATTGTCAAATTTCACCTCCTATTTTAAGAGTAATTGATCCCGCAAGTCAACACCCAAGTTCGGATTGAAAATGAATAGTCAATGGTCAAACGTCAAATTGATGGGCCAAATGATGATGAAATTTTATGATTTTTCTATCCATAGAAAGCTGATGAAACAAGGAATTCAATGAAACCAAAATCTAATTATTTAGACTTAAGATCAGGAAGAAATCCTTGTTTCAAAATCAGTGAAAATCCGCTCCCAATTTGGGCGAAAATGAAGAACAATTCGATTTATAGGATGAAATTAACTACCTAAATCTAATATAAATTACAATTTTTGCAAGAGGAATGGTCGATTCACACTACTAACCCGATTGACGCGAATATGAGGCTCCAAATCGCATCGATTGAAGTGTATTTGACCGGTTTCTTCTTCGGCATACGCTCGGCGTTCAAGGGGAGAATTCGATGAAATCTTGCAACGATTCGTGATCAATCCCACCTCAATTGGATCAGAATCGAGTCTAGAACGCAGGGGGATCAAGAAGAACTCAGGATTTTGCTCAAAAATTGCTTAATTCCTCCACGATTCAATCAAGAGTTGAATTACGAAGGAGGAAGAACACCGCTTTATAGGAAATTTCCCGTGAAAAATGTGGGCCGTTTGATTCGGAGAAGGCAATCGGACGGCCGCGATTTTGTGAAATCCATAGGCCACGATCCCACGTCTCTGCCATTTTTGCCCGTCTGATCTTCATCAACTTGTCAAGGTGAGTCCACGTTGTTAGCGCACTTGTTTTGATATAAACCTGTTCTTGAATTGACAGAGAGGTAATTGCGGTATTAACCTTATTTCATAGGTTATAAATTGCTTTGCTCTTATTTTACTATTAAGATTAATATAAATTTCCCTGCTATTATCTTACCATCAATATTTCCAATATTAAGATTAATATCTTACTCACTGTGATGGTGTTTTGGTTTCAAGAAATGCAGCAAGAATCCTTTTTATAAGTCATAAATTCAGGAAATGGCATATATTCATAAGTCCACTTTATATTTACTATTATCATTCAAAAGTATATTCATAAGTTCATTAAGGGCGTTATCGTATTTTTATGGTTCCTCTCTTTCTAACCCGACACACTATAAAAGGTGTGAGTTTTTGAAAAATTAGGGTATCGAAAATACAAGGGTTTGACGCCAACTTTGACGATCCATCGAGCTGTGATAATCCTCTCCTTGCGATGCAGGGTGAAGACAAGACCGGTGCGAAGAGGAATCTTCATCGGCATACGGGCTTTCATCGTCTTCATCTTCGGCGGTCAGTGAGGAATACGCGTCAGCGGCGGTTTGATCCGTGTTACGCTATACGGTTTCAACAATCTGATTTTTCTTCGATTCAACAAATAGATCTGATTCTTGTGTCGATTCTTAGTTTTGTTTTGATCCTTCTTCTCTGCATATTCCAAATCCGTCATTAGATTAAAATAAATATATTTCATTTGTGGTAAATCTGTCATCTGAGGAGATAGTCATCTGGAGAAGGTTTGGGGTGAATCTAGATTTCAAGTTCTTGTAGAATCTTAGTAATAAATATTACGTCTATTAATCGTTGTTGTGGTAGATTAGCTATCAGTCGTAATTGCAAAGTTAGTTTATTTGCTTTCAATATTAAATATTCCTATTATAAATCGTTGATATCGCTTTGAATTAATCCATACCTATTTTTCATTAAATTAAGTTAGGTTGATTACGTGCATACGAGTTATTCACTGTTGTTATAAATTCAGCTTTATTAAGTTTTAGCGAGATCGACAGTTATAGTGTTTAAGTTACTATTTAATTTTACTTCTTCAATTAAGCTGATGCATTGTATGCATACGAGTTATTCACTATTGTTAAATATTCGGTAAGTTTAACCATCAACGAGGTTGAAGTGATTAAAGGCAAACAAGAGTGCTTGTACTTTTTATACGAAATTGATTTTTCTTAAATCACTTAGTTTGTTTCTATCATATCTTATCTCCACGGAATTAACAGCTGGCGAGTTAGTGACACGAGGCACATCAAGTAAGTCGTGCTTAAATCTCAATCCAATTAGACACATATATATATCGTATATTGTTCTTTTTGTCAACACTACGCGAGTTGAAATTCTCGGTGACGAACGAGAAGATATATTGCTGGTTGTATTGTGTTATTCTTAGTTTTCTCAATTACATTACTTGATTATATTGTGCTAAGTTAGTTTTTAAATTCTGATGCGGATTATATTGATTCATCAATCAGTGTGTTTATTAATTAATTTAGTTGAATAATTGAATTTAGTTATTTTTACGTCATCAAAGTTTTCTACCATATTAATTACAGCGAGGTTGAGACTCATAGCGCCGAGACACGAGGCGTTTTTGGTAAATTATATTACACTAGTTTCATATCACCGTGTTTGCAATAGTTTTAACTTAATTGTTTTGTTTGTATCGAGATCTATTTTTCTTTGTTATAAGTTTTATTCCTTGATTTCCCGAGTGAGAGAGGTAGGTCAAGGTAAACCATAGTCAACTACGTTAGAAAAATCAACGGTAGACGAGAAAGTCGGATTTTTGAGGAAAGTCAACTACTGTCAAGAAAAGTCAGCTGTAGACAAAAGGTCAAACATTTGAGGAGAGTCGACCCCGAGTCGGGAAAAGTCAACCTAATTAGATCAAGAGTCAACCCCATTTAAGTCAAAAAGTCAACGAAGTCGGAAAGTCAACTCTAGGTCAAAAGTCAACCTTGAGTCAACAGAAGTCAGAAAGTCAACTCTAGGTCAAAAGTCAACCTTGAGTCAACAGAAATTAAAAAGTCAACTCTGTCAGGAAAGGTCAATTTAGCAGAAAGTCAACTCTAGATTATTAGTCAACTTAGAGTCATCGGAACTCATAAAAGTCAGCTAGTAGGTCAAAGTCTAATCAAAGTCAACTAGAATCAAGAAAGTCAACTACGTCGAGAAAGGGGTCAATTTTTAGCGAAAAGCTATTATTAGTCGGGAGAGTCACTCACTTAGGTAGCATAGTTAAGATACACATCTATTATAATCACACACACATCGAGAGGGGACGAGAAGATCTCATTTGTTGAGACGAGAAGGAGTCGAGACTACGGAGCGAGGAAGACAAAAGTGAAGCCGGAAGACGAGGTCTCGGTTTTATCGGTGGTCGGCGGTACTAGCGGAAGAGGCACGACGGAGCGTGACGAGGACGAGCGATCGTGTGGAGATCGACCTGAGAGAGTCGGGCGTCCGGGGAGGCGAGAAGGTCGAGGCCTAGTGGGTAGTGCCGTAGGGACGGGTAAAGGTGAGTGTTAGGTTTGCCGTAGGGGGCAAACCTAAACCCTTGTATCTAAACATTGTCCTTCACCCATTTGAGGGTGAGAGGATTAGGGATTTCATTTGGTGAGGAGGAGGCTCAGGAGTCTATAGTACTCGGGGCTGGATTAAGGGACATTAGGTTCCCCAACCAGTATAATAATATCGAGTGTATCGAGTGGATAGGAAGTGAGTGATTAACCAACGAATCATAGTAAAAAGAAAAGTAGTATATAGTAACTAAAATTAACACATAACCTAATTCACCCCCCCTCTTAGGTTAAACCACCGCCCTATTGGGACTTTTCAATTGGTATCGAACGACTTGTTCATCGGTGTAACGAATCGACAAAGTCGATCTATTATGGGTGGTGATTCTAGATCTGTTTCCTCCAACTCTTGATGGCACTAACTATGCTGTTTGGAAGGTAAGGATTGAAGCTTATACCATGGGGAAGAAGCATGAAGTATGGAGTATGATGGTCAAGGGAGTTGACACGGAGTATGAGAAGTTTTTCTAAGGAAGAGTTGGAATTCAACGGAGCGCGAAGAATATCATCTTCGCATCAATCGATGATAACTTGTTTCATCAAGTGTCAAGTTGCGGTAAGGCTAAGGAAATGTGGGACAAACTAAAGACCACACATGAGGGTACACAACAGCAGAAGGATAACCAAGTAGGTATTTTAGTAAATGACTTTGAGTTATTCAGACAGAAGACAGGAGAATCCATTCGTGATTTGGTAGGACGGATGAACGCGTTGATAAATGCGTTGAAGAACATGGGGAAGGAATATTCTACACTCGAGTTGAATAGGAAGCTGCTGAATGCATTATCTAGTGAATGGAAGATTAAGGTTATAGCTATTGAGGAGGCTAAGAACCTCACTACAACACCGTTGGATGAGATAGTAGGGTCACTTCTCACCCATGAGATGAATGAGGCAAGGAGGAATGAAGGAATGATCAAGAAGGACAAGTCCATTGCCCTTCAAGCACAAGAATCCTCATCGGATGATGATGAGGATGTTGCATTGCTATCCGGGGAAGATAGCACGAATGCTAAGAGGCCGAAGGAAGTTTGGAAATTCATCTAAAGTTTGTTATGAGTGCAGGGAAACCAGGTCACTTCAAAGATGAATGCCCAAACTTAAAGAAGAAGGAGGAGAACGAGAAGATGAAGAAGAAATCAACTTTGGAAGGGAGACAAGAAGAAGAAGGCATTCAAGGCAACTTGGAGTGACTCAAGTGAAGGTGAAGACAACGATGAAGAAGGAGGAGAAGGAGACCAAGAGGTCAACTTGTGCTTAATGGCAAAATCTAGTGAAGGTGAGGTAAGTATTGATGATATTACTAATGAAGAACTCGGTGATGCATTGTCGACCTATTATGTACCTATAGAATCACTAGGAGAGAATTGAAGAGAAGTAGACAAGAAAATCTCAAATTAGTCGAGCAGATTTCTCTCTTGGCGAGAGGTTAGAGAAAGAGTCAAGTTTTTCCAGCTAAGGAAAAACGAATATTTTAGGAATTTGGGAGAGGAGAACACTAGGTTAGAAATTGTAGAACTTAGAGAGAGATATGATAAAGCTGTTAGGAAGTCAAAAGGCTCTGGAAATGTTGTTAGGAAGTCAAAAAAATGCTGTCTTTGAGAAAGGAGGGTCTAGGCTACAAACCTGATGACACAACTAGAGAAACTGGAGGGACAAAATGGATAAAGGAAGGAATGGAAGATTTCTTTAAATTTCCAGAACCTCAAGGTGCATCAATAGCTGTAAATAGTGAGAAGAAAGGAAAGGGATCCAGAAATTATGTCATAGATGAGACAATCCGAAAGGATCCTAGGTACAGATATTCGCATAGCTATGGAATTCTAGGAGAGCATAGGATAGTAGACCAATTAGTCGATCCTATAGTAATTTCAGCTAGTGAACCTCTGAGAGGAGAGTCCAGTAGAGTAACTTATAGTCACTCTGTACCAACTAGCAACGTAATGAGATCAGTAGGTAGAAATGATAAATCTACATCTTATAAAAAATTTCCTATGACACACATTTCACCAAGTAGGGCTTGGGACAGAGACCCGTATAGAATGGAACCCACAACATATATGCGTTATCACCACATGGCTGAACACCCAAAATTCTATCATTCACACGTTTTTGCACCACACCACATGCCAATGACACCCTTTGGGATAATGGACGCCAATTCTAGATTTAGATTTCCTCGAGATCCAACCTTGGGCTTCCATGGGGGTGGAACTAAAGGTCTGAATCTTTTGCGCGAGAAATCATCGATCATCATCACAGTGGTATTTGGACAGCGGGTGTTCAAGACACATGACGAGGGGATAGGAAATGGTTGAACAACATTAAGGAGATGGAAGGAGGCACAGATTACTTTTGGGGGACGAGTAATAAAGGAAGGATTAAGGGTATAGGAGAGATCTCCATAGATGATGATGTTTTTGGTGAAAAAAATATTCTATTTGTAGAGGGTCTTCATCACAATCTGATCAGTATAAGTCAATTGTGTGACAATCACATGATTGCTGAGTTTCATAGGATAGGATGCAATATATTAGATGAGGAAACAAGAGAATTATTATTTGTAGGTCATAGGATTAAAAAAACATTTACATAGTTGACTTAGATGAAGTGAGAAACTCTCGCATGTGTCTAGTGGCACAATACGAAGAAAAACGAGGCAGAATTGTGGCATCGTCGTCTAGGACATCTCAGCCCTCGGAGTATTAGAACTTTAGAATCCTTAGGGTTGGTACGAGGGTTACCCTCACGGTTAGGAAATACACCAAACTCATGTGAGACTTGTATAAAAGTCCAAACGGGTAAAAATCTGTTTTCAATAAGAAGAAGGAGATCTCTACAAAGAAACCTCTAGAACTTCTTCATATGGACCTTTTTGGTCCTAATCGAGTAGCCAGCCTAGGTGGAAAAATATTTTTTTGTCCGGTCATCGTAGATGACTACTCAAGAGTATACATGGGTATTCTTCTTATCACGAGAAGAATGACACGTTTGACACATTTCGAACCTTCACTAAGAAGGTTCAGAATGAGTTGGAATTAAAGATTAAAACTATTCGGAGTGACCATGGGGGGGGAATTTGAAAATCATGACTTCACGAATCTTTGCGATGAATTGGGAATAACGCATCAATTCTCAGCACCTCGGACTCCACAGCAAAATGGAGTCGCAGAACGTAAGAACCGTACTCTGCTAGATATGTCAAGAACGATGCTCGCTGAACATAACCTGCAGGGATACTTTTTGGGCGAAGCGGTGAGTACGGCATGTTATGTAGCAAACGAGCAACGTCACGAGGTACACTTAACAAGACTCCTTATGAGCTTGTTAAGAAACGAACACCAAATATTTCATATTTTCGAATATTTGGGTGTCGATGCTATATTTTAGTGAATGGGAAGAGCAATATTGGAAAGTTTGATTCTCGAAGCGATGAAGGAATATTTTTAGGATACTCGGAAAGATCTAAGGCCTATAGAGTCTTTAACAGGCGCACATTGGTGGTTGAAGAGTCTGTTCATGTCAAATTCATAGAACGGCAACCTCATCGTAGTGATCACACCATCATCACCTCTGAGAGTATTGAGCCACCTGCTGTAATAGCACTGAAACAGAGAAGGACTCATACCCATCAGATGGGGAGATACAAAATCAAGCTGAGGAAGCCACGAGCCACTTACTCTACCCCCCTCCTTGGAGATTCACAAAAGAATCATCCACTGCCAACATTTTAGGAAACATTGACGAAGGAATTCAAACTCGATCACGGCTTAGAAGACCTAAATGTAGCATTCACTTCTCAAATTGAACCGAGGAAGGTCGATGATGCCTTCCTAGAGGTAGAATGGGTAAACGCAATGCATGAAGAGTTGGAACAGTTTGAGCGAAATGGAGTGTGGAATTTAGTGCCCCGGCCAGGAACATCGATCTGTTATTGGAACTAAATGGATATTCAAGAATAAATTAAATGAAGAAGGGAAGATAATTAGAAACAAAGCAAGATTAGTAGCTCAAGGGTACGTCCAAGAAGAAGGCATCGATTACGAGGAGACGTATGCTCCTGTAGCTCGATTAGATGCCATTCGTCTACTGTTTTCATTTGCATGTGCAAATGAATTCAGATTATTCCAGATGGATGTCAAGAGTGCTTTCTTGAACGGAATTATAAAAGAGGAGGTATATGTGGAACAACCCCCGGGATTTGGCGATGATAAACATCCAGATTGGGTATTTAAATTAAACAAGGCTTTATATGGACTCAAACAAGCTCCTAGAGCTTGGTATGAGAAAACTTCGAGTAGTTTTCTAATTAAACATGGATACGATCGGGGTAATGTAGATACCACACTTTGTTCATCGGGAGAATGAACAACGAGATGATAGTAGTTCAGATCTATGTAGATGATATAATATTTGGGTCAAATGATCAAGCACTATGCGATGAGTTTGCTGAATTAATGCAAAAGGAATTTGAGATGAGCTTGATGGGGGAACTTACTTACTTTTTAGGTCTACAAATTAAACAAACCCCCACTTTGGATTGTTTTGTGTCACAAGAAAAAAATATACTCGAGAATTGTTAGTTAAATACAATTTTAAAGACCTTAAAGGCAAAGCCACCCCCATGGCGAATGGAGTCAAACTTGACGTCGATGAGAAGGGTAACTGAGTGTTGATCGAAGCTATATAGAGGCATGATAGGCTCACTTTGTTATATCTTACGACGATGGAGCCCGATATATTATTTTTGTGTGTGCCTATGTGCTCGATTTCAAAGTAATCCGAAAGAATCACACTTGACTGCCGTCAAGCGGAATTTTTCGATATCTCATTGGAGCCGAGAATGCGGGCCTCCAGTATCCCAAAGGTCGGGAGTTTTTCCGTAGTAGGATATTGTGATGCTGATTTTTGCGGGATGTCGTGTAGAGAGGAAAAGCACCCGAGTGGATCATGTATCTTCCTAGGCGGCTGCCTCATTTCCTGGAATTCAAAAACAGAACTCGGTGCGTTATCAGCCGCCGAGGCGGAATATGTAGCAGTGGCTCTGCACGGCACAAAGTGCACGTGGGTGCAAAAGTCGGTTGGCCGATTACGGGATTCGTATTCGGAAGATTCCCATAATGTGTGATAACACCGGTGCGATCAATCTCGCTAAAAATCCCATTGTGCACTCTCGCACTAAACACATTGAGATTCGTCATCATTTCATTCGAGATCACATTAGCAAAGGCGATATAGAGTTAAAATTTATTGACACCTCTCGTCAGCTAGCTGATATTTTTACCAAACCTCTTGGAACAGAGAGGTTCAATTCTTTAGTTAGAGAATTAGGGCATGATTCGAGCCCAGCGCGTAGCTCCCTGATCACATTGTGTGAAGACCTAGGTTTGTCGACCCATTTTTGTTTTTTAACGTCAGTTTCATTTTCTTTTTATTTTTTTAATTTTTGGTATTTTTTTATCTTACCACGAGGGGACATCTAATGATGAGAAATTCATCTTTCAACAATTTTCAGTGTGTGTTTCTTTTTTTGTTTTTGTTTATTTATTTTTCGATCGATTTTTTTCTTCGGTGCCCGTGGCCGTACGTGTAGTACTTCATTATCTCGAGCCTCTTTACTCCTCAGATTTCTGTTCTATCGTGTATACATCGCCCCAGTAGTGCTTCTTTACTCTCGATAATTCGATCGTTGCTCACTCTATTGAACTCAACTCTATTCCCACGTATGCATGTAATCAGCGTCTTCGTTACTCTCAGTAAATCAGCGTTTTTGTCCTTCGGCATCTTCATTATTTTTTAATCCTCACCATGAATTTAAACTCTGAAATGTTCCCCTGGTTCTATTTAGCACTCCTCGTTCTCTGATCCCTCTGGTCGTATTTTTGTTTTTCTTTTTCACTGTCGTTTGGTTCTGATTAGTCATAAACTAAGGGGGAGTTATCTAGATTGCATATCGTCTATTCCTTTTGAGTTATTACAAAAAGGGGGAGAACACTTCCTTCTGTCTCCTTAGATTAAGGGGGAGCTGGCCAAGTGTCAATTCAAGATTTTGTAATACATCAAAAAGGGGGAGATTGTTAGCGCACTTGTTTTGATATAAACCTGTTCTTGAATTGACAGAGAGGTAATTGCGGTATTAACCTTATTTCATAGGTTATAAATTGCTTTGCTCTTATTTTACTATTAAGATTAATATAAATTTCCCTGCTATTATCTTACCATCAATATTTCCAATATTAAGATTAATATCTTACTCACTGTGATGGTGTTTTGGTTTCAAGAAATGCAGCAAGAATCCTTTTTATAAGTCATAAATTCAGGAAATGGCATATATTCATAAGTCCACTTTATATTTACTATTATCATTCAAAGTATATTCATAAGTTCATTAAGGGCGTTATCGTATTTTATGGTTCCTCTCTTTCTAACCCGACACACTATAAAAGGTGTGAGTTTTTGAAAAATTAGGGTATCGAAAATACAAGGGTTTGACGCCAACTTTGACGATCCATCGAGCTGTGATAATCCTCTCCTTGCGATCTGGGTGAAGACAAGACCGGTGCGAAGAGGAATCTTCATCTGGCATACGGGCTTTCATCGTCTTCATCTTCGACGGTCCGTGAGGAATACGCGTCAGCGACGGTTTGATCCCGTGTTCTGCTAATACGGTTTCAACAATCTGATTTTCTTCTGATTCAACAAATAGATCTGATTCTTGTGTCGATTCTTAGTTTTGTTTTGATCCTTCTTCTCTGCATATTCCAAATCCGTCATTAGATTCTTTAAAAAATAAATATATTTCATTTGTGGTAAATCTGTCATACGAGGAGATAGTCATCCGGAGAAGGTTTGGGGGTGAATCTAGATTTCAAGTTCTTGTAGAATCTTAGTAATAAATATTACGTCTATTAATCGTTGTTGTGGTAGATTAGCTATCGGTCGTAATTGCAAAGTTAGTTTATTTGCTTTCAATATTAAATATTCCTATTATAAATCGTTGATATCGCTTTGAATTAATCCATACCTATTTTTCATTAAATTAAGTTAGGTTGATTACGTGCATACGAGTTATTCACTTTGTTGTTATAAATTCAGCTTTATTAAGTTTTAGCGAGATCGACGGTTATAGTGTTTAAGTTACTATTTAATTTTTACTTCTTCAATTAAAGCTGAGTACATTGTCTGCATACGAGTTATTCACTATTGTTAAATATTACGGTAAGTTTAACCATCAACGGAGTTGAAGTGATTAAAAGGCAAACAAGAGTGCTTGTACTTTTTATACGAAATTGATTTTCTTAAATCACTTAGTTTGTTTCTATCATATCTTATCTCCCTGGAATTAACACTGGCAGTTAGTGACACGAGGCACATCAAGTAAGTCGTGCTTAAATCTCAATCCAATTAGACACATATATATATCGTATATTGTTCTTTTTGTCAACACTCTGCAGGTTGAAATTCTCAGTGACGAACAGAAGATATATTGCTGGTTGTATTGTGTTATTCTTAGTTTCTCAATTACATTACTGATTATATTGTGCTAAGTTAGTTTTTAAATTACAGTACTGATTATATTGATTCATCAATCAGTGTGTTTATTAATTAATTTAGTTGAATAATTGAATTTAGTTATTTTCTGTCATCAAAGTTTTCTACCATATTAATTACAGCAGGTTGAGACTCATAACGACAGACACGAGGCGTTTTTGGTAAATTATATTACACTAGTTTCATTTTTTTTTATCACTGTGTTGCAATAGTTTAACTTAATTGTTTTGTTTGTATCAGATCTATTTTCCTGTTGTTATAAGTTTTATTCCTTGATTTCCAGAATTCTGAGAGAGGTAGGTCAAGGTAAACCATAGTCAACTCTGTTAAGAAAAAATCAACGGTAGACAGAAAGTCAGATTTTTGAGGAAAGTCAACTCTGTCAAGAAAAAGTCAACTGTAGACAAAAGGTCAAACATTTGAGGAGAGTCGACCCCAGTCAGGAAAGTCAACCCTAATTAGATCAAGAGTCAACCCCATTTAAGTCAAAAGTCAACAGAAGTCAGAAAGTCAACTCTAGGTCAAAAGTCAACCTTGAGTCAACAGAAGTCAGAAAGTCAACTCTAGGTCAAAAGTCAACCTTGAGTCAACAGAAATTAAAAAGTCAACTCTGTCAGGAAAGGTCAATTTAGCAGAAAGTCAACTCTAGATTATTAGTCAACTTAGAGTCATCAGAACTCATAAAAGTCAACCGTAGGTCAAAGTCTAATCAAAGTCAACTAGAATCAAGAAAGTCAACTCTGTCAGAAAGGGGTCAATTTTAGCAGAAAGCTATTATTAGTCAGGAGAGTCACTCACTTAGGTAGCATAGTTAAGATACACATCTATTATAATCACACACACACGCGAGAGGACGAGAAGATCTCATTTGTTGAGACGAGAAGGAGTCGAGACTACGGAGCGAGGAAGACAAAGTGAAGCCGGAAGACGAGGTCTCGGTTTTATCGGTGGTCGGCGGTACTAGCGGAAGAGGCACGACGGGCGTGACGGGACGAGCGATCGTGTGGAGATCGACTGAGAGAGTCGGGGCGTCCGGGAGCCGAGAAGGTCGAGGCCTGAGTGGGTAGTGCCGTAGGGACAGGGTAAAGGTGAGTGTTAGGTTTGCCGTAGGGGGCAAACCCTAAACCCTTGTATCTAAACATTGTCCTTCACCCATTTGAGGGGTGAGAGGATTAGGTTTCATTTGGTGAGGAGGAGGCTCCGAGTCTATAGTACTCGGGACTGGATTAAGGGACATTAGGTTCCCCAACCAGTATAATAATATCGAGTGTATCGAGTGGATAGGAAGTGAGTGATTAACCAACGAATCATAGTAAAAAGAAAAGTAGTATATAGTAACTAAAATTAACACATAACCTAATTCACCCCCCCTCTTAGGTTAAACCACCGCCCTATTGGGACTTTTCACACGTGTCGCCTTGCGATTAATCAAGTAACTGATTAATCGCGACCGTCCGATTTCATTAATGAAATCGATAGATCGCATTAACCACGTGCGTTGATGGTGATCGAGTGGTATCCGATTCACGCGATCGTCGTGTCTCAACCATCGCGATCGCATCTGACGCGCCATGCGATGCCACGTGTCCTAAAAAACTTAAAACATACGTTAGTCCCACACGGAGATAAATGAAGAGATATGGTGTGTATATAAGGTGGAACCCCCTTAATGGAATGTGTCGGCTGTATGGGCCTAGTACGCCCCAAACTTCTTACTTGGGCCCACTAACCCGTCGGCCCATCACTTGCCAACCCAAAGTCCTCCTCGCGCCACGTAGGCATCCACATGGCCTTGCGTGGCCTCACGTGGCTCTACCTTGTGTCTGCCCTGCGCCACATCAGCTCTGCGGGTCCCGCATGATAAAATCAACCTTTTTGCTATTTTTTATGAATTAAATCCGGAAAAATCCTTGAAAAATCAAAATGAAATCCATAAAATTCCATAAATTTCAGACATTCATAAATTAATTTATACAACTCCTTTTTAACTCAAATTTTCTCCATTGGATCACAAATTTCTTCATCTTTAATATCATGACATCTAAAATATAAATCTAAACAAGAAAAGAAGGATGAATTCAAAATAAACTTAAATAATATCATCCTATCATTCTCTTATTGAAATTAATTCTTTTAATCATCTACTAAAGTCAAAATAACTCAAAGAAAGTGGTTAATTTCCAATTATTTAATCCTTACAAAAGATCAAATATCAATAAAACACATAATTAACCCCAAATAATGCATAAATATGGACTTAAGTAAAATGACATACCAATGGAGAAAATTCATAAAAACTATGATAACATGCATCATAATCACATAAAATAAACATGAATATTAGTTAAATAAGATAAGAATTTAAGTTAAATATGCATGTTATCAATGAGTGTGGTTGATCTTATAGCCATCAGTGTGGAGATACTAAGGATAGATATTGGGTGCTCTTTGGAGATAAAGTTCGCTGACTTGATTCGTATGAATCCTTGCATGGTAATTATACCTAACTGTCAATCAGGTTGATCCATGTCATGGTTGTGTATATGGTCTTTGAACTTAAGACACCAAAGACACCTTGTAGATGAATGATCGTGTTTTGATTAGGACTTACGAATCCCTAGCTATGGGATCTCTAAAACATCATACATTGGATACTGCATGAAGTCTTCGAAGATGATTGTGTGGTCAAGATGGGATCATCCGCCCTCGGTATTTGAAGAGATTGACTCAAGGAATGAGATGCGATGAAATCCTCGTCCAAGGTAGTGGAAATATCATAAGAGTTCCCGATGATTTCTTACACGCATCAATACTAACTTGAGTGATTGATTAGGGTTTGACAGTTGACCATACCCTAAGTCATTCATGAGTCTCATGCGGATGAAGGATTATAAATACATGGTAACCGATGATGCAAAGGTTATATAAAATAATTCTTACATACTCCTTATCTCCTAGAGTACGTGATGTAGCTTGGCACCCAATGGGCTAGAAACTCAACTTATCGATTGGGTTAAATAAATCCTTGTTTAAGTAATCTATATGTTGATGTGGATAATTAATTAAGATTTACCAATAAAGTTTTATTTGGTCTATAAAGTTATTAACTAGTGAGATATATAGACCTAGAGGGTCACACACATAAGTTCTATAAATGATGGTGGATATAGACATAATGAGGATTTTTATGAAAATATACATAACAAATGTCTATAAATAGGGGAAGAACAATCACAAGTCAAGGTTCCCATGGAAGCCTTGTGGGAGTTCTCTCCTTTCTTCTCTTTCTCTCTTGGTGAAGAGCATTGAAGAGGAGATCCAACCATCAGGAGAGTATAGATAACGCTAGAGGCTAGACACTTGAATAGCTTCAAGATTTGTCTCAAGGAATCCCTATAAATATGTTTTCTCATACATAATAGATGATAGGATCATCTATTCTTGTGCCTCAATAATTTGAATTTATGATTCAACGTATTCCAATGCATTTGATGTTTCGATCAAAATTTCAAAAATTTTGTCGACCTCAGAACCCAACACGTACCTTAGTGGCACTGGACAAAGAAGTTTGCATACAACATCGTTCTCCTAAAATTTCTCATCCAAATTTCTAATGCTCATATAATTTTAGAGAATTTAAATGAGCCATCTGCCACTAATTCATTCAACTTCATCACCATATTCTTGTATTCTCTTCTGATGCCCTGAACACAAGATAGTGCTACCCTTCAACTCCAACATTGAGAGTCCTAAGGATCTCCCAATTTTCTTATGCTATCTTCTTTGTTGTCCTCTTTATGTCAAATTGATGTTCTGGGTCTCATGATTAGAGAGAGTACATGTCGATCTTTTATATAGGGGGTCTCGATGCCAACAAACCCACCCAAATGACATTAGGCTTCTAGATAGACTTCCATTTGCATTGCTCATTTACAATAATTAGCCTTCATCAAAACAAGAAATGGAGATTGGACCATCACCTCAATTTAGCGCAAAACTTTGGTTGTTGAAGTGTTTCTCTTGGGTTTCACTTGCCACCTACTACTTGAGCCCTGCACCAAACAGAAGAGAGGTCTTCAATCCAATTGTCTTCTTCTCTTTATAAGAGGGTTAAAAAGAGGCCTAATCATAATGGGCCCACAAAGATCACTAGGTCAATGAACCATCAGATCCTAGATGGTGTCAAGTCAGTCCTCTCAAATGTGGGGAGGCTCATGAACATGTCTCTAAAGCACATCTCCTCAACCCCAACTTGGTCGTCTCAAAGAGGGGAAGACTCATCTACATGTCTAGTCTAGTCTATCAAATTTCTCCTCAATTGAATCTTCTCCATGCCTTGTTGGTCTCTGATGCATCTCCACCAACCACTATGAAGCCGTGCATTGACAACTCCAGCACACCATCAACTACTCTTGATGGTCTCTACTACTTACCAATTTTCCTAGAGCAATGGTAAGATTAGGCTTGCATGGTTCCTGGACCTTTTAATCTTGAAAATAA
>CM044109.1:11417657-11455065 GCA_024174645.1 Lemna minuta
GGAAGAATTTCTCGTCGATGATAGAGCCAGCGTTCTCGGGATCTATGGCATGGGTGGCATCGGGAAGACAACCTTGCTGAGGATGTTTCACGACCACAAATTAATTGGAAGCAACGCGGGAAGAGGGTTTGATCATATATTTTTCATCAAGGTTTCCCGTGTTGTCGATGTCGAGAAGATCAAGAAGGATATCGCGGATCAACTGGGATTCTTGCTCTTGTTGGATGACGTTTGGAAGGAGGTGGACTTGGCAAGCATGAGAATTCCTCTTCCTTCACCTGAGAACGGATGCAAGGTCATTATAACAGCCAGATCAAAATCATACTGTCGTATTAAGAATATCGATCCAAAATATAAAACGCGATCTTTCGAGGTATCAACCCTGACTGAACCAGAGGCCTGGATGTTCTTTCAAAGTAAGGTTTGTCAAGATTTAGATTCTGATGGAGGAGAAATTATGAGACTTGCAAAGACCGTGACGAGAAGATGCGATGGGCTTCCTCTTGCTCTTGAAATCATCGGCATCAGTATGATAGATGCCAATGTTTTGATGTGGAGGGAGGCCAAAAAAAATCTCCTCAGATCCCCTCAATATCAGAAAGGAGTGAAGGAGGTATTGTACTTCTTGAAGCTCAGCTTTGATGAATTAGAGGATGATAACATTAGGAATTGTCTTCTATATTGTTGCTTGTTCGAGGAAGAAGAAATTCCGAAAGATTCTCTTATAAATTTCTGGTTTGCGGAAGGATTTCTTGACCGGGACTACTATCAAAGCTTGCATGAGGCTCGAGAAAGAGGATATAACATAATCACAACGCTCGTATCATGTAGCTTGTTACAAGAAACGTCAGACGATGATTATGTGAGGACGCATGATGTTGTTCGAGAAATGTGTCTGTGGTTAGCATCAGGGGAATTTGATAAATACGGAAAGTTTTATTCATATCATAGAGAAGATTACAATCGCACTTCAATTACTGCGGCATCGAGACTATTAGCAGAAGCTAATTCGTCTTCAGCGAAAAGAACCCTCCCAAAAGACTCCATCCTTGGTCCCGAGTTGAAGACGTTACTATGTAAGGGTTTTTCCATTGAGGAAGGACTTTTCCGAGGTTGCACACATGTTCGTGTCCTTCAGTTAAGGTATTGCGTCTTGAATTTTCCATTGGAAAATCTTTGTCTATTGAAACAGTTGAGGTACCTGGACTTGTCCTCTATAACACTTACCAACTTACCTGAAGAGATTGGCTCTTTACTTGAATTGGTTTATCTGGATTTGTCATCTAACTGGGATTTGAGAGTTCTTCCGAATTCAATCTGCATGCTTGTGAATCTCCAAACATTAGAATTGTCAAGGACTGGATTGAAAGAACTTCCTCGCACAATTGGATCCTTAACCAAATTGGAAATTTTGGGTCTCTCGTGTGCTACGGAATTAGAAATATTCCCAGATGATGCTGTTTGGTCTCTTGTGAACTTAAGAATTCTTGATTTGCATCACACAAAGGTACAACCACTCCCAATTTCTAAGTGTAACTTGCACAACTCGATATTTGAAGACGTCACAAAACATGATTGAAAGCGATGCCAAGGGCTCTCAACTCACTCAATAGTTTAGAAGATCTTCACTTTTCAAATACAAAGGTATGCCATATTCGTGATACAATATACAGATTGACAAAACTAAAGGTGTTACCCACATATGGAAATGAGATAGAAGTCCTGCCTATCTCTTAAATTGCTTATGAAATTGCAACATATTACATTATCACATTGGAGATTAGGTTGCTTGTCATACCATATTGGGGATCTTGTAAAATTCCATTACTTGAACATTAGTGGGACATACATCAAGATACCTTGTAACATTGTTTCACTTAAAAGAATAATATATATTGATTTAAGAAATAGTGAAATTGAGAGCCTTCTACATACAATTGGTGCTCTTACGATGTTGCAGAAGTTACATTATCATGGACAAAGTATCGACCCTTCCGGGTAGTGTCGGGACATTGACAAATTTAGAAAGCTTCGTTTGTCACAAAGTTCATTATAGTAACTTCAAAATTATATTGGATGTCTTGTTAACCCAAGAAAGCTTGATGTTTCACTGACACAATTAATTCTCTTCCCCATTGCATTGATAATCGTCTTAAGTTAGAGGAATTAGATGTGTCTATGAACAAACTGCAAACTCATCCCAACACAATTGCATTGCTTTCCCAATTGGAACATACAAACCAAATTTGTATGTTTTCCTAAATAATTTATTTCAAAAGTGGAGCTATTTTTTTGTCAATGACACTTGAATGACCTTTACCAAGTGATCTAAGCTTGTGGAGTTATGGAAAATATAAATGGATGCTTAAAAGTTTCAATCATTTAGGCTGATTAGATCAGCCTAAATGAAGCTTCATTCTATGAAAAGAAAATTTTATATTACTTCATTCTATGACAAGAGAATTTGATCAAAAAATAATTTGGATTTAGCAAAAAAATTTCATTCTATGACAAGAGAATTGATATTACTTCATTGAATTGTGTGCTTCATAGTTGCTACCGCTATTTATGATTTCAGCCAAAATGCAAAAAGTTTTGAGTATGATTGTCTTGGGTTTCTAGGTGTACTAAAGATTTGGAAAGCATCAATGGTGTGGTCACATAGAGGTGATTTAGTTTTTTAAAGATAGTAATATGTTGAAGATTGTTCCAAAAATCAATTTATTCTACTATTATCTTGGCTTTCACTAAAGGAGATTTTTTTTCCTCTTGAATAATCACACCATGTGTGATTCTTGAGGCTTGCAATGATAACCTTTGGATAAAATATATACTTAAACTAATTTTATGGAGAAAAATCATGATTAAGTCCATTTTTCTAGTATCTTCTTTCTTCTTTTTGATCTTCAATCTTCAAGGAAGGGGATCTGGTCTTTTGAGTTAACACAAGATCAACCCTTTTATCTCTCTAAGTAACATGATCCAGAGAGAGGGTTGACTGACTAATATGATTCAAGAACCTTTTCATTCACAACAATAAAGTTGACATTTATAGTTAAGATTTTTTCAGGCTCTTGTTTTTATCAGAAAAACAAATAACAATTGGATTATTATCACAATAGATATTTTTGTTCTTTCAACTTTATCAATCACTCTTGAGCATATGACATGGTTCTTGGGCTTACCATCTTGATTGGATGCAAAATTGCTTGTCATATATTGTACCCTTATAGTGGAAGATGCTATGAGTACCACTTTATCACTCTAAGGATATATCCCCACTTGCTAAGAAATAAATATAACATCAAATTTTTTTATGCATTAATAAAATTTTAATATAATACCGTATGACCTTCAAGTGACCTGATTTATTCCATGCAAGCATAGAACTATTCATTATTTACTACACACAGTATAGTTTGAACCTTCTAATGTCTATCGAGTCAAAATTAATCGATGTTTTCAAGTTATAAGATGAAAGGTTAGGTCAACTCAGAGGGAATGACAAGAATATGGAGTATTTGAGAAAAAATCAAAGTGAAAAAGGTAATTCACTGTTGAAGGATCACATTTTGGGATTTTTCTTGCATAATGTTGTCAAAGTTCTATGATTTTTAATCAAATTTTGATCTTGATTCAATATGAATTTATCCAAAGTATGATTCTGAATGTGCTCTGATTACTTTATATGTTTAATATGATCCTAAATTAATTTCTATAAATTTGTAGTGAAATTTTTCCAAGTTCTTGCCAAATCAGTCTACATTTTTGCCTTATTATCTCTTTCAATTCAAATATTTCTATTATGATAAAATATGTGTTACATCAAATTTGAATTAATTTCATTTTATCTTCCTTTCATTCTCACCTCACTTTCCCTTTAGGGTTATCCTTTTATCGTACATTTTCATCCTTCAGCTTGTTTGATGTATGGTAACTATAGCATAAATTCCTTTTGGAGATGAGCCTCATTTGATCCCTATACTAGTTTTTAGTAAATTAATAAATGAATGAGGCTATTATAAATATTTAATTTTGATTATTACCTAGCGGTCTTATCACCGCTTGATTGCAATTCCTCAAACTTTTGATGCTAATAGTGAATTTCAGCTTCCGATTTTTTTTATATTTCCTTTGATTTGGATTTATATATACATAAATATAATCATTTATTGAATTGATTATCAAAGGTACTAACCAAAATTCCAGGATTATTCATCACCTACGGTCTTAATAATCGAGACAATTTCTTTCAATCTAACCTTGATTTGGTTTTTCACTTGAAATCTCCAATTTCTTTGATTTTTAAAGATCATTGGTTGGTGACCATCAGGTTCGTTTATCTTTTCTGTTAGTTTTTAATCTAATGAAATTTGTTGCGATGTATGATGAACTCAATTTCAATGTAATTTTATTTGTTCATAGCGACTGAATTCATGCACCAATATTTAGACTTTCCTCACTTAATATAGGTCAAGTGAGGGTCAATCCTTAGATAGCCTAAGCTATGATTTGTGCTTTTAGAGGGGAAGAGATACCAGTACATGGAAAATAATGGTAGCAGGGATTTTGGAGAAATATGGAAGGATGAGAAAATGGACTATGGTATGAATGACATTATAAACAGCTATATGTAGTAATATATTTATGGAATGGTGAGAATAATATTGAGAATTGAAGGATGGAATGAAGAGATGAGAGAGATGGAATGGAAAATGACAAAAGGTTGATGAAAAATCAAGTAATGATGAGAGAATATTTTAAGAAAATAAAACAACCATAAATCTAAAAATAAAAATATGTTCTATACTACTCATGGAGGACATTACAAGAAAATTCTAGATCCAGATCCTCACACATACCCCCCTTTTTATGCCAATCCTAGGTCAAGTGATGATGGATAAGCTAGAATCTCGAATTTTCACTAAATGTTCATCTCCATGGAAACCTTGAAAAACATACAATGCCAAGATTGAGCCTTGACTTCTCCTTATGGTATCTAATTCTAAGAGAGTAATCAAACACAAGGAGAGAGAAAATAAAGTTTTAAGTGACTAAGGGTGAGATCTTACACTCTTGTGATAAAGGGTAAAGATGCACCCCTTTTGGACATCCCACCATTACCCCTTCGATGGGTAGGGGTAACTCCTTAAGGAGCAGCATTCATCCTGATGCTACTCGGGCGAGCAACGGAACTAAGAGGGGATCTACTGATGGAAGACCTAGAGCAATCTACTATGATGAAGATGCTCACTCGATGAATACGAAAAAGGTTGCCTCCTTGTACTTTGATCCGTAGCTCCTGGGGTGAGCCGCATAGTGAAAATCTAGGAACCTCTAGTCCACGTCCTCGCGGATGTTAAGCCTTCGGTCGTCGATGGTAGCTGATATGCGTCAAAACGCGGTCGTCGAATACACGCTTTTACGTATCAAACAAAATTTATAACTCAACTCTTCAAAACTGATTTTTAAATTAGAACAGTGGCAAGTCGAGGTCGAATCCACAGGGAGGAAGGTTAAGAGATTGAAATCAGAAGCTATTGTTTTGGTATTTTTATATTTAGAAAGCGGAAATGGACGATGAAAGGAAGAAAATGTGCGTGGAGATGAAATGAACCGATCAAACGCTTCCAAACTCTTTTCAAAGATTGGAAACCCTTGATCGATGGTGGAAATGTCGTTTTTAGGTTTGTAAATGTGGAAATATGGATGAACAGATGATGAAATCAGAAGAAATGGATAGAAAACGATCCTAATCTAAAGGTTTGTGATGAAAATACGATCCAATGATGCTCCCTAATCAAAACATACCTTCGAGAGCCGTATATTTCGCCCGGACTTGGCGTCTTGCATCCAACACGAAGAATGAATAGAATAGGGAAGAAACTCACTGAAAATGAAGTTCAACACATGAACAATGATCCATCGCTGCTTTCTTTCCTTCTGGCTAGCCAATGCTAGAAGCAAACAACAAAAAACACTGATAACCCTAATTTTTTGTCTCTGAGCCTAAATCAGCCCCAGCAGATTCGTGGAGCATGAAAGGACGATCATGCCCACGAAATTTCAGCCCCTAACTCCATCAGGATCGTCGGATATCGTGATTTTAACTTGGAACATTTAGGGCCATTGATCTCCCCTTCTCTCTCCTCAGATCGCGCCGGTCAACCTGCTCCCGTAACAAACGCTGCGGTCAAACCTGCAAAAAAGTCATTATCTCTCCTCTCTCCTCTCCTCTCTTTCCTCTAGTCTCTTCTCTCTCTCTCTCTTCTCTCTCGATGGCAAAAAAAACAAGTGCGGTGAAACGGCGAGCGAGAGAGAGAGAACTCCTCTCGTGACGGAAATTGTTTCCCTCGCGAGAGAGGGAGAAGATATAGAGAGAGAGAGAGATCGAGGGAGAGAGAAGAAGTGAGCGAAAGGGAAGAGGAGACGAAGACGAAGAAGAGAATGCGAGAGAGAGAGAGTTCGCGGGAGAGCGAGAAGGACCTTCTCGCGACGGAAAATTTTCCGTCGCGAGAATGGAATCTGGAAAGAGGGGGAGAGAAGAAGAGGGGAGAGCCGGGAGAGAGGAGAAGAGCTCCTCTCGCGACGGAAATAATTTCCGTCGCGAGAAAGGAAGAGAGAGAGAGAGAGAAAACGGGGAGAGAAGGAAAATCTTCCTCTCTCCCTTCCGCACGCACGCGTGCGCGAGGAAGAATGAAAAGAGAGAGGAAAAGAAGAGAGGAGAAGGAGAAATCCGGAGGAAAGCTTCCCCCTCTCCCTTACGAGCGCACGCACGCGCTAGGAAGAGAAGGAGAGAAATGAGAAGAGAGGGAGAGAGATTTTCTCTCCCTCTCGCCTCTCCTCGCGACGGGAAATTCTGTCGCGAGAGAGAGAGAGAGAGAGAAAGAGAGATGGAGAGAAAGACGAGGGGGAGGCTTTTCCTCCCGCCTCTCCTCGCGACGGGATTTCCGTCGCGAGAGAGAGAGCGAGGGGAAGAGAGGGAAACGGGAAAGGAGGGAAAGAGGAAAGAGAGGAGTTTCCTCCTCACGAGAGAGAAGAGAAGAGAAGGAGAACGCGAGAGAGGAAAATGAGAAGAGAGGGAGAGAGATTTTCTCTTCTCACTCTTCTCTGCGACGGAATTTGTTTCCGTCGCGAGAGAGAGCGAGAGCGAGAGATAGAGAGAGAGAGAGAGAGAGAGAGAGAGAGAGAGAGAGAGAGAGAGAGAAATTTCATTTTATAATTAAAGAGAATTATTTTCTTGATAAATCAATATCATTAAATGCTCATAAAATGCTACTAATTAATGAAAAATCAAGAATATCCTTTAAAACATAGAAATTATCAATTTAATCATTTTAAATCATGATAACATGCATTTATGATTATATTTCAAAGAATAAATGCATAAAATGCATGATATTAATGCATGAAATTGCATGTTATCAGTAGCTCGATGGTCAACAAGACATATTGGACCATGGTCTCGATCCGCTCGTATCACCCTATCGACTAATCTAATCTAAGTCCTGAAGGCGGTGGAAACAAGTGCGGGAAATACTCCAAGAATTAAAAGAGCTTTAAAGTAAAGAGGAGGGGATGTGTGCCTAACCTGTAGGGCACAAGCCTGATTTGTCGTGACGAGGGAGACTGTTCGTGTGCAGCATCAACGGTCGGTAGAAGAGGGGCCGGATCTGGCGATGATGAGCAGAGCAAACGGCAGAACGCGGGGAGTTGGGCGTGAGCACTCCGGGGCAGTGAGCGGCAGAGCGCAACGCAGTTGGGCACGACGCGCGGGACACAGCCGGTGCAGAGAGAGGGCGTACAGGCGTGGACAGGGGCAGGGCGCTGGCGCGGCCTGGGGCAAGGCATGGACAAAGCCTATGGTAGGGTGCGGGCGCGGCGTGGGGTAGGGAGAGGGTGAGGCATGGGGCAAGGCGCAGGCGCAGCCTGGGGTAGGGTGCGGGCACAGCTCAGGGTAGGGTGCAGGCACAGCCTGGAGCCGGGCGCGGGAGTGGCTTGGGGCCGCGCGCGCACTCATAGCCTCAGTGCAAGGCGCAGGCGCAGCCCATGGCTGGGTGCGGGCGCGGCTTGGGGTCAGGGCATGGGCGCGACTTGGGGCGGGCGTGCGCGCAGCCTGGGGGCCAAAGCGCGAGTGCGTCCTGGGGCGGGGCGTGGGCACGCACTGGGGGCAAGACGCAGCAAGGCACCGCGTGATCGAGGTAGACCACGGCAGCGTGGGGCAGGCCATTGGTGGGTGCGGGTGTGGCTGGAAGCTAGGTGCGGGCGTGGCCAGAATCAGGCGCGAGCACGGGGTGTGGCCGGAGGCGGGCACAAGGCGAGTGGGGCGCACCGCTCAAAGGGTGCAAGCATGGTTGGGGCGACAACGCAAGGAGGGCGGCATGAGGGTGGCGACCAGGTGGGTTGGGCAACGGCACGAGGAGGGTTATGTAAGGGCGGCGCCCAAGTGGGCTGGGCGACAGCGCGTGGGTGATGGCGCAAGGAGGGCGGCGTGAGGGCAGCGGCTTGGTGGGCTGGGCGATGGCGCGAGGGGGGCGGCGTGAGGCTAGGTGGGCTGGGTGATGGCATAAGGAGGGCGTGGCAGTGGCACGACAAAGCGCGGCGGCGGCGGCGGTACAGGAGAGTTCGGCAGCGGCAATGATGGCGGCGGTGGCTGCGGCGGCGACGGCATGATCAGGGCAAGGCGGGGTAGTTGCGATGGCGGCGGTGGCACATGAGCGTGCAGCGACAGCGATAATGGCGACGGTTGGTCTCCTGCTGCGATCTTCATTGAGTAGTCACTTGTCTCCCAATCACTTCTAGACTCATTTCCCCATCCACTGAGTGCTTAAGATGAAGATTTCGACGATCGACGAGGAAGAAATTGACGCTTGAACTCCACGAATCATGATTTCGAAATTTTGATGAATAGCCTTGATTCCCGCGATTAATTGGATCAATTCAATCGCAATTGTGGGTTAGAGATCGTGTTTTATCCTAATCTATCTTCGTTTAGCATTTCATGTCGTTTTAGAATCATAATTTAGCTTGATTTGAATCTTATTTTTGGTACTTTTGCGATTTTATTTTCAGAAAAATACCCTATCTTCAATGGCTCCTAACAGTCAATGGCGAGCAGTTAAAGGATAAAATTCACATATTGCAAGCAATTCAGACTTGAGAACCTCTTCTTCGACATAGAATGCATTGTTGTGGATGTTATTCTCCCCTGGATCTTCTACCCTTCAATTCACTTACTTCAACCATCTTAGAAAGAAATCACGCCATGAGCAATTATAACTGTTTTATTTAAATATGTGGTTTGTGATACATGTCATAGCTGATTGAAAACCTCAATGGGCTTACAGTCAATGGGCATGTCCATTCCAGCGACAAAGAAATGCTGGTAGACTGGAGAATAAAGCCCTGGGGCGATTATGCTGCCTTGATTCCTTGTTTCTCCCTGTGGTAGTGCTCCTAGGCTGAGGACTCCTGTTAGTTTCACTTCTACCATGATCTTCCCATCCTGTTGAAAACTCAGCTACCCGTCAGTTTCACTTAAGTTTTCTCAAGGTCAGAATTCAGGATTTGGGTCAAGAGATTTAATGTTTAGAATTAAAGAACGCGAGAAACGTGTTCAAGTTTGTTTTTGAGAGCCGTTGAATATGGCAGAGTCGCCATCAACATAAAGTTTTCCCAAGACTGCTTATAATACTAATCCATGGATGCACTCTTAAGAATACGAGTTACCAGTTAATCTCTAGGGTTTGAGAAAGGACAAGCCCCTCCCCGCAAGCACATAGAAGGTACAGGACAAACCACCCTCCAGGAGAGTGACCGCCAGCTCTCCTACCTTATAAAACTTATATAAGGGGAGAAATGTCTCCAGGGAGGATACGTTATAATCTGGTCGATAGATCACTTCTGTCGATCTAACCATACTTTATATATCTCTCGCTCCGTTTATAGATTTACGTTGCTCCGATTTCTGAGGAAAGTAGGGTCTTCTCTTCAGGATAAGTGGAGTTCTATGAGGTAAGTATTGGCCCGTTACAAGAGTTTTACAATTATCAGATCTTATTACCGCTGAATTACAATACCACGAAAAATTTTAGAAAGAATAACCCGGAAAAGGCATGACAAATAGAGACATTGAAGTTGAGAACTGCTGACCTTCTGTCACTCAGACCATCAGGCTGGATGATTTGAAGAGGCCTAACATCACTAAGATCAACTCCGCTGCGAGTCTCTTCGGAAGTGTAGTTCCTCGAGAGATCAGATGGTGGTAAACCCATATTCTGTATGTCTACAAGAAAATGGATTCTTTCGAAAGGACGGCATAGCCATTTTCCATCGGACAATATCTATCAAGGGGTTTGGCCAGTCAGAGCGGCTGGGGGCCTCACCTTTGCTGTGGCACCCGCTGCACCTGAATAAGTCAACGACAATCGATGGAAGTCAACAATGCAAGTCAATAGTGGAGCGGTTAATAGGAGATAACAATCCGATGAAAGTGGTTTCGCTAGCGGGGATAAACGATGACGAGATCCATCTCATCTATCCCCCTCTTTTTCATTGCCTATACTACTGGTGGGTAAGCCATTACCACGGCTTCACATTCGACATATTCTGCCGCATCCTAGACGAAACATGGTGGAACATAATATCTCGTATTGTAACTAAGATCATTATCCTTTGTAGCCAATGAAACAAATGGATTATGGAAGAACCTAGAAGGAAGAAAGAAGAAAGTCATTTTATTCATTTAGATCAATTATACTTATGCCCTGGTATATGAGATTTTTTACTCAGAAACCTCTACTCCTGTTTTAAAAATTATATATCTAGATCCAAAATCATCGTTGGATTTTACAATATTGTGTTAAAAATGCTTTCTTTGTGGGAGATATGGAAGAAGAAATTTTAATGAATCTTCCTCCAATTTAAAACATCAATTGTCCTAATATATATACGGACTCATGTGATCTCTAAAGGCTTGGTTTGGAAAATTTTCATCAACTATGAACATATTTCGTTACAGACCAAGTCATAAAGCTCATACTTAATTATACATGCATAATAGACAACCTATAATTACTTTTTGGGTTTATGTTGATGACATAATAATTACCAAAAATTATAGTTCTGAATTGGATAAACTAAATAAGAAGCTAGTTGAAGATTTGAAAATACCTTGGAATCTTATAATATTTACTGCAAAAATTTAACTTGAATATTCATGTGAGGGTGATTTATTACCTCAACAGAAGTATATATTAAATATTTTGTTACAAAAACGAGTTGGCCATGGAGTATAGGAGAGGTTAATTGGAAATTTTATTTATTTTCAAGATTTTTACAAGAGATTTTTTACAAGAGTTTTTATCAACCATGAGTGAATACAAAATTCATGACAGTTCTTTAAAATAACTTGACTGGTATCGATAGGGATGAGTTATCAACATAAATCTTTGGCACTTGGCCCGAGTCAATTCAAATGGACTCCACCTGGATAGGACGGCTCGGCGTCCAGCTTATTGATTCGGATATAAACGGTACTAAAGGATAAAAATGTTAACCCGAAGCCTTGAATCTTATTCGAGACTCTCTTCAACGTTCCGTCTTGCGATAGGAAATCATAGTACTCAAGACTCGTGAGCTAGGATCTTACTCGTTTGACTAAGATTCCAATTGTGACATGCATTCCTCCACATTTCCTCCCTCTCAAAGATGCTTCAACCTATGAACGAGGCAAAAACCGATTGAAGGCTCAAATCTGAGCTCCAATCGGCTCAAGAATCAAAGTACAGAGGTAGTATCAAGGACCCGGGCTCTGGGCACAAGAGGATCAAGGTAAATCCTTGAAATTTCTATCTAAAAGCACTCCAAGAATTTTCAGACACTAAAACCCTCGTACTGCTTTAGGCTCATCACTGTCCATAATGTTTGTACTCGTCGAGCAGAGTCTCCCACCATTCTGCCTCCTCAAAGGTTCATCAGTCTTAGGGATCGGGGTCCGTCGTCCGATCCCAGTCCGGCTCAGCTCTGATCTAGCAGACTGCCAATCTCTCATCGGACCAGGTCTGTCTGGCTAAATAAATTAGAATAAAAAAATACGTTAGAAAATTTCTCCCTCTGCTTTTGCTTCTAAGTTTAATCCAATTTTTATCCCTTTTCCCGCTCTCTTACTCTCTCTCTCCTCCTTTTCCCCATTTTACTCCCTCTTTCCCGTCTGACACTTCCTATCTTTTCTTTTCAAAAGATTTCACCATAAACATTTATTTGATCTTTTTATTGAATGCTGACGAGTTAAACCTTAAATAGAAACCTATATAATCTCTTCTACATTGGACGCAGCTCTATCTGCTCCGTTGCCCATTTTCCTTATCTTTGAGACTCATCTCCCTCTATTTTATGTCATCACTGATTTTATCTTGATCTTGAGCTGCCGCCAATCTTCTTTCTCTACTTTCTTTCAGATCCCATCTCTGGCGCACCACACGTTCCATAGGTCATTGTATTGTTAGTTTTAATTTCTAATTTCTCTTTTGGGAGTTAATTGAGGCACAATCTTGAATGAATAAGTAACCTACCTCTTTCTCATGCCTTATGCTCAAAGTCTGACTCGGCGAACCAATATAGTTTCCTCAAATTTTATCCAGGCCGTGTAGGTGCTTTCGGCTGATTGAGACCAACTGAAGTCAAATGCATCAAATCCCACGACAAGTGATGATAAAAACAAAGACAAAGGATTAGATAATATCGATCCAATCCAAGTAAGTTTTCGTAAACTATATTTCTAGTTCGCACTGCTGCTTCAATTCATTATGGAAATTTTTGAGTTCTTCTTTTTGATAATTTCTATGGCCTTGAATTTTCCATTTAACGTTATTTACTTGTATGTGGGCTTTTTAGTGCCTTCTTTTTGAGTGATAACTTTTTTTTGGGTTGAAATTTTTTTTGGTGATGAAGCTAGATAGTGTTCTCATGGAATGTAATCAGGATCCAGTGTTGAAATAGGCATCATGTCATCTCACTCTATTATTTCTTGTATAAGGTCTGCCGATGGACACTTATCTTTCTATCTCCAGATCCTTCTAGAATATGGTTACTGACCTGTCCGTAACCCAATTACTCCTAGAATGAATGCCTCTTTCATCTTCTCTGTTGTTTCTCTCTTTCTCTTAGTTGTACCTTTTGGCGCTGCTGCCGGGGATTTTAGGTGCGTGAAAATATCAATATACTTTCTCCTTTTGTTCTGTTCTCTTCTCTGTTTTATTTCAGGTAAAAAAAATCAGAAAAATCAGAAAGGTCAACAATTCAAGAGGAAAAGTGATGTCATCTCCAATCTATTGCAAAGGTCACGACTAAGAGGTAAGCCTAAACTCTGTGCATGCACGGTAGAAGATCATTAAAGCCTCAAATATTTGATCTAGGTCAGCATTCCTATTCCAAAGCCAAGCATCCCATTATGAATCCTCAAGATCAACCCAACCCTATGGCTCAGCCTAATCTAGCCAACCAACCTAAACTCCTTAAAGATTACTTGAATCCTTCAATTGGAGTGGAATTATTTGATAAACCTTCTTGTAGCCATGATATCAAACCAAGAATTTTCCAAATCCTTCCAAATTTTTATGGAAGTATTAATGAGGATCCCTATGATCATCTTCAAGAGTTCTTCAAGATTTGTGCTACTATTATAGATGCTGATGATGCTCTTAGGTTAGCCCTCTTTCCATTTTCTTTGAAAGGAGAAGCCAGCTATTGGTTCTCAAATTTAGAAATCACTTCTTGGACTAAACTCTTCAATGATTTCATTACCAAGTTCTATCCTCATGGGAAGACTAATATGATGAGGAAATTGATCATGAGTTTTTCACATAATGGCAGTGAACAATTACATGAATCATGGAGTTGATATCAAAGTCTTATAAGGAAATGTCCTCATCATGATTTCTCCTGTTGGCAGTTAGTTCACTATTTTTATGAGGGAATGGATTAACAAAATAAACAAATCATAGATGCTTCTTGTGGAGGTTCTATATCAAGTAAAAGTGAAGATCAAGCATATAGAATTCTTGAGGAATTAAGTCAAAACTCTTTGTTACACTACTTCCTCCACATATGATAGAGCCAATGTCTCCTTCAAGAAAGAGGGAATATATGAGTTAGTGAGACATGCTGATAAAGAATTAAGGGATGAAGTTAGTGAAAGCAGTAAGAAATTAGAGAAACTCTTATCAGCCCAAACACATAATCCCTCTCCGAAAAATTCCGTATGCTCCTTTTGCTCTAGTCAAGATCATAGTGAGGCTCAATGTGTAGCTTTTATGAATATTCAGAAAGAAGTTAATGCCTTTTCCCAACCTTATCCTCATAATCCTAGCTGGAATCCACCAACTCATTCTTGGAAAAATCAGTCGAACCAAATGGCTACATTTCCGAAATCTAACTTAAATTTTCAAAACCCTCCCATTCTCCATAATCAAAATTTCCCAAACCTTCTTGCATCTCAAAATCCTATTCATATACAAATCCCTCACAGTATGCCAAACTCTCATAGTCTCCCTAATTTTCAAAACCATCAAGTGCCTCAACAGTCCTCATTTCAAAATCCTCCAATTCTTCAAAATGTCCCTTCAGGACCTCATCCTCACATGGATCCCTCCATCCAAACCTTTAAAGAACAACTAGCTAGTCAGCAGCAAGCCCTAGCACAAATGATGTCCCAAATACAAGCTCAAAATCAGATCATTCAAAACCAAGGACAGTTATTTCAAAATCAACTCTCTCAATTGTGTAAGGGTTTATCTCAAGGAGAAAGTACAGAATCAAATCTGAGGTGTCAACTACCAAGCCAACCCATGGCCAATCCTAAGCATAACCGACAAGTTTTATTTCCCCTCCTAATGCATCCATGGTTCATACCCAATCAAGTTCAAGTCAAGGTCCTCAAATAGAGGAATTTAAAAAAAAATCACTTGATTGAACCAGCCCAAAAGAGTGCTTCCTAGGTTGGGAGATAAGGAGGAGAAAGGGGAGAGTAATGAGCAAAAAGAAAAGAAAAAGGGTAAACAGAAAATTATATTAGAGGAAGATTCTTTTAGTGATGAGGATGATTCAATGACTGAAAAAGAAGAGTCACCACAGAATGAAACATCAAATAAACTTGTAGACTCTACATATGATCCACCCTTACCCTTTCCTACAGCTCTCATCCCTAAGCTCAAACCAAAAACATCATTGTGCAATCCCAAGAAAAGAGCTAGAACTGTAACTCTATCAGCTGAGGTGAGTGGTTTCATTTCCAACACACTTCCAAGAAAGCAAAAGGATCCTGGTAGCCCACTTGTTTCATGTAACATTGGAAACCTTACTTACAGAAAAGCATTGTTAGATCTTGGGGCTAGTGTTAATATTTTGCCCACTTATCTAATTGATAGACTAAAATTAGGGAATTTGAAACCCATCTCCATTGTTTTATCCTTGGGAGATAAATCGTTAAGGTATCCTAGAGGCATGATAGAAGACGTAATTGTGAAGGTAGAAGGTTGCTGTTTTCCAGCAGATTTTCTTATGTTAGATATGACCTCACCAGAGAATGTTAAGGATTCCACCATCATCCTAGGCCGTCCTTTTTTAGCTACTGCTGAAGCTAATATTGATTGTAAAACAGGGGTAGTAGTAATGTCTTATGGTGGAAAGAGGGTTCCTTTGAAAGTCTTTAATGAGATGAAAAATTTGGATGATATTGAAGGGCAAGGACATAATGAGGAATGCCATACTATTACCACCGAGCATTATCCTAGTGAGATTCCCAGAATTTCTTCACAAAATCATGGCATATCTCCTCTACTTCCAAATCCTTCACCTCATCTCTTTAGAAGAGTAGAAGTAGGCAATTATGAACTAAAGATGGAAAATGAGAGACTGAAGATGAATCTGAAAACCTTAAAAGAAAAAGAAAAAAAGAGATGCATGATAGAGTTGAGAAATTGACCAAGGAAAAATGAAAATCTCAAGATAAAATTGAGAATCCACAGCTACAAAAGAAGGAAAAGAAAAACAAAGGCTGAAGTTAGCTTTGAAGGAGGAAATCAAAAGCTGCAGAAAAAGGTATGGATTCCAAAATTCATTATGGATAATTATCGGCAGATTGCCACCCATGAATTGTGGATTCCAAAATCATTCTTATCATTCTGAAATTGACCTTTTTGAATGTCTAGCTAAAGACTATAAACTAAGCGCTTCTTGGGAGACAACCCAGGCTAACTTACACTACTTTTTTGTCTTCTCCTCTGTGTTTTTGTTTTCTATTTTGTATTGCAGAAATTTTCAAAGATGACATGAATGAATAATCAGCAAGTAGAAAGTGGAAGGTGGTCAAGAACCCAGGGAAAGGAAAAGCATAAAAGAAGGCTCAAATCTGTATTTCATCCTCATGACCTTCCGAATGTTCAGGTGACATCTTTCCATGCTTTTTTATATACATGTCATTGAGGACAATGCCTTTAAAGAAAGGGGGGATAGCCGTAGTTGAGCTGTAGACAGCATATGCATGAAAAATGAAAATTTTTGAAGTGCATGAATTGAATTAGAATTATACCACAAACCTATCTAAGTAGAATTACTATCTCAGCCATCCTCTCCTATACTCCACTTCAGTGTAGAAGCTCAAGGTATTCCTTTGTGGGGAAATGACAGTGACTATATCTCCCTAAGAATAGATTCAATCAGTTCATTAGCCTTAAGTATATGTGTCCATTTGTAGGGAGGCCTGAGATTACCAAGGTCCTTAGATGCAAATACCCTCACCTTCCCAAGAACCCTAGAGGTATATTATCCTTTAAGTCCTTGGTTTGCAGCTGAAAAAGTATGAAGCTCCAAAAAAAAAGGAGCAAGGATAAAAGAGCGGGGTCGAAAATTTATGAAATTCCAAAGTCAAAGTGCCAGGGGCAATCAAAGAGTATCAAGTCTGAAGCCCCAAATTGTAAAGCCTTAAAGCTCAAAGAAAAACTTCAAGGGCAAGTTATGTAAATGCATGTAATGTAATCCAGCCTCAAGGCACCTTTATGAAACTCATTATCGGCATACCCCAATCCTTATAGCGATTACCAAGGCTTTGAGTACCTTTTGGGCAGAAAAAGGAGGACGAGGGGGATGAACATTTAAGGGCTTAGGGGATCTCAGCTTTAACCCCTCCAAATGATGCATGGCTAGTGCATGAGAATCTACACCATATTGTGGAATTTATGCGGTGCTTAGGAAGAACATAAATCAATGCCTTCTCCCCACACACTTGAAGTGTAAGTTACTGGACCAAATGATGGCAGAGATATCTTCACTACTTTGTTAGGCTTAATCTTTTTCTTTTTATAATCATTGATAGGGACTAGCAATCCTTAAGTTGGGGGGTGTGATGAGAGCACAAAAAGTCTGTATAAATACTAAGATTTACTTGTATTTATCTCAATTAACTTGCAAACCTATCATGATATCTACTATTGCACGAGTTATAACTTTATGCCATCAATACACCAACAAGGAATTTTATACATCATTTCTTTGTCTCCTTGTTTCAGGAACTTATAAGCATGAAAATGGAAGCTAAATCATTTAAAGTGGATGTGGAGAAGGATAATGGGCTGTCCAAGGCATCTTAAGTGGAGCCCAGTCAAAGGAGAATCGTGGCTCTCCCACTTTGCTAGGGTTTAAAAGGGAAGAAACAGAGAAAAGGAGGTGGAGTTTTTTTTTCTTTCAGCTTCTTATTCTTCCCCGTGCTTTCTTTCTCTTAGGGTTTGGTTCTTGCTTACAGTTTCTTTGATTGGAAGAATGTATTGAAAAGTTTTTCTTTGAATGGGTAGTTTAGTTCTTCTCTCTCTTGCTTGCTCTTCCGCTATCTTCCCCTATCTTCCCCTTCTCCATCTTCACTGCTCTCAATCGAATCTCCTCGTCATCTCTTTCCCATTTTCACCGTCTCCCTCTTCTCGCGCTACCTTTCTATCTCAAGAAAACCTCTCTTTTCTGTCCTTAAATCTCTCTAACTCTCCCTTTCTCTATCCTTCCTCCTCTCTCTTTCTCTTCTCTCTCCTACGACTGCTCTCTTTCCATCTCACGTTCTCTCTTTATCCCTTCTTATTTTGCTCTCTCTCGTTCTCCTCTACTTCCGTAATCTTGCTCCCAATTTCTCTCTCTCCTTTCCCTTTCTTCCGCCGCTTCTGTGAAGATCTCCCTCGACCGCATTTCACCCTCCACTCTGCCTAAAAATCGGTACACGATCTCTCTCACGCCCTCACGTTTCCTCTTCCTATCTTTTCCGTGACCTCCCTTCCTCTCTCCAAACACCCCATCACGCAGTCTCTCTCCCCCTCTTTCCCTCTACTGCTCTCTCACATTCAATATTTTGGCTGCTTTTTAACCTCTCCAGTCTTCATCTCCTCTTCCGATCAGCCTCCCTCCAGAAATTCCCTCTGTTGCTCTTCCTTTTTCCACATTCCGTTTAGTTCTTCTTTCCCGACCCATTCTGCTCTCTCGCTTTCTGCTCTTGGTCTCCCCTTGTGGTCAACCACCCAATCGCGTTCCTCTTTCTGTGATTCTTTTTCTAGCTTTTCCATTTTATTTCTGTTTCTCTCTCTTATCGCCCTCTCACGATTTACTCTCCCCTTTCTTCCGCTCCAGTTTCTGAACACTCCCCACTCTCTTTCTTCCTTCCTTCCTCCTAGCGCTCCCATCTCTCTTCTCTCTTCTCGTAAAATTTATTTCTCAGCTCTCCTTTAGGCACTCTCTCTTTCTTTTATTTCCCGTCTCTCTCTCTCTCTCTCTCTCTTGATTTTCTCTCTCTCTCTCACGCTCTTTCGTTGCCTTCCGATTGTCCTTCCTCTCTAAATTTACCTCTCAATCTCTCTATTTACCTTCTTCTCCCTCCTCAGTTTTTCTCCTTCTTCATCACAGTCACCGTCGCGTGTGCTGCCATCTTCCCTCTCTATCAATTAATTTTGTCGTTTCTACTTCTCACTTTCTCGCAACTTATTTTCCTCTCTCTCGCATCCGTGATCCTCTCTTCTCCTTTCTTCCGATTTCTCTCTTCCTGCTTCCTCTCTCGTCGTATTTCTCCCTCTCTGATTCAACTCTTCATAATCTCTCTACCTTCCAAACTTCCCCTTCACCTCTCCTCCTCGTTTCTTCCAGCGTTCATTTTCTCTCTCCTATTCTTTCTAATCTCTCTCGGCTGAGTATTCTCCTGGGTTTCTCTCCTTCATCACACATTTATCCTTCTCTATTTATTTATCTATTTTATTAAGCTTTCTCCTTATTTATTTCCCACTAGAAGTTTCTCTATCTAACTCTTTATTTCTCCCATTTCTCCCTCTGATCCACCAAACTCTCAACTCATTCTCTCTTTATTCTCCCTCCTAATTTCTTTCTTTTCTCCAGAATCTAAATTTCTTTAGCTATGCCTTCCATTACTCTTTGTATTCTGAAATTATAGGTTTTCTTAAATTATCTTCAATCCATCAAAAAAATCTACCCCTCTCTTGGTCAACTTAAAGAGTTGACCACAAAAACATTCTCCATCACTCTCATCTTAACCTCAATATTGATACTGTTGTGCCCTAGAATCCATGTGGATCGACCTAGAAAGCTATACACCCTACAGACATATATCATTCATAGTTTCCTAGTTTATAAATAGTAAATACGTGGGGCTTAAAAACACGACGACTTTGAGCCTATCAATACCTCTTGCGCAATCTTCAACTGTGGAGATTTGCCTTCATCATCAAGAATGTCATTAAAATCACTAGAGAAAATATTTTTAGTAACGGTATTTATAGCTTGAATTCTTTTCTTATGTTTTGTTATTCATTCATTTTTTATCCCATCTTTAAGATTTTCAAAAATTTCTATCAGAATAACCATGAAAGTTATTCTAATTTGTGGTGGGCTCAAATAGTTTTCGATTTGCTCAAAATTTTGAATTCCTTACTTAATGTTTCCAAGGAGCTAATGTATTTGTGAGTTGATAACATGCATTTATAACTTAAATTCTTATCCTAATTAACTCATATTCATGCTTATTTTATGTGAATATGATGCATGTTATCATACTTTTTAGGAATTTTCTCCATTGGCATGTCATTTCACTAAAGTTGATATTTATGCATAAATTAGAGATAATTTCATGCTTAATAGATGATCAATCTTTTGTTAAGTTTAAATTAATAGAAGTTAATCTCTTGTATTGAATGATTTTTGACTTTAGTAAATGTTTGGAAGGATAATTTCAAGATGAATTTATCATTTAGAATGTTTAGTGAGAAATGATTTAAGTAAATTCTAATTCATCTTGACTTCTTCTCTGAAAATATATTTTAAATGACATGATGTTCAAAAAGAAGAAATATGTGATCCAATGGAGAAAATTTGAGTTAAAAAGGAGTTATACAAATGAATTTATGAATTTCTTAATTTTATAGTATTTTCTGGATTTTATTTTGATTTTTCGGGATTAAATCGTGCAATTGGACGGTCAGGATTAAATTGCGCAATCGGACGGTCGGGATTAAATCGTGCAATCGGATGGTCAGGATTAAATCGCGCAATCGGACGATCGGAATTAAATCGCGCAATTGGACGGCTGAAATCACACAGAGTGGAATCCGCGTCATGGGCCACGATCCCACCGATTGCGCGATCTGACAGCTGAAATTACACGGAGTAAAATCCGCGTCACGAGCAACCAATTTCACGCGATCCGACGGCTGAAATTACACGGAGTGAAATCGGCGTCACGAGCCACCAATTTCACACGATCTGACGGCTGAAATCACACGGAGTGAAATCCGCGTCGTGGGCCACGATCCACCAATTTCGCACAAACTTATCTATAAATAGGCCTCGTCTCTAATGTAAAATTCATCTTCTAGTTAGCCTCCTTTTGGAGGTTGGCCATTGGGATCAAGGTTGCTAGGGATCAACTATCTTGGTATTTTAGTTATTTTTTGTTCTTCTTATGTTCTTATGTGTTCGCCTGGTATCTAGGATTGTGCGGCGTGACAAACCGAGTGCATCTAGATACCCGACTTGCTTCTTCGTATCCTCTTTTGTGATCCCTTGTTCCATGGCAAGAGTGTTTCGTGTCGAAAGGCCAAGGGAGCACCGGTGGATCAGGTCTTATCTTCTTATCGTATTTAGAATTAATCACCATCGGTTGAATCGATCTCGAGAAAGTTAGAGGGCCTTGTCACTAAGATGCCCGCTCAAGGCTAGGGCTAGGGTCTTAGCCCCGTGAGGACTGAGGATAGGGGGCAAGGTTGATACTATGTGAGTTCTAGTTGCTTATTCAGCTCATTATTCTATCGTGATAAACGCCAAGCTTGGGCGATAATTCAAGCTCCTGTAGAATAATGATGACTGCGTCACGATTAGACGGATTGATCGACACTTAGGGTTTATGTGTTAATCTTAGGACATTTCTTTCCTCTTTTATCAATCTATTAATTAAACCAACTATAGAAAATATCTTCTCTTGTTCTTGAACTTTTGATCGATTCGTGAAAGAATTAAGCAAATTTTGAGGAAGATCTTTAGTTCATCGTGATCCCCCTGCGTTTATACTCAATTCCAAAGGGATTGGAGCGGGATTGATCACGAATTCCTACTTGATTTCATCGAATTTTCCCCTTGAATTCCGAAAATCTGTGGGAAAGGATCCGAGCAAATTCACTCCAATTCGCGCAAATTGCAGCTTAATTCTCATGGCAATCGGGTTGGTAGTGAGATTAGATCGCTTATCAAGAGGTAATTTGAGTTTTCATTAGATTTAGAAGTTTAATTTTGCAAATTAGTTCATAGTGTTCTTCATTTTCCCCAATTTTCGGTCCGAAAAGTTGCTGATTTTAAAAATAGGATATCGCTCTGATTATAATTCCAAATCACTTGATTTTGGTTTCATTCGATTTTTCTTTTCATCAAATTTCCGTGGAGGGCAAATTCATCAAATTCTGACTTCATTTGACCCTCCAATTGAACGTTTGACTAAGGACTGTTCATCTTTCATCAGAAGTCAAATGTTGACTTTCGGGGTCAATTACTTTTGATTTACAAATCAGAATTTGACAATTTTGGTCTTGTTGGATTCCTCTGGTTCTTAGCTTTCTGTTGATATAGAAATTGCAAGATTTGAATTTCATTTGGGCATTTAATTTGAAGATTTCCTCTGAGATGTTAATTTCGGGGATTTTCTGAGCATTGATTTTCAATAATTCATAATAAATCCATTTCTTATCGAAAAATTACGAAATATATATCAATAAATTTCAGTTTCTCTCTAGTTTTGAAATATCTAATTTTCTTAATCTTGTGACTCTATTTGATTCTCTGATTTTGCAGAACACCTACTGTTGTTCAAAGTCAATGCTCTGACTTTGACTTTTGTTTTTTATCTGTCAAATCTGAGATTTCAATTCTTAAAACTTATTTACCTTATTTATATCATTTCTATATCTTACATCTTATTTTCTCTAATTTAAAACTCCTTTTAAACCTAATTTTGACCAAGTCAACTCTACGATTAAAGTCAACCCTGCTCTCTGTGGATCGACCCGATACTTACCCAATACTTGATTGTTATATCTTATCTTTGTGAGTTCAGTTTTATAAATTTTGTTTGAGCATCGTCTTTATGTTTTAACGACACACGAAAACGACACGTCATGAGTCAACTGCTGGATTTTGATTGTGGTAGGTACCTGTACCTTTCACTGGGATTCAAATATACTATAAAGAGTGCGGGATGGATAGTTGGGAGAATGTCAAGAAAATTTGAGTCTCTTGGTCCTACTTCCATTTCTCTTCCCTTCAGTGGGCCTAGGGGACATTTGTGGGCTCCAGTTCTGTAGATGGGCCACCCCACTACCTCTTTGGGTTGAAGGCCCATCTGACTCTATTTGAGGAATGACCACCTATTTGTGACCATCAGCTGTTAACCATGTTTCAGTTAAATGCCCATTCAAGGTGTTAGCCGCTTCCATCTCATGAAAACCTCCTTTGGTATGTATGTCTAAAACATGTTTTATTGAAAATAAATAAATGGGAAACATTGAAGAAATTGTGGGTAGGGAGAGGGATAGAGGACATAGCAGCAGTGAAGAGGTGCTAACGGAGGGACTTCTCTCTTTATTTCTCTCTCTATCCATCTTTCCGTCCACCCATCTCTACACCCTCTACCTATCCATCTTTTTTTTTTTAAAAGAGGGAGGGGAACACCCAACACGGTGCCCCCTTTTTTATTACGATAATGAAAATTTACACAAGACCAAAGTTAGGGGACTGTAGTCGAAAGGCCGACACCACCTGATGCCAGGAATGGATGAGACCCCTCGCGGCATAGATGATGGCGTCGCTGGACGGGGAAGCACCCCTGAAAATAACCTCATTCCTGTGGGTCCAGATTGCCCACGCCACAGCGAAGATGCATCTCCAGTTAGCCTCCCGCCTGAAGAAACCGGCCGTCACCGAAGACCAGAATGCCTCGGCCGATGTGGTATTCAAACAAGCCACATCAAACGAATGTCATGACTCCTGTGCTAGGGAGCATTGGAAGAAGAGGTGGTCGCAATCCTCAGCACCCTGATTGCAAAGGGGGCAGTTCAGCGGGTTATCTGGATACATATGCTGACAAAAAACCCGTGTCATAAGACGCCTCCGAAGAAAAAGCCACGCAAATAGACGGATCTTCGAAGGAAGACGCCGCTTCCATATCCACCGGCATCGCTGATGGGTTAAGGCATCTTCTAGTGCCGACTGTCCACTTAAGGATTTGTACGCCGCCTTTGTCGAAAAAACCGCCCCACGCCAGATCCATGCATCGTTTTCCTCCCCGGAAGGCCGCATGTTTGCAAGCCGTACGTGCAAACACAAAAGATCATCCACCCGCTGATATGAAAGGGCCATGGGCAGGGCCGGAGATCAAGCACCCGTCCATGCTGATTGGACAGTAGCAGTAGGGTCCAGGGCAAGGGCATAGAGCCTAGGGAAACTGTCAGCCAACAGTCCCAACTCGAACCAGTTGTCTGTCCAGAACCTGAAAATGGCCCCATTTCCTAACTGAGGTCGAAAAAATTGCTGCACCAGTGGAAATGTCCCTTGGAGGCCAGCCATAAAAGGGGAGTCTCTGCGCTGAGGTGTTGCCCACATATTCCAATCAAGAGTGGAACCATACATCTAGTGGAAGAGATACGATAATATATCATCATCAGGCTTCATCACCTGGGTGATCCACTTGCACATCAGAGCTAAATTATTATGGCACAGGTGACGTATGCCAAGACCGCCATTGGAGAGAGGTTGGCAGATTGAATCCCATGCGACTATAGCTCCCCTTGCACCGTATTTGTCCCATGCCAAAAGAACTGCCGCATAATGCTCTCTAGACGCCGACGCACTCTTACTGGCATGTGAAATACCGACATGAAGAACGTCAGGAGCGCAGAGAGGAGTGAGTTCACCAAAATTAGACGGCCACCCCGGGAGAGCAGTCTCCCCCGCCATCCACCCAGGCGTGACTCCACCTTTGCCATCGCGGGCTACCAATCTTGTGTCCGAAGACGGCGATCGGTTAACGGCAGGCCCAGGTATCGAATGGGAAGTGTCCCGATCGGTGTCGCTATTATCTCGGCGCAGTGGGATAGCTCTTTGGCGGCGAGTCCAAAGCCGACAATCATGGACTTGGCTCGATTCAATTGAAGACCAGAGAAATCGGTGAAAACCTCCATCAGAGATAGGGTGCGGGGCGCGATTTCTACCTATCCATCTATCTCATTCATCCATCCATCTTTATAGCTCAATTGGCAACAAGATTGTAAATCCGATAATCACATACTACTAAATTGAATAGGAATCTGTCATATGCAAGGTGAGTGTGTCATTGGTATGTTAGATATAACCCTCATACTTAATCAAACTTGAAAATATAAAATAAAATTCTGATCCCTTCTTGTGAGCCGCATGTTCTTTTCCACTGTCTGAAACCAAAACTGATCATGAGAAGAGAGAGAGAGAGAGAGAGAGAGAGGCAGTAGATTTGGCCAATTCATGTTCTCCTAAGACCCTGGGTCAATTGGGTTGTATTGGCATTCTAGATAATTGCTATGTATAGGATGCAGATACCATAAAGCCTGCGCACTGAGCATTCATTTTATTATGTATCCATTTAATTTCTCAATATTCAATTTTGCATTCAGTAAAATTCCTTCTCGTTAATTGTTTTATTTATGTGTTACTTCAACATGGATTAATTCTAAAGCAAAATGGTAACAAATGTGATGCAGAAAGGATGTTCACCTAGGTGAGTTTTATCACGAGACCATCATTCGTCATGGTAACTATTAGTTGATAACTATCGAGGATTATAAATCCCCAGTTGAATTGCCCTTAATATTATTCGATTTTGTAATGAATTATACAAAAAAAACTAATTTTGAATATCTTTGACTATTCTTCCCTTTTGCAGACAAGATTCTTCGCTCCAAAAATATCAAGGCATTGGTTGATCAATATTAAAGAAGATGATGAACAACATCAATCTGTTGGCATGGGTGTTCATCTTGTGAATAAGACCTTCTATTGATAGAATCTTCTATCAAATAAATTGATTTTTCACCTAGCTTATTTCGATACATTATCAACATTAAGGCGTCGTTCTTTCCCGTAAAGTTATTTATTTATTTTACAAATGCATACTATTTAAGGAGATTGACAGAAATGGAAATCCTTGGTTTGTGATGAAAATGAAGCAAAAATCAACAAAAAGTCATGAGTATCATGATTTTCTTTTATAATCTCTAGCATTATAACTTGATGAGTGATGAAGGTGATTGATAAAGTATAAATGGCCCACTGAAAAATCATTAGAGAGATATTATGAGGGCGCTAGTCCGCTACCCCCTTCATTGGGTAAAAAATGGATAGGTCTTGTTAGGTCAAATAAACATTAGAATAAAGAGCTGTTTGCTCCTCTTGAAGGTTAATCTCTTCAATCATTGTGCATCCAACCTCATCGTTCCTTCCATGTTCTTATCCAGATGTAGTCCTGTCATTTTCATAAAGAATTGAAGTCCTCTTCTGTTCACAAGTCTTTTGTGATTCTCATTTTAGGGCAACAGTTTTTATGGGATAAAATTTAAAACTCGCATTCATTCAAGAGCATTCACCATAAGAGAATTGCATGACCCTCCAATTATTCATATTTTTATATCTAAACGATGAGATTGGATATCACAAGTATTTTACTAAAGAATGTCCAGTATTGACTAGATAATCTATTCACTAAAAATGGTTATAAAGCATCAAATTTCTATTTCTAAAATAATATATTCTCTACTAAATGAAATTTCCCATCTTTGACCTTTAATATTTGAATCCCAACCAACACCAAGCTTGGTAAGAAAATCTCAATTTCAAAAGCAAAATGTTTTATGAGCATTTAACATGGCAAGAACTTTGGGAATCAAGGGTCCAAGATTGGTTACAAAATTCTATTTTTTTGTAACACAACTAGGATTTTTCCACTAGATTTAACCTAACAATGGAGCTGAAAGGTTTACTGAAGAAAGGTTGACTAAGATGAAAGAGGAGGTTGAATATTTTCGCTCCAACTTTCACATTTTTTAACCATATACGGAAATGCTACTCTTCTAAGTTACATTTTACATTCTCGAGAGAGGGAAAAAGGTTGAAGTGGATGGAGAAGAGCCGAGCCTTGAAAATCCTCTGGATATGAACATTCAGAGCCTTGAAGTGGACATCCCCTCGCCTTCTTTTTTCTTTGCAATCTTTCTCTCTCGTCCTCTTCTCTGCCCATCTCTTTCTTTTCTGAATTTTCTTGTTCAACATGGTCTCTAGTTCTCGTTGCCATTTGTAGGAACAAGATTGAGAGACTGGGAGTGACTGTTGAAACAAGAAGAGTTCTCTCGATCTCAACAGGACGATTTTGCTTCTTCAACTGATTCTTCCGACTGAGATATTCTTATCAACTTTTTGAGAAATTTCTACAATTTTGTGTTACATGTGGTTGCTTTTATACCTAATAATATTCTTTTTCTTATCCGGGAGATTTATATGTTTTTTTTTGTTCGGAGAAAATTCTGACAATTGGTGATAATCAAGTTAAGATAGATCCATTGAGGCTTTCTTTCCAGATCAAAAGGTATGATCTGTCCATCTTTTTTGCTAATGGTTTTAGGAAATTGAGCTGGAAAGAGATTAACAATCATGTCCTTGATATAGATAGAGAGAGAGAGAGGGAGAGAGAGAAAGAATGGAGCTTTGCATGAATTTGGAAGCCCTTCGATGTTTTATCCTACGATCATGACTCACTGTCTGCAGCCAAGCAAAATTTATGAAATTATCCCTACTAGGATGAGATTTAATGTTTATAGTGGAAAAAGAGAAGAGTGAGAGATATTGCTTTTCATGATCTGTAAGCTCGAGTAACTTGTTCAAGTTAGAGACAAGAAATCCATGTAAAATCCTGGGCAATTCACATAATCTTTACACCATTTTTTGGGAGCTCCGTCTTTTTAAACGTTGGCTGATCGTGATCTCTCCATATTTCATTGCAAGAGTGATCATCATATTTATAGTGAGGATCAAAGATGATCGAGCTTTCTAGGTGCTCCAATCTGGCTGATCCAGATTAGGCTGATGATCTAATCCAGATTAAGGATGATGCGATCAGGGAATCACATCAATTGTGATTGAAAATTGCCATGTCGCAAGATAGTGAAAAGATTTTCTAATCATCTACTTTAAATTTGAAATAAATTCTCGACAGAGAAACTTCCATGTCAATATCTTCCCCCTCCCTCCCCACTCTTCCTCTCACGTCTAGGGGCGGTCGATCTAGATCAGATCGACAAACCAATGCAGATCAAAGACGATTTTGATCAAAAGAAAACGGCAATTGTCAATGAAAAATCATTGATGGAAAAGATTAACATTAAAAAATTTTGAATCAAGTATGAAAAAGCATTTTAAAATGTTTAAATAGAAATATTTTTTTTGTATTTTTAAAATAAAAGAAAGGGGAGTTAGTGAAAAGAAAATAGACTTACAGAAATTATTTAGCTCGTGAATGATAAATTTTAAAAGGTCACTGCTTTCAATGAAATCAAGGAGACTCTTATAACCTGTGTAGAAGACCAGAGGCTCATTTCGAAGGAGACGTCCATGTTCAGCACCTGGAAGTAAGAAGTGCATGATTGCTAGTGAGGTTTGTACGTTCAATGATATAAATAGAATATGAAAAAGTTTTAGTTCAATTTTTGTTGTGGTCATGCACATTATTCAAGGGAAGAGTTATCAAAGTAAATCTTTGGCAGTCATGTCGTCTCTGTTGGAGTCGATTCAAAAAGCCCACTTGTATTTCAACCATTCACAGAAAAAAAACTACATTCAACCAGAAAATTTACGACTCCACAGTGTACACCATTGAGGGTAAACGCTTATCAGAGGCCAAGAAAGGAGGATTAAAGATTTTTCACCCATGGATAGGTCTGTTGTGCGAAAACCCTTCGACGTCTACCCACCCCGATCTTCATCACCTCCATCAACAGTCCCACTATAAGAGAAATAATCAAGATACCATTTCTGTGTTCCATGTGAGACTCGTGAATCTGTCTGTTGAAATCATCATCATGGTAAACGCGGAACGGGATTCGGGTTTTGCGTGTAATGATTGCTTAGGAACTAAAAAAACTCACGTCTAGACTGGACGACTTGACGATTGGGTGTGCTGGGACTCCACCTAGACAAGACGGCTTGGCGTCCAGCTTATCGATTCGAATATAAAACCAGACTACAGGAAAAAAAAAATTAGCCTGAAGCCTAGAATCTTACAAGAGCACCTCTAGAACCCTGCACGCTGTCATAGCAAATCAGAGTACTCAAGACCCATGAGCTAGAATCTTACTCGTTTGACTGAGATTCCAAGTATGACATGCATTTCTCCGCAATTCTTCCATCTCAAAGATACTTCGAACTTTAAACGACGCAAGAACCGGTGTAAGGCGCAAATCTGAACTCCAATCGGCTCAAGAATCCCAGTGCAGAGGTAGAATCAATGACCCGGGCATTGGGCACGAGGATCAAGGCAAATCCCAGAAATTTGTAATTAAAACCACTCCACGAATTTTCAGAGATTAAAACCCTCGTACTGCTTTAGTCTCATCATTGTCCAAAATGTCAAAACATTATGTTTGTGCTCTTCGAGCGCAGAACATTAACTTTCCCTCCAATTTTTGTCCAATTTCCCGCTCCCTCTCCTACTTTTCCCCATTTCACTCCCTCTTTCCCCGTTGATCCTTTCTTTTCCCCCCTCTCTTTTGACCAATAAAAATATCATTATTTGAGTTAACCTTTTCAAAAAAAATATTATTTTAACTATCATTTAATTATTTGACGGCTTGTCAAAGGAGGGTCTGTGAAAAGGAAGCAAGACAGTAGAGAGAGGAAAGAGTAGTGTAGAAACGAGAGTTATATTTCCGTGACAATGAAGCAGCAGATACATGTGTATTTATAGCAGTCGTGAGTGCTAAAGGAAGAAGAGGTTAAAGGTGGAGGATGAGGCGATGAGGCGTTGTAGTAGACCAGACGGTTATAACCGTCTGGTCGAGAGACGACGCGTCAGGAGCGAGACGATGCGTTAGGAGCGAGACGACGCGTCAGGAGCGAGATCGTTTTTCAACACCCTCCTGCAAGTGAAACGTCGGTAAGACGTTGAGCTTGGACCGTAGGAGCTGAAAACGCTGTTTCGGTAGGGCCTTGGCGAGAAGATCGGCGGTTTGGTCGTGACTGGAAATGATGCATACGCGCAGTCGGCGTGCAGCGACTTGTTCACGGACAAAATGGAAATCAATCTCAATATGTTTCATCCGAGCATGAAACATGGGATTAGCTGATAGGTATGTTGCCCCGATGTTGTCGCACCATAGAATGGGAGCGGGTAAGGAGATATTCAATTCACGGAGGAGGGAGTTAATCCAGATAAGTTCGGATGATGCATTAGCGACAGCTTTGTATTCGGCCTCTGTGCTTGAACGTGCCACAGTCGGCTGTTTTTTTGAACTCCAGGAGATGAGATTGCTGCCGAGAAATACAAGGAATCCGCCAGTAGACCGACGATCAAATGAATTGCCGGCCCAATCGGCATCACTGTATGCAGTGAGCGATATATCGGAGTCACGTTTGAAGTGGAGTCCGTAATCAATTGTGCCTTTTAAGTATCGTAGAAGATGTTTAAGCCTCATCCAGTCGGTAGGTTGTGGGGAGTGCATCGACTGGCATGCCTGATTAACTGCAAACGCAATGTCCGAACAAGTCATATTGAGATATTGTAGCGCACCGACGATACTCCGGTAGGTGGATGGATCGTCATACGTCTCGGACTTGGAGTTAGGAGTGGCAACCGGAGAGGGAGTAGCTACCGGTTTACACTGAGACATATTCATGCGTTGTAGGATAGAGGCTATGTAATGTCCTTGAGTAAGGAAATAACCAGTGGGGCAGGACCGAAATTCAACTCCAAGAAAGTGTGATGCTGTGCCAAGATCTCGAAGAGTGAAGAGCTCACTAAGAGACTTGACGAGTGCACTGATTTGTGTACATGACGGTCCGAGGATTAGGATGTCGTCCACGTAAATGAGAATATAAATTGGACCGGAAGTGAGAAAGAATAAGGACGTGTTAGTCTTTGAACCAGTGAAACCGAGGCGAAGGAGTTGACCGGAGAGTTTATGATACCATTCTCGTGGTGCTTGCTTAAGACCGTACAATGATTTTCGGAGACGACAGACATGATGTGGGAAGGCGATGTCTTGAAAACCTTGAGGCTGCTCCATATAGATTAACTCGTTTAAATCGCCGTGGAGAAACGCATTTGAAATATCGAGCTGGCGAATTTGCCAATTTTTACTGATGGCGAGAGAGAGAAGGAGGCGAATGGTCGTTGCCTTGATCACCGGACTAAATGTTTCATGATAGTCGATACCTCCTTCCTGATGATAACCTTTGGCAACTAAACGAGCTTTGAAGCGATCAACCTGTCCATTGGGGAGAAATTTGGTCTTATATATCCACCGACAACCGATGACAGGGCGATTTGAGGGGCGAGGAACCAACGACCAAGTCTGATTCCGGCGGAGAGCAGAGTACTCTTCCTGCATGGCTTTAACCCAATGTGAGTGTTTAGATGCAGAGTGATAAGTTTGTGGTTCTAGGAGAGGGTTAGACGTGACGGAGTAGCATTTAGGTAGAGGATATCTAATGAGATGTGTTGATGGCGGATTATCCAACGATTGAATAATTGCTGAGAGGGATTTAGTGCGTGTATGAGAGGGTGATGTCTGATGATCAAGATTGGTAGGGGATAAAGGATTGGATGAAGGTATGTGTCCGGATGGTGAATTCAAAGTGGAACCTTGATTGGGAGAGTCAGGAGGGTCAGGAGAATCCGAGTGTATCATGAGGGGCGAGGCTAGGGAGGATTCGGTATGAAAGGGAGGAGCAGTAGGAATGTTAGTGGACGGTTGATGAGATTTAAGTGGTTCAGTTGTGAGGAGTTGACGAGGTCCGTCATGTGGTGACGTCCCAAGGATGCTTTGCTCGACTCGGGGAAGGTTTGTGAAATAAGACTTGTTCATGGATTGGGCAGCAAACGGATAGGTCGTTTCGGAAAAGATAACGTCGCGGGATATGTAAATCCGACCCGAAGTCATAGAGATACAGCGATATCCCCGATGAAATGCATTGTATCCTAAGAAGGTACAACATTCGGATCGAGAATCCAACTTGGTGGCTGCATAAGGACGGAGATACGGATAACACAGACATCCAAAAGTGCGAAGGAAGCTATAGTCGGGATCTTGCTTGAAGAGGAACTGATACGGTGATTTGAACTTTAAAAGAGGAGTAGGCATGCGATTGATTAAATATGCTGCGGTGCTAGCTGCCTCATCCCAGAATTTCTGAGGCATTGAAGCTTGCTTTAGCAGTGAGAGGGCAGTTTCGATAATATGTCTGTGTTTTCTCTCGGCGGTTCCGTTTTGAGCCGGGGTATGAGGGCAAGATAGACGATGATGAATGCCACAATCGGTAAGATACTTGCTTAAAGCCTGAAATTCTCCGCCCCAATCTGATTGAAATTGCAGTAGTTTTAAGTTGAATTGTCTTTCTACCTTTTGATGGAAATTCGTGAAGATGTTCAGTACGTCGCTCTTGAGTTTAAGAGGATACAGCCATGTATACCGAGTAAAATCATCAATGAAGATTACGTAATACTTGTGTCCAAGATGCGATAGGACTAGGGAGGGTCCCCAAAGATCCGAGTGAATTAATTCAAGCGGTCTGCGTGTGGAGTGTTGAGGAATGGCATATGGTAATCTGTGTGATTTGGACGACAGACATGCGTCACACGGTGCGATTTTATTGTAAGAAAAAGTAGGAAGACCATAGGTTGAAACAATACGATGAAGTACGTTAAAATGGGGGTGACCCAGTCGTTGATGCCATTGATCCATTGCAACCTTCTCCGCAGCATAGGCGACAGGTGATTGATTATCGTGGGTCAGCAGGTAGAGTCCATCTCTAACTGTTCCCTTGAGGAGGGGTCTCCCGGTGCCCTCTTCCTTTATGATGCAGTGATCAGCATGAAATTCAACATAGACATAATTATCATTAGTTAACCGATAGATTGATAATAGATTTTTCTTGATAGCTGGCACATGAAGGATATATTGAAGTTTCAAAGGAAATGACCGGGAAGGAATTGAAGAGGAACCAGTAGATTGGATAAACAGACCTGTGCCATTTCCGATCTGCAATTGTTCGGTTCCTTGATACATAGTTGGGTCAATTAATGCTTGATGATCATTTGTGACATGGTGGGTTGCTCCGCTGTCTGGATACCAGGCATTGATGTCTGATGATCCTGTCATAGGTGGTAGAGATAAATTGTAAGCATGCGGACTTGGTTGCGGATTCGCCGGGGAACCGTGTTGACCATAGGATGATGCCGGGGAATTCTGCCAACCGTAGAAGTTTCGGTTAAATCTCTCTCTGCATTCTTGTGCTCTATGACCAAATTGTCCACAAATCTGGCATCGCGGGGTATATCTCCCACCATTTCGCCCTCTACCACGATTATTTCGTCCACTATTCCGTCCTCTACCTCGATCAGATCCCGAAACTTGTGCTTGATTAGCCATTGGAGGAAAATCCGATGCAGTGTTTTCTTTAGAAGAAGGATTAAGGAAACTGAGAAGCTCATCGTGCGAGTTGATCTGAGCGACAATGTCTTCGAAGGTGAGATTATGTAGGTTCGAGGTGATTCCCGCATTGAAGGCGGAATACGTAGGGCCAAGACCGCGTAGAAGAGCATATACTGAAACGCTCTCTTGAACGGGATAGCCTATCGCTGCAAGCTCATCACACGTTCTTCGGATATCCTGCACATATTCTGGAATAGAACGTGTACCTTTTGAGGAATTATGAAGTTTGTTGTGAAGGTGCATGATCCGCGACGGGTTTGACGAAGAACAATGTTTGTTTAGTGCCTCCCATGCCTCTTTTGAGGTTGTTTTCCCAACAACGCATGGCAAGACATTTTCGGAAAGCGAGGAAACTAAAAGTGAGAGTACATGTTGGTGTTTTTTTTGCCATACCTGATATACGGGATTCTCTATCATGTTATCGGCTGAATTAGTACCCGCCGTACTTGGTGGATCTTGCGTAAGAATGTGAGCAAGATCATTGCAATTTAAGATGGGAAATAGTTGCGTCTTCCACAGAAGAAAATTTTCCCGAGTGAGCTTGATCAGAATATTCAGTCCAATCGTGCTGCCGGTTGACGGAAATAAGTTGCTAACTCCTGGACGTGTGATTGCCATCGACGAAGTTTCATTTGCCATTCGTCGCGGAGTTGTATCTGGCAGTGGCTCTGATACCATGAAAAGGAAGCAAGACAGTAGAGAGAGGAAAGAGTAGTGTAGAAACGAGAGTTATATTTCCGTGACAATGAAGCAGCAGATACATGTGTATTTATAGCAGTCGTGAGTGCTAAAGGAAGAAGAGGTTAAAGGTGGAGGATGAGGCGACGAGGCGTTGTAGTAGACCAGACGGTTATAACCGTCTGGTCGAGAGACGACGCGTCAGGAGCGAGACGATGCGTTAGGAGCGAGACGACGCGTCAGGAGCGAGATCGTTTTTCAACAGTCTGGACCCTCCGGGCAAGACAACGGCCTTAGAAACAGTCTGCCCACTAGTCCGATGCGTTGGATGCACCAGGGTGCCAGACACGGCTCTAGTCGACGACATTCGACCTGGATCCGTGATGCCTGATCAGTCTTGCCTGGTTGGCAGATTTGCTCTATCCATCATGGAATTTATTATCTTCCATGCACACCACTGGACTTTGGGACTCAAGGCTACAGTCGTGACCAGTACCTCGGCAGAGGAGAAAGGTATCGTCCTTCACAGACAACTAGGACACCCTTCCTACTACCTTCTTGAGGAGATGTACCCCAAAATCTTCCAGAAATTACCTATTGAAAATTTGATGTGTGAAGCGTGTCAACTTTCCCAATTAAGGAGAAACTCTTACCCTCTAGAAGACTAAATGCTCAAACCTGTTTCAGCTCATTCACTTTGATATATGGGGGCTGTCATCTCATCTTGATGTGTATGGTTATAGATGGTTTCTTATAATTATGGCCCTTAGTAGTAGATTTTGCTAGTTATATTTACATAAACAAAAAACAGAAGTAACACAAATCCTTAAAAAAAAATTTGCTTAGTAAATCGACAATTTGGAGTGAACATGCCTGGATATAGAGCTGACAATGCCAAAGATATCTATAACAATGAATCATAAGAGTTTTCTGATAAGGAAGGAATGATATGCAAAACCTCATGCCAATATACCCCTTGGCAAAATGGACTTGTTGAAAGAAAAATTGGGATATCATGAGTGAAGGAAGAACATAAATGGACTTGCAGCCTTTTCAAAAAATCTATGGGGTTTTGTGATGATGTCTGCCATCCATCTGATAAATAGACTACCTTCTAGGACCATTGGGTTAAAAAGCCAGATGGACATCCTAGAAGAAATATTTCCAAAGGTGAGATTACATTATGGCTTAGCCCTACAAATCTTTGGATGTGTCAGCTATGTCCACTTACATAACCTACACCTTGATAAATTATCACCTGAAGCCTTGAAATGTGCATTTGTGGGATACTCAAACACACAAAAGGGTTATAAATGCTATCACCCTCTAAACCAAAAGGTGTTCGTGACCAAGGATGTCACCTTTGTCAAAGGGAGATTCTTTTATCCTCTTAACACTAACTATAGATTGGAGACAGACGAACAAAGACAAGAGGTACCGGTAACATGCCACAATTCCAGACAATTGAACATGAAGGAATGATTCTAGAACTAGAAAACCTAGATCATGAAAAGGAGGGAGAGGTGAATACACTACCCCGGATTCATTCTGACAAAACTTGGCAGTGGATAGCAGACAGACGGTAGATAGCTAGATTAGAGGACAGAAATGATGAATGGATAGGACTTGACGAGATAGAGGGATTGGAGTGAAAAATAGGACGGACGGCGGGGGAAGGACCCCCGCCACCTTAAATACGATTAGAGCTTAAGCGATAATTCATTATGAGCAAAAGTCCCCTTAAATAGGGGTACAGAAAGTTACCATTGTAACGGTAACATACTAAAAATAATAAAATATTATAAATGTAAATCGACGATGCCAATTGTATCTTGATATCTTGACCGTCCCCCTCAAGCTGAATAGTGGAGATTTCTTCACTTTCAAATTGCAGTTTTAGACTTGCTGATAGAAGGCTTCTGAGATGGATTGTATCTAAATCTTCGGCATATTGGTATATGGAGATGGATTGTCTTCAAGAAGGTTTCTGACGATGCTGGAGGATAAATAAACCAAACAGTCTCACACTTCAGGCTCACCATGGCTTCTGACGCTGTTGGAGGATAAGAAGGGTCCAACCAGTTTCACACTTTGGCTCACCATGGTTTTTGGAGGATAAAAATGGGGCAAAACTTTGCCCATGAAATAGAGACAGAATGGCCTGGTTTCCCATACCATCCATCTCATAAAATTCTCCTCTAGTCTTTCTTCAGGCTCACCGTTCTTGAGACATTCCTCTTTTGTTCATAGTTTCATGCCATGTTGAGGAGATGCTATGTTGGGATTGTTGCGGGGTAAAATCACTTCCCCTGTAATCAATTTTCCTTCACAGTTTCTCTAATTAACCAAGAAGTTCTTTCAGCAGTCTTCTATTATGGAACCAATCCTTCTACCGATAAGATGTCTCTTTGGCTGCAGGCCCGAATTATCCGGAAGGCTTCAAATATGGGATACTGAAGATAATAGAAAAGTTTCTCCTCGAAAGCTTGGTCCTTCTTCCACCAAATGATCCCAATAGTCACTTAAAGAGTGCTATTGGACCAACGGCAGTAGAGGAGACTGCCTCTCAGTGAGTACCACCTATCAGTCATTCTATTGGTGATGATGGTGGGTTTACACTTCAGGTATCATAAAATTAAATGGCCAGATGGCCCTGATTAACCAGTACCCAAGAATCAGAAAGCAGTTCTAATAATCAATAGGTGTAGATGCAATGTTGAAATATGTCTTCTTCAAAGAAAAGCTTGCCTTGCAGCAAACAGGATTTAAGCTCCTATTTAAATCGCAGATACTCCCCTTATAGCCGAATTTCCTTTACCATGTCGCTTAGGACATCATAGCGCAAAAATCTTTTCAGGGCAAGATGTCAGGATGAAGAGCTTGAAGAGCAGGATGCTGAGAACAATGACACCATGAATCGATCTCCACATGAATGCTGGGTTCGGCCTTGAGAGATTTTTGTCTCAGTCTCGCTGTAGGAGATGATTTGCTTCAACATTACTAGCATCTATGATGAGCTGAAGAAGAGAGGCTCTATCTCTGTTCAGCTACAAAAGATACGCGGATCCAACTCCGCGATGAGTTGGCGGGGGGTCAAGGGGGAAGCCGCCCCCTTGCAGCGTGCGGGGCAGCACCCTGGTCCAAATTTTTCCTAGTCTTTTCCCACTATTTTTCTCATCATCGAAAAGGGGTACGTGGCTGACTCTTCTTCTTCCTTGGTATAATCGAGAGAGAGGAGAGGGTTTTGACGCTGGCAGTTTCTGGGAGAAGATAGACGAAGATACGGCTGATGAAGAGAGGAGGGAAGGGCATCATGATCTTCTTTATGATGCCTTCCTCACAGAGAGAGCCCGCAGTTAGGGTTTCCCTTGGAGCTCGGAGATCTGCGACGCCCTGGCACTGCCAACTAATTTTCTAAATTA
>CM044109.1:11455565-11546345 GCA_024174645.1 Lemna minuta
ATGTTTCTTGAGATCACTATTCATCACTATACAAGGTACCTATGATATAGTGGATATGGTTTGGAAAATAAGGAACCTATATCAAGGTAGAAGGTGGTTGACTTGGTCCATTCAAGGGATTCTAAGTATCTAAGGATAAGGGTTAAATTTATTTTGACCAAGTCAATCTTTAGATCAGTGTATGAGTGGAGGAGGAGGGAAGATGATTCCCTTAGAATCTACGCTCTCTTTCAATGTTTTAGAGAGGTCTTCTTCATTCATTGAATGGATGGTGAGTTTCTCAAACTCATGAGTAAGGAGGAGGATAGTGTCTTGTTGTTGTTGAGATTGAGATCTCTTCCTTAAGTTATATCTTGGTTCACTTGGAACCCTTGTGTTCATGTTTTAGGATAATTCTCCATCAGCTTCCATAGCTCCTGAAGCGTATCATTGTAGAGCTTGGACTGCCGACTGCCGCTTGCCCCTGCGACGTGGCTGTAGGCACTAAGACACTTGCAAGGTTAATAAGTTAACTTTGCCTTATGGAGTCACACTCACAATGGAGAGTTTCTAAACAAAAGACTCTCTAAACTTCTTCCTTGAAGTTCATAGTTACAATGAGGGTCATACTATGCTTGTATAGACACAAGTAGAACTCTCTAGAATAAGCTAGAGAGTTTGTGTGAGAAAAAATTCTAGAAATATCTTGAAATGACATTGCTAAAGTGTCATTTCAAGATGCTCACGCACTATCCAGAAAATTCTAGAAAAGCATTTAATGCTTGATGCCTTCAATCTCACTCCCAAGCATGATGCCTTTTCTAGACTATACATATGCCCTAGGTGCTTGTTTTAATCTATAGAGTGCCTTCTTTAGTCTCATAACGAGATGCTCTCTCTCTTTCTTGACATACCCATCTGGTTGTTTCACATAGACTCCCTCTTCTAACGCACCATTCAAGAAGCAAGATTTAATATCCATGTGATGGACTTGTCATCCTTCTTGTGCTGCAAGGGCTAAAAGTACTCAAATAGTCTCCATTCTCACCACTGGAGCAAAAACTTCTTCGTAGTCAATGTCAAATTTTTTTGAACATATCCTTTGGCCACGAGTCTAGCTTTGTACCTCACTATATCATCACAAGAGTTTCTCTTTATCTGATAGGCCCAATTAAGACCAATAGGCTTGCATCCTGATGGAGGGGTCACCATCTCCTATGTTTCATTCTTCTCAATTGAGTCTAACTCTTCTTCCATGGCTTGTCTCCAAACACTCTCTTTAGATGCTTCGTTATATGAACTTGGCTCTTCTTGAGTGAAATAACATGATTGGGGGTCTATAATAACCTGATCTGTTGCTTCATAAACTTTCTAGGTGACCTTTCTTCTCTAATTAGATGACCGCCTTGCCCATTATCAGGAATGTTATTGACGCTTCTCGTGTCATCATGATAATCATCTAGTGGAGCCTTCTGATCAATTTGTTCCCCAATTGTGTCAAAGAAATTTGGACCACAAAAAGTACCTTCTTTTTCATGTTTGAATTTCTCCAATTCCATTGGTTTTTCCCTTCAAATATAACATCTCGACTGATATATACTCTACCAGTCTCTAGATCATAACACTTATATCCTTTGGTCCCAACTTCATACTCAATAAACACCATGGGTTTATTTCTATCTTGTAACTTTTTAATTTTCTCCAAATACTTTCACGTGACAAAGGGATTCCAAGACTCTAAAATGCTCTACGTTTGGCCTTACTCTTGTCCAAACTTCATATGGTGTGGCTCCATCCAAGCTTCTTCTTGGGTCTCGATTCAATATATATACACTAGTATTGACGGCCTCTCCCCATAGCTCATGTGAAAGATTCTTGTATTTTGGCATGCTTCTTACCATATTCATCACAGTCCTATTCCTCCTCTCAACAACTCCATTTTGCTGAGGAGAATATTGGGCTGAAAATTGTCGTTTGATTCCATGTTTGGAGCAAAATTTTGAAAAAATTGATGAAGTAAATTTGCCTCCTTGATCGGTTCTCAAACATCCAATTTTCATTCCCTTCTTGGCTTTGGCTAAGTTATTGAACTTAAAAAAGCATGAAATGCTTCACTCTTGTTCTTTATCATTGCTACCCACATAAGTCTAGAGTAATCATCAACTAACAATATGAAATACTTACTCCCTCCTAGTGTAGCAGGTGATAACATGCAATCTTAAAACACAAAAACATGATTATGAATGTAAATTAAGGCATAAAACATTCCATTTTATGCATGTTATCATACTTTGAGTGCATTTCTATCATTTCATGCAATTTTAAGTTATAATCTCAAAATACACTAATTTAGGGATAATTATGCATAATTAAGAATATATTTTAGAATAGATTATTCCAATCTAAATTTGAGACTATAATTAAGTTTTAATGTTAAATAATAAGAGAAAATGTTTATATACATTCATTTCTTTTTCTAAGTTTTATTTTTCAAGAAGAAATGAGTGTATTTTTTAAATAATAATTAATTATTTTGTTATTTAAATATTTTGACTCTTTATAATGATAGATAATTGAATTTCTGATCCAATAAAAGAAATTTGGATTAATTTAGAGTTGTGTTTTGAAAGTTATGAATTTTTTAATTTTTAGGGATTTTTCCAGAATTTTTTTGAATTTTTTATGAATTTTTTAAAGGATTTTTCGGAATTGAAAATTGATTTTTCTAATTTAAAATCAATTTTTTAATTTATTACTAGCAGCGTAGGTGACGTGGCATGATCTGGGTTGTCCGATTGGATCACGATCAATGATCAAGACAAGGAGGCTACGTGCCAGCCTGTCGAGCGTCCAATCACACGAAGAATCTAAGTCGTTGATCTTCACTTAAAGAGGGGGTTACGTGGCACACTATTACTCCTCGGCGAATCATTTGAAAAATGATATATTCTCAGCCGTTCATCAACTGAGTTATAACTGCTGAGACTAAACCGACAAGAAACGTATCCGAGCGTCCGATCGCGATCAAATAGTGGATGTTACATGCGTTTTTATAACGCACGTGACGTGGCAGAAATCTCGACGATCGATCAGCGATCGAATGGCTACAACTTAACGTTAACAATTCGCATTGATGTGTTTCATCAGAGCCTTTGATCGAAGATCAAGCGTTTCATCCGACGGTTACGCCCAAATTGCCTATAAATTGAGATGTTCTTCGACATTTTCATGTAGTCTTGGATGATTTCTATCAATTGAACTATCTGTACACCTCCATCCTTAAATCTCTTACTTCCAATCACTTCTAGACTTATTTCCGCATCCACGGAGTGGTTGAAAGTTAGATTTTGTCAATCGATTAGGGAGAATTTCGCCTCTTGTACACCGAAGATCATTTTTGAAATCGCAAAATGAAAAGCCTTAAATCCAGTGATTAATTGGATCATTTTGAATGCTATCTCGGATTAGATTACGTGTTTTCCTCCTAATCTTTCATCATGTATCATGAATTTATAATTTAGGATCGTTAACTTAGTTAATTTAGTCTTTTAATTTCAGATTTCTCTTAATTCGCATTGGAAATTTATCTCTAATTCAATTTTTGATTTCTCCGCGAATCTTGATCCAAATCGAGTGATTTTTGATTCCGTGGATTCATCTTTGAGTTTTCTTTCCAAATCTATCTTTTTTCCTAATTTTCCTCCTCAATTCATTGTCCGATTTGATCAAATTTCAACCGATCTCTCAAAAATCCCTTATTTCTCTATGGATTCGACCCTTATTTATCAATATAGTGTTCAATTCATGATTAAATCATAAAATTAATGAGTTTGGACATTATTTTGATACAAATTGGTGTGCAATTAATGAGCGCATCGATACGTTCCGTCAATAGGTGAGATTGTTCCACAAATATCTCCATGGACAAGATCTAAGGGCCTGCTTGCCCTATACGAGGCTATAAAATGAAATGGACTTCTCTAGTGCTTGGTTGCAATGCAATCACAACAGATATTTTTTGGGATCTCTAATTTTGGAGGCCCCTAACAATATTTTTAGAAGATAATCTCCTTAATGATTGAAAGTTTAAATATCCATACCTTCTACGCCACGTCCAAGTTAACTTTGAACTATCATCTGCGACCATGCAGCTCAATACTAGATTTAGCTTCAAAAGATAAAGTTTGGTTGGTGTTTTCTTCACCTTCACTAGGTGATCATAAATGGTAAGAAAACTGCCCTCCATTAATATTCCACACCCATGCTCATCGAATTGGCTCAAACTTAAAATATTATATTTTAATTCTAGAACATAGAGGACATTGTCTAACCTCATTTGTCCTCCATCTTGACATTGAAGCATGATCATGCCTCATCCTCCAATCTTTCTTGTAGATCCATCCCCAAATCTCACTGTTCCTTGTGAGACTTCCTTCAACTCTTGAAACAAGTGACGATCACCTGTCATATGATTACTTGCTCCATTATCGGGATACCACATACCTTCTTTCATTGCTTGCTCATTGACTCGTGGGAGTAAACTAACTTCTGAAGTATCAGTAATCATCATGAGAAGGGTGGGTTGTGGCTTCTCCTCAACTTCAGCAACTTGAACTTTATCCTCTTTCTTACTCTTACGACATTCATATACAAAGTGTCCAAGTTTCTCACAATTATAACATTTTACCTTTGACTTGTCTTGAGGCCTCTCTTCATCCCTATGCTCATGTTCTTTGTCATCACCTCTACCTCTTCCTCGTCCTCCTCCCCATACGCAGCCACGACCTCATCCACGAGGGCTACTTTCTTCATATTTCTTAGGTTTCCCCATGGCTTTAGAGAGAAGAAGTTGCTCCTCCCTTCGAGCTTCCTGATCTCGGAGCTTTTCTTCATAGATCTTTAATGACCTAATTGCCTCCTCACCAAATTTTTCAATAGATGAAATGATAGCATCAAACTTTGCATTTGATCTTACTTGTATGAACTTACTTGTATGAACTACGCAACAAACAACCATATGCAAGATAAAGGCAAGGCAATACTCACAAAACAAGTGAATGCATTTGGAGCACACTGATATCATAATAATTGGAATGCATGCAATAATGGAAATAAAATGACAAATTTTGGTAACAACAATGGACAACAGGGATTTGGAATGCAGGACAATCAATTCAAGGTGCCAAATCAACAAAAATTCAGTCTGCCATACCAGCAAAATAACCAACCATTCTATCATAACATGCATTTCTCGGACAGTCAAATTTCATATCAACACAGTCAACCTCAATTTTACCAAAATGCAACTAATTTGAAATTACCAGCACAGAGTTATGCTAATAATGCTTTTAATAACAACCTTTGGGAAATTGTGAAACATTTGCAGGATAAAGAGAAGACTTGGGAAGAAGAGAAGAAGGTCTTATTAATGCCCTACTCTCCTCATTGGGTGCCTCCTCATCATCGGAGTCCTCCTCCAAAATAATTGTGGGAGAGGGACGGTAGTCCTCCTCAAGCGGTTCCTTGCGACGCTTGCGGTCTGTATGAGGATCCACTAAGACCTTGACGCTACGTAGGCCCGAAATGGTATGTGCCTCCTCCGATGCACTATCAATGCAAACTTTGTTCACATTGTGGGTGCGGCTCGACGATGCTTGCCCTACATCCTAGGGTTTACTAAAGGTTGGGAAGGTAATTGATTTATAAATTCAACTCACTTACCCCTCCTTTGCTCGGTAGAAGCATCGAAGCATTGGGCTTTAGCCCCTTCGACTCGGTCGAGTCGGTCACTAACCTCATTCAGTTTACTCATCATTTGTGCTAATACACTCATGACGGGGTCAACTGAAGGTGCTAGAGGTGGGACTGCCGGTGGCAGTGTAACTGCTCGGGGAAGACCGGGGGCAAAAGATGTCAGCCTCGGGTTCCCCATATGCTGCGGCGCAGATCCATAGGGCAGATGATATGGAGTGTGCTGCATGTTCTGTTGCCGCGCATAAGAAGGGTTATGAAAACTAGAATAACCCTGATTCGGGTAGTTTGACCTACCCACTTGGCTCAAACTTGGATATGTAGTAGGGCTTGGCCGAAATGGAAATGAACCTTGAATTGCCATCACAGGGCAATCCAGCTCGACGTGCTCAAAACTAGAGCAATGTGAACATGGAGAGACATCGACATGGGAAACTTACGGGAGGCCTTTAGAACTTGGTCGGATGTTAAGTGAATCCATGATCAAGTTATGTGCCTTGGTCAGTTTCACAATCTTATCTAAAAGCATACCTACCTCTCCCGCCTTCGCATCCAACATTACTCCCTTCGCGGGAGCGCTCTGTCCTCTGAAGGATTTAGCAGCATGATGATGGCTATTCTCCGCCACCAACTCGATCAACTCGAGGGCTTCATCCTCATATTTGCTCATGAATGTGCCTCCACTAGGGGCATCGAGCAAATATCTGTCAGGTGCACGTAAACCATCATAACAAATCTGAGAAATCTCATTTTTAGGTATACCATGATGCGGGCACTGTCTCAAGAGATCTCTAAGTCTCTCCCATGCCTCATAGAAAACCTCACTCGCGTATGGCTCGTCTCACGGCGCTAGTCTTACCTATCGAGTAGTACTTACGCAAAAATGGGTCTTCCATATCTCTCCATGAATCAAACTTATGGCCCAAGGTGAAAAACCACTCCTTTCCCCTTTCCTTAAGCGTGAAGGGGAAGAAGCGCATCTTGGCCGTCTCGGAGGGGACACTATGGAATTGGTTGAATTTGCACACTTGGCTGAACTCGTCCACATGTCGATACAGATCCTATGTTGGTAGTCCATGAAAAGTGGGTACAAGGCCAAGAATATGTGAGTCAATTTTAAAATTCGCACCTCGTTGAAGCGGAGCATTGACTTGCGTAGTCTGCCTTTGGACGACCGGTCTTGCGTAATCGCTAAGACGTCGTCTCACTATCTCGGTAGGAAGAGGGGCGTCTATCGGCTCTCCTTGCCCTGGTGTGGCGATGGCTGGGATAGAATAACTAGAGGCTTTTGATGGAGCTCTAGAATGTGCGGATGTGACGAAAAGGTCCTCATACAAGGCATTGTTCCTTGTATACCGCGTGGGTCACGGATTCTGATGTCCTTGTCATCCTACTTGGTTCCTAGGATGCCTATTCATATCCATATCAAAAAGATCATAGAACAACAGATGTATATATCTATAAGAAAGTCAGAAAAGGGTTAGATGAAAAGTGCGATGTTCCAAATGCAAATGCTTCACTCTACTCCACCAAAAAGATAGATCAAGCTACACACTATCACAAGTAGCATCACTAAAGATAATAATACTAATAGATCACTGCTAACAAAGAATGTATCTGATATATATCAATATCGGCATCTCAAATAAGTGAAAAACACAAGAAGACTACCAAATTTGCACCAAAAATGTCAAATAATGGGCAAAAATTGGTAATCTTACCTCACTATACCTTTTCCACCACTAAGAGGGTCTGATTGTTTCTCTGCAGGTCAGTAAACAACAGAAGATAGAAACCTAATTATAACCTTGAAATCAAGCAACAAAAATTAATAATGCATGCTCCCCAGCAACGGTGCCATTTTGACGAAAGCGTTTTATGCGGTCGCTAAAACACACAAACGTCGGTCAAAAATTTTTTTAATACCGAACTAATAATGACAAAGATAGAAAATTACGTAAGGTGTAAGTATCGGGTCGATCCACAGAGAACAAGGTTGACTTTTATTACAGAGTTTACTTGGTTAAACTTAGGTTTGATTAAGGTTTTAAGGATGTGAAAATGACACTTTATGAATAGAAATGCTATAAATATATTATATAGAGAATTTTGAGGTTTAAAATTTCTGATTTGACAAAGAAAAGTCAAAATTCAAGGTCAAAGCATTGACTTTGACCAATAGTTGACTTTTTGTAAAATCATAGAATCAAAATATGTCAGAAGATTATGAAAATTATATATTCAGAATTTATAGACAAAATGGATTTTCTTGATATAAAATTTGTGATTTTTTTATAAGAAATGGATTTATTATGAATTATTGAAAATCAAATATCAGAAAAATCCTCAAATGAACACTTTAGAGAAAATCTTCAAATTGACTTATCAAATGATTTCCAAATCTTGAATTGATATATCAAACAGAAAGCTAACAACCAGAGGATTCCAAAAAGACCAAAATTATCAAATTCCAATTTATATTTTGAAATTAATTGATCCCGCAAGTCAAATGCCCAAATTTGGATTGAAAATGAATAGTGGTTGGTCAAACGTTAAATTGAGGGGCCAATGATCGCAGAATTTGACGAGTTTGTATCCACGGAAAGCTGATGAAATAAGAAATCCAATGAAACCAAAATCAAGTGATTTGGAATTATAATTAAAGCGATATCGTATTTTCAAAATCAGCAAAAATGCAAGTCAAAATTGCGTGAAATTGAAGAACACGATGACTTAAGACACAAAATTAACTATCTAAAAATAATCAAAACTCAAATTACTGTCAGATAATTGATTGAATCTCACTGCTAACCTGATTGCCATGAAGATGGGGCTTCAATTCATGCGGATTGAAGCGAATTTGCACGGTATCTTCCTCGCGGACGTTCGGTGTTCAAGGGAAAAATTTGATGAAATCCGATGATGAATCACGACGAATCCTGCTCTAATTAGATCGCGATTGAGGCTAAACGCAGGGGAATCGTGATGAACTCAAGACTTTCCTTCAAATTTGCTTAATTACTTCACAAGTCAATCAAGAGTTCAAAAACAAAAAGAAAAATATCGGTTTTTAAAGGGAAATTTCAGCGAGAAATGCGAGCCGTTTGATCTGGTGAAAGGCCAATCGATGGCCCCGATCACACGATGATCGTGGGCCATGATTGCCACGATCATCAGATCTCCGCCGTCCGATCTTGTCGAAGTGAGTCCGATGCGTCCACGTGTCTGATCGCTATCACTGGATTTTCGCCGATCTCACGATCGTGAGCCACGATCTCACAATCGTGAGCCACGATTTCGCAATCATCGAGTTTCCGCTGTCCGATCTCCATCGCCGCTTCGAGCTGAGTCCACGTGTCGTCTTAAACATCGTCGATCATTTCACTTAAGGCTCCTTTAGCGCACGTGCCCTCATGATGGTTGCGTGGACTTGGGTCCACGCAATCAACGCCATGTGATCGCATCCAACGTGCCACGTCACGTCACGCCACGTCACCTGCAAAAATAAACTTCTGCGGGAACATAGTCCCACACGGAGAAAATAAAAGAATCGGGTGAGGATAGAAGGCGGGGCGGTTTAATGCTATTGCATTACCGCCTCAATCCTATAACCAGGGCCCACTAACCCTTGGGCCCTCCAAATGCCAGCCCCCATTGCCACGTGGTGCCACCTGGGCGTCCAAATGGACTTGTGTGGCCCCTGCCAGGCGTCCGCGCCACATGGCGCCATGTGAGCTTCGTGTGGGCTCGCACGGCTCTCCCACGTGGCCTTGCGTGCCGCGTCGCATGCTCGCGGGTTCGCGTGCCATGTCAGCAAAACGTGTCACATCAGCTCCGGGGTCCTGCGGTAAATAAAACCCACTTTTTGTGATTATTAATTAAGGATAATTCAATAAAAATCAAATAAAATCCAGAAAAATTCAAAAACTTCATAAATTCATAACTTAAGAAATACAACTCCTTTGTAATCTAAATTTTCTCCATTGGATCACAAATGTCTCCATCTTTAATATTATGCCATCTAAAATATAATTTCAAAGAAGAATATAAGATGAATTAAAAATAACACTAAGGTATTCATTAAGATTTAGATCTTTTAATCATCCAATCATTCTTTAAATAGAATTAATCCTTTAAATCATCTACTAAAGTCAAAGTAAGGTAATTAATTTCTATTTATTTAAACTTGTAAAAGATTAAACATTCATAAAGCACATAATTAACCCTAAATTATGCACAAAGATATACATTAGTGAAATGGCATACCAATGGAGAAAATTCATAAAAACTCTAATAACATGCGTTATATTCACATAAAATAAGCATGAATATGAGTTAAATAATATAAGAGTTTAAGTTATAAATGCATGTTATCAGTAAGCTTACCTTCACCCATGATCATCCAGTAGCCTTCCTCTTCTAATCGACCAAGGCTCAAGATATTTTCTTCCAATTGAGGAACAAATTGGACATTGCAGAGTCGTAGAGTGCTTCCAACCCTCTGACTAACTTCAATCACTCCTTTTCCTTTGATTTGTATCCTCGAATTATCACCAAACTTCACAAATCCAGTGGTAGATGAATCCAAGTCACTGAAGAACTCTCGGCAGCCTGTCATTTGATTGGTTGCTCCGGTATCCGAGTACCAAATTAAATAAATCCTAAAAAATAAAATAAAATCCAAAAAATTCTGAAAAATTAAGAAATTCATAAATTCATTTATATAACTCTTTTTAACTCAAATTTTCTCCATTGGACCACAAATTCCTTCATTTTTAATACTATGCCATCAAAAAATACAAATTAAAAGAATCATATAGGATGAATTTCAAATAAACATAGATAATTTCTTAAGAAGTCTATTTTATATCATCCAATATTCTCTCCTTGAAATTAAATCTTCTAATCATCTACTAAAGTCAAAGTAAATTAGGGGAAGTAATTAACCTTGTAAAATAATAAACATCTATAAAGCATATAATTAACCCTAAATAATGCATAAATATGGACTTTAGTAGAATGGCATACCAATGGAGAAAATTCATAAAACTATGATAATATGCATCATAATTACATTAAATAAGCATGCATATTAGTTAATTAAGATCAGAATTTTAGTTAAATATGCATGTTATCAGAGGTGCGGTGGTGTAGGGGCATTGGGGGCAGGAGATGGGGCAGCGGCGATGGTGGCGCAAAAGGCGGCGGCGACGGCGCAAGGGTGGGGACGGCCGTGCAAGGGCGGTGGCAGTAGCTCAAGGGCAGCGGCGGTGACGCTTGGGCAGCGGCGGCAACTGGAACAACGGTAGCGGACTTAGTTGGATCGGGACAAGGGGACGCGGCGGCATCGGCGGCGAGCCAGGCGGCTGCACGTAGTCGTGCGGCGACGGCGGCGGCAGTGGAGGCGGGGATAGGTTTCTCACGTAGCGTTTTATGTGGTTGTTAAAACACACAAATGTCGGTCAAACAAAATTTATAATTCTGAGCTTACAATGATAGATATAAAATCAACTATAGTGTAAGTATCGGGTCGATCCACAGAGAACAAGGTTGACTTTTATCGCAGAGTTGTCATGGTCAAACTTAGGCTTAATTAGGGTTTTAAAGAAGCGATAATGATATATAAATCAATACAGATGATCTGAATATATGAGATACGATATTTTAAGACTTTAGACTTCTGGTTTGGCAGAGAAATATCAATAGCCAAGGTCAAAGCGTTGACTTTGATCAACAATGGACTTTTTGAAAATCAGAGAAAAAATAGAGCTTAAAATATTACAAAATTTATATAATCAGAAACTAGAGAAAAAAATAGAATTTATTGATATAGAATTCGTGATTTTTCTATGAGAAGTTTGATTTATTATAAATTATTGAAGATCAAAGATCAGAAAAATCTCGAAATGAACACTTCGGTGTAAATCTTCAAATTAACTAACCAAATGATATCCAAATCTCGCAATTGGTATATCAATAGAAAGATAACAACCACATTCCAAAAAGGCAAAAATTGTCAAATTCCAATTTATATTTTAAGAGTAATTGATCATGCAAGTCAACGCCCAAATTCGGACTGAAAATGAACAATGGTTGGTCAACCGTTAAATTGAGGAGTCAAATGATCATGGAATTTTACAAATTTACTATCCATAGAAAGCTGATGAAACAAGGAATCCAATGAAACTAGAATCAAGTGATTCAAAGTTAAGATCATAGAGATATGATCATATCAAAATTAGCAAAATATTTGAACTGAAATTGGGCAAAAATGAAGAATAAAACAAATTTTAAAGCAAAATTAACCTTCTAAATCTAATCTAAATACAAATTATTGCAAGATGAACGGTCGATTCACACTACTAACCCGATTGCCAAGAATATGAAGCTTCAATTCACATGTATTTGCTTGGTTTCTTCCTCGGCAGACGTTCGGCATTCAAGGGAAGAATTCGATCGAATCAAGCAAAATTTCATGATCAATACCGCTCCGATTGGATTAAAATCGAGTCTTAATGCGGGGGGATCACGAAGAACTCAAGATCTTGCTGAAAAATTGCTTAATTACTTCACGATTCAATCAAGAGTTAAGTTAAGAAGAGAGAATACATTGGTTTTTAAAGGGGAATTCCTGCAAGAAACGCGGGCCATTTGATCCAGTGAAAGCCGATTGATGGCCACGATTGTATGATGATCGTGGGCCACGATCCTGTGGCGATAGTGAGAAACGATCTCACTTGAATTTTTTTCCGCCCGTCCGATAGCCATCATCGCGTCGAGGTGAGTCCAGATGCGTCCACGTGTCTCCCCACGATGCGCCACAATCGTGATTTAATCACGGCCGTCCGATGTTCACTTACGCAATCAACGACTCCCATTTGCGCACGTGCTCTTGATGGCGATCGCGTGGACTCGGGTCCACTCGATCAACGCACCTTACATGACATGATTGGCATCCAACGCTCGAGACGCCGCCACGTGCCGCGTCGCATCCGCGCGGGTCCCGAGCACCACATCAGCCCCACGGTCTTGCGGAAAATAAACCCCTTTTTGGGATTTTAATTAAGATATAAAAATCAGTAAAAATCAAATTAAAATCAGAAAAAGTCTAAAAACTTCAAAAATCAATAACTTGGAAAATATAACTCCGTTTAAACTCAAATTTTCTCCATTGGATCACAAATTCCTTCATCTTTAATATTGTGCCACAAAAAAATATAATTTCAAAGAAGAAAATGGGATGGATTGAAAATAATACTAAGGCAAACATTAAGAATTCTCTCTTTAAATCATCCAATCATTCTTTTCTTGGAATTAGTCCTTTTAATCATCTACAAAAGTCAAAATAAGGTAAATAAATTATATTTTTAATCTTGTAAAAGATTAACATTCATAAAGCACATAATTGGATCTTTCTAGTCGCAAGCGTAAAGAGCGTCTAAATAATGCATAAACATGGACTTAGTAGAATGGCATTCCAATAGAGAAAATTCATAAAAACTATGATAATATGCATCTTAATCACATAAAATAAGCATAAATATGAGTTAAATAAGATAAGAATTTAAGTTATAAATGTGTGCTATCAATTTCCTTCCTCGACCTTCCTTGAGTAGCCACTTGAGATGGAGTTCACTCCTTTCTTTCTTCAAATGATGGCTAGGGTTTTGTGGGGGGTCCCTTCCCCTCTTATAGAGCCCAAAATGGGCCGAGAGGGGAAAGGGCCGACTTGAGGACCAGGACCCTAAAAGCCTAAATATATTCATAGAAATAAGAAGGTTTACAAAGAGGAAGGGCTTCAACAATAGAATCCCGAAAAGAGAAGAACCCACCGGAAGCCTAAAAGGGGGAGGAAAATAAGTGAGGGCCCACTTAAACACCTGTAGGCCAAGAAAGTTCACAATAGCAAAAGAAAGTAGATAGGTCCAAGTGCGCGCAAGCTTGGGGTGTGACGTGTCGTAGCGAGATGAGGTCCTACGCAGTGTAGCGGAAGTCAGCATCCTTTGTCTTTGGTCATCGAGGGGGCTGGACATGTGCGGGTGTTAGCTCCTCCGGTGTCGTGGTGTCATGCCTTGGTGGCAACAGGGATCGTTCGCCACCAGCGGGCTTACCTCTTTCTCACCCTATCAAATATGGATCCTTCCTAAAAATAGGAAAGATATAAATTGATTAATAATAAATAAAAGAGAAGAAACTTGACCTCTTTGACCCTTCAAGAATGCCTTTGACCACCTTTGACTTGTCAAGAATCACTTTGACTATCATTGACTTCCAAGATAAATGGAGTGACTAGTCTCCTAAAAAGATGGAATCTATTGACCCTCCCTAAGAAGATGATTGACTAACCTCCTAAAAAGGTGGACATGTTTGACTAACCTTCTAAAAAGGTGGAAAGGTTTGATCTAAACTTCCAAAAAGGTGGAAAAGGTTGACAAACCTCCTAAACAGGCGGAGTACCCTTTTTCTTCTTCTAGATAGTTTGCATCATTGCTCCCATTAAACCTCAACTAAGTTATTGCATCCACATAACTCATCAAAATGTGAGAATGTAACCATCGGACTTCCAAGCACTCAAATGGGGTTATTCTCAAAATATAATCAAAATTTAAGAAATGATATTTTCATCCCATTCAAAATGGCGTGATAGGACTTAGTCATATTTTCATCCCATTCAGCCATATAAAAATAGATATTCTCATTCCTATAGTCTACATCAACACTTAAACATGATACATGAATGTGACTTATATTTTAGACTTATCACTCTCCAAATTTGAACACTAATTCAACCCTTATTTCATGAAATAAGTGGTAAATGAGGTTTTGATTTGATAGAGGGATCATCCTAAGCTTTTTAAGATGATCCACAATTATTCAGGAAGTGAAAGCTAGGTCAACCTCTTCATTTTTAAGGAGGTTGGACCAAACTTATTTTTTTATTAAGTGACCCATTAATTTTGTTTCATATTATAAATTTTATAAATGAAAATATAGAGAACAAAATTCTTGATCCAATGAAGAAAATTTTGAGGAAAAAGGAGTTGTATTTTGTGAGATACTAAAATTTGAAGTTTAGGGATTTTTCTAGATTTTTTAGAGATTTTTTTTATTTTTAGAGCATTTTTACAAAAAAACCCCTGTAATTTTTTAGGTAAAATTTTATTGAAAGGCCCCTCCACAGTTATAAAGGTTGACACACATTTTTTTGGTGCAAGAAACGTGTGTAATGTGGTGCACTCTTATTGCACAATCTCAATGAATGACTAGGATTTCTCTAAATTATAACCATGATATATCATGATCCATATGGAGTGTTGAGCTGAAATTTTATGTCTAGATTAATCTTTTAACCCTCTATCCATCCATACTATTGGGTCAAAGAATCGAGCTATACAAATTTTTTTAAATAATTGGAGTCTTTTATCCCTCTTTACACTCAAACCCTGGGGACCACCCTATAGAAGCCTTCATTTTCTCTCTCCTCACATTTTATGGCTCTCTCTCTTTCTCTCTCTTAGCATCAGGCTACCAGAAGGAAAGAGAGAGGAGGTCAAGGCCCAAGAAGGAGCATTGTTTGATGCTCAATCTAGTTGTGGAGAAGGAAGTAGGCAAAGATGGTGATCGGAGTAGATCGAGCATCACCTAACCTAGGACAGTCACACTAGTAGGGTTTGTGCGAAAATCTGGATTGGATTTTGGCTTGTGAAAATTTTCATATACAAGAGACATATATTTTATTTTTCTTTTATTTTAGTAACTTTGACATCATCTACACCTTCGTCTCTCACTCTCGCCATCATCACGCATCAATCTATTGTTATCGACATCCATCCTTCTCATTTTGCTATCATCTCCATTTCCATCTCTTTTAATCTCATTCTCTCATCTATTTCTAATTTATATCTTAAATATAAGATAAACTCAAAATTATTGCCCACACTCATCTCACGTGTTCTATTTTCACTAGGGCATATTCCGCCTGATGGGTTCTGAGGTCGATAACTTTCCGAAATTTTGATCAAAACATCAAATGCAGCGGAAAACCATTGAATCGGACATTCAAAATACCAAGCCACCAAGAACAGATGATCCTATCATCTAGTATGAATGAGAAAACATACTTACAGGGATTCCTTGAAGGAGTTCTTGAAGCTATTCAAGTGTCTAGCCTCTAGCGGTATCCACACAGTCTCCGGATGGTTGGATCTCCTCTTCAAAGCTCTTCGCCAAGAGAGAAAGAGAAGAAAGGAGAGAATTCCCACAAGGCTTGCATGGGCACCTTCAGTTGTGGTCGTTCTCCCCTTATTTATAGACATTTGGAATGAGGTTTTTTCATAAAAACCCTCATAATTATGTCTATATCCACCAACATCCATAAACCTTATGTGTGTGACCCTCTAGGTCCATATATCTCGCTAGTTAATAACTCTATAGACCAAATAACACCTTATTGGTCAACCTTAATTAATTATCCACATCCACATATAGATTAATTAATCAAGGATCGATTTAACCCAATCGATAGGTTGAGTTGCCAGCCCATTGGGTGCCAAGCTACACCACGTACTCTAGGAGATATGGAGTATCTAAGAACTCACTTATGTAACCTTCCCGTCATTGATTACCATGTATGTATAATCCTTCATCCACATTAGACTCATGAATGACTTAGGGTATGGTCAACTGTCAAACCCTAATCGGTCACTCAAGTTAGTACTGATGCGTGTAGAAATCATCGAGAACTCCTTCTTCGATATTTCTACTACCTTGGCTAAGGATTTCATCGCATCTCATTCCTTTGAGTCAATCTCCTCAAATACTGAGGGTGGATGATCCCATCTTGACCACACAATCATCTTCGTGAACTTCATGTCGTATCCAATATATGATGTTTTAGATATCCCATGACTAGGGATTCGTAAGTCATAATCAAAACACGATCATCCATCCACAAGATGTCTTTGGTGTCTCAAGTCAAAGGACCACATACACAATCATGACATGAATCAACCTGATTGACAGTTAGGTATAATACCATTCAGGGATTCATACGGATCAATTCAGTGAACTCTTTCTCCAAAGAGCACCCACTATCTATCCTTAGTGTCTCCACACCGATGGCTATAGGATCGGCCATACTCATCATATGAGATGGATTAGATAGTGCTATTCTTTCCGGATAATTCGATGCCCTTCTCGAGTATCCCACGAATAGGAATATTTAGAACATATGTTTAAAGACTAGTGATCACTATATTATGATCTCATCATAATTCACTTAGTCATTGCACATGCTCATGGACTTCATTGCAAACATCACACAAGAATGACAATGAATAAATTTCATTTCAATGAACATAAACAAGATACATGGAAGTGTGATTGGCTTATAGGCCACATAATATCCATCACCGCCACCCCTTGTCTTTCTTTCGGATACCTAACCTCATTATTTCAGCTCTATGTGGATTCGACCATTGCTGAAACTATATAAAAAGTAAAGAATTATAATTTATTTCATGGAATTGATGCATAACGAAGAAGAAAAACACGTGCAATCGAGGTCATATTGCCTCTAAGGACTAACGATGGGATGTCCAAAGCAGATGCCTCTCCACCCTTGATGACAAAAGTGGAAGATCTCACCCTTGGTCATTTTGAATCCTATTTTCTCTCATCAGTCATTTTTTGACCTCTCTTAGTATCCGGATATGAGAAGGAAAGGAGGTTCAAGGCCCAAGCTTGGCATTGCATTTTGTTCCACAATACCATGGAAAAGGACGTCTAGTGGAGATTTCAGATTGTTTCACACCTTGCATCACCTTGCCTAGGTCTACCATCAAAAATGGGATTTTGTCAAGATTTGGATCTAGATTTTTCTTTTAATCCACTCCATTGATAGCATATAATCTATTTCCCTTTCTAGATTGAATTTTTTTCTATCATCTTCAAATAATCTATCATCATTACACAATTTCTCAATTTCTTACCATTCTTCCATCCTTCTCCATTCCATCTCTCTCATATCTTCAATTCATCCTTCACTTCTCAATATATTCTCATCATTTCTTAAAACATATAATTATAAAACTATATATTTATAAATTCATCATACGATAGACCATTTTCTCGTCCTTTCACATTTTTCCAAAATCCCTTCTATCATTATTTTCCCTAAATTGATATCTCTTCTTGCTAAAAGCACTCTAATCTCATTGCCTAGGCTCTCTAAGGACTCACCCATTACTTGACGCCTGTATTTAGTGAGGAAAATATAAATATGAGTGCATGAATTCAATTCGAGCAATACTTGAAAAAACCCTGAAATTGAGTTAATCATAGATCACAACAAATTTCATTAGATTCAAATGTAAAAGAAGACTTAGAGTATATTAGTGATTGACTCCATTCAAGAATCATTAAAAACAAAGAAATTAGAAATTTCAAGTGAAGAACCAAATTAGGGTTAGGTCAAAATAAATTGTCTCAATCAAGACCTTAATGATGAATAATCCTTGAATATTAGTTAGTGTATGTGATAATCAATTCCAGAAATATTAGTTATCCTTGAATATTAGTTAGTGTCTGTGATATATATGAATCTATCTCCATGGAGAGCCCCAAAAATGAAAAGCCAAGATTCACTAATAGTGTCACAACTCTGAAGAATCGTGGTCGAGCAGTCACTAAAGCACCTAATTATAATCGACAAGAAATATTTCTAGAACAATTAACTCATTCCTTAATTGATTAAAAACTAGTCTAGGGATCAATCGAGGGTCATGTGCACCAAGAACTAAGAGTGAACTGATAATGCGTCTGACTGGATGAAAATGAACAAGAAATGGAGAAATTTAAAGACACAATGAGATGAGAAATGAAAGGAAGAGAAAACGAAATATAAATCAAATTTATGAAACATATGTTTCATCCTAAGTTATTAAAACAAAATATTAGATTTGAATGAGATAATAAGGCAAAAATGTGGACTGATTTGACAAGAACTTGGAAATTTTTTACTAAAAACCCTTAGAATTTAATTTAGGATTATACTATACATATAAAAAATCACAATACATTCAAAGTCATACTGAATGAAATCATCTTGAATCAAGATCAAATCTTTTTTTAGAAAAATCATTGAAATTTGACAAAACTCCGCAAGAGACATATCAAATTGTCACTTTGATGTCTTCTCAAAAAGTCTCTATTCTTATCATTCCCGATGAGTTGAGCTAACCTTTCATCTGAAAAACTGAAAACATCAATTAATTATGAATCCTTAGACAATAGAAAGGTCAAACTAAAATGTGTGGTATCCAATAATGAAGATTTTATGCTTACTTAAAAGAAATTAATAATGGTTATTTGGCATTTTAGAAAAAAATTTCATGGATGCATTGAAAACATTACTCCTTTCATGCTATATTTATCTCCAAGAAACTGGAGATATATCCTCAACGAGTTATGAACAAGTATTGGTAGAATATATAGCATGCTATTATGCATCAGATCAAGGTGATAATCTTAAGAACCTTGTTATAAGCTCAAGAGTAATTCATAACGTGGAAAGAACACTAAATATCTATTGTGACAACAATTCGACCAATTTTATTTTTCCAATAACAACAAGGTCTTGAAAATTCTGAACTGTAAATATCAACTTCCTTGTTGTGAATGAAAAGGTTTGGGGAAGATTGTTGTATACAAAGCACATTGAGATAAACTCCATGACAGCAAATCCAATTAAAAAAGATTATTATGACAAGCCTGTCATGAGAAGACTCCTTTTATGGGTCTAATGTCCTATGATGATATATAATTTGAGTTGTTTATCATGCATAAGTAAATTTCATTAGTTGTGCGTTATGTTAGATAAACTTAAATTGACCTTGATTTTTAAGTTGGAGGAAATTGGAAATTTACACGAGCAAATCACTTTTCATGTGATTTCAATTCCACACGTCCACATCTGGACTGTGCCATTAATTGGATTGACATATGAAATCAATGTTTGGTACAAGACATGCTTCTTGTAAGAAAACCTTGTTTGGTTCATTTTTAGCCAAGTGATGGACATGATTTATGGAAATAACTTGCAACCATACACATAATCAAAAAGTTTTGATGAGCCATATACAAACTTATAAATATTATCAAAATAGTTTCGTGTTGGATAACAACACATTATATTGTGTACCTTATGCTATCATTTGAAATCCCTATTAAAAGTATTCTCTAAAGTTCTTTTTGTTATTATAACCTTTCAATTTATGCATGCTATTTGAATACATGTGTTGAGGTTAATTCTAAACAGTGAGTGATGTGTTGAAATTTTAGAATTGAAGAGGATTAATTTTTTAGCTCTTACCTATAAGAAGGGCATAATCTTTTTGCATCTCATTAGCTAGAGAGGTAAAAAGGTTGATTTTGTGTTGACTGAAGAGACCCTCCTCAAAGATTGAAGATCAAAAAGAAGAACTAAGATACTGACGATGATTTCATCTCATAAACAAAGCATTCCAAAGGTAATAATTTAAAGCCTAAAGAGTCAAACGTGGTGTCATTATTTGAGTGGAAAAAAATCTCCATTACAGAAGTCTAAGGTAAGAGTAAAATAAGTTGAATTTTAGAATAATCTTCAAAAGATTATTATCTCTAGAAAACTAATTCACCCCTATATTGACCACACCACTAGTGCTTTCAAAAATTTTAGTAATACCTAGAAACCCAATACGATCATACTCAAAGCACAAATAGAAGCAGCGACTATAAACCTTGAATGAAGTAATATCAATTCTCTTGGCATGGAATCAAAAATTTTGGTAAATCCAACCTTTTCTTTGGTCTACTTGATCATTCGCACCTTTACCTTGAACTAAAAAGCCCCCAAAAATATTTCTTGTCTACAAGAAGAATGTGTTGAGAAGGAATGCATCATCATGGCTGAGCGAATATAGGATTGATAATTGGAGATATCCAGGAACTTTCTCTTTGGCCACCACGTTCATAGATTTTGGTCATAAGAGAGGATGTGCTCTTCGCTGAAGAAAAGGAAGAAATTCAGGATTAAAGAAAGCTTATAAAAAAGTAGACCAATTTTAAAATGTTATCTAAGGGAGAACATATTTTCAAAACTAAAGAATGGTGACAGCGGGAAAAGACCGCACAAGAATAAAAGAAATAAGATAGAGAAAAGACCATAGAGGAGATAGACAGATAGATATTTTTCACTTACTGAGGTGTGAGTGTACTTAACTCTTAATAGCGGAGAAATAAGGATGCAACGCAGTGAAAGAGATTTCAAGGAAAAACACAAAAGTTTGGGAATACCTTGTCTGTTGAGGGATTTCCGTATGATGATTGATCACTTGGTAAAGGTCACTCACGGGTCATTGTAAAACAAATTGCTCCACTTCTGTAAGAAATTATTTGGGAGAATATGCCAACTTCTTTCGTATGTTCCAATATATAACCTGGAAAGTGACTCAAGTGTGATGGGAAGAGCTTGCATTTGGGTCATAGACACATCCAATTCCTCGAGCTTAAGAAGATTACCAATGCAATCGGGTAGCGAATCTAACCGTGTCCATGAAACATCAAGCTTTCTTAGGTTAACAAGATATCCAATAGAATTTGGAAGATACGTCAATAAACTTTGTGACAGATGAAGCTCTTCTAAATGAGTTAGTGACCCAATGCTATTCGGAAGACTTGACAGTTTTGTCCGTGATAAATGTAACTTCCGCAACATTACAAGAGCGCCAGTTGAATCAGGAAGGCCCTCAAGTTTACTATTGCTCAAATCAAGATATGTTAATCTTGCAAGTGAATCGATGTTACTACGAATTCCGGTGTATGTCCCACTGATTTTTAAGTAATGCAGATTCACAAGATCCCCAATTTCCTTTGGCAAGCAACCTAATCCGCTATACGATAAGGAAAGACGTTGCAAATCCATAAGCAATGTAAGAGACGAAGGCAAGACTTCTGTCTCATTTCTGTATAAGTGTAACTCTTTTAGTTTCGTCAATCAACCAATTGAAGGAATATGGCATAACTTTGTTTTTGAAAAATCAAGATCATCTAAACTGATGAGTGAGCCGAGAACCTTTGGCATTGTTTTGAATCTTGTTTGTGACACCTTCAAATATATCAAGTTGTAGAAAGTGCAGATTGAAATTGGAAGAGGTCGTACCTTTGTGCGATGCAAATCCAGAATTCTTAAGTTCACGAGAGAGCATAAAGCATCATTAGGAAATACGTTTAATTTTGTAGCAGTCGAGAGACGGAACATTTCCAATTTGGCGAGGGATCCGATTGTGCTTGGGAGCTGTTTTAATCCAGTCCCGACAAATCTAATGCTTGGAGATCCAAAAGCATGGCGATTGAACTAGGAAGGACCGTCAAGCCCCAGTTAGACGACAAATCCAGATAAACCAGGTCGCCTAAACAACCAATCTCTTCAGGTAAGTTGGTAAGTGTTGTACAGGACAGGTCCAAGTACCTCAACTGTTTCAATAGACAGAGATTTTCCAATGGAAAATTCAAGACGCAATACCTTAACTGAAGGACACGAACATGTTGGCAACCTCGAAAAATTCCTTCCTCGATGGCAAAACCCTTACATAATAACGTCTTCAAGTCGGCACCAAGGATGTAGTCTTTTGGGAGGGTTCTTTCCGCTGAAGACGAATTAGCTTCTGCTAATAGTCTCGATGCCGCAGTAATTGAAATGCGATTGTAATCTTCTCGATGATATGAATAAAACTTTCCGTATTTATCAAATTCCCCCGATGTTAACCACAGACACATTTCTCGAACAACATCATGCATCCTCACGTAATCACCATCTGACGTTTCTTGTAACAAGCTACATGATACAAGCGCTGTGATTTTGTTATGTCCTCTTTCTCGAGCCTCATGCAAGCTTTGATGGTAATCCCGGTCAAGAAATCCTTCCCCAAACCAGAAATTTATAAGAGAATCTTTCGGAATTTCTTCATCCTCGAACAGGCAACAATATAGAAGACAATGCCTAATGCTATCATCCTCTAATTCATCAAAGCTGAATTTCAACAAGTATAATACCTCCTTCATGCCTGTCTGATGTTGAGGGGATCTGTGGAGATTTTTCGCGGCCTCCCTCCACATCAATACAGTAGCATCGATCATACTGCTGCCAATGACTTCAAGTGCAAGAGGAAGCCCATCGCATCTTCGGGCCACGGTCTTCGCAAGTCTCGTAATTTCTACACCTTCAGAATCTAGATCTTGACAAACCTTGCTTTGGAAGAACATCCAAGCCTCCGATTCCGTCAGGGTTGATACCTCGAGAGATCGCGTTCTATGTTTTGGATGGACATGCTTAATACGACAGTATGACTTTGATCTGCCGGTCATAATGACCTTGCATCCGTTCTCAGATGAAGGTATATGAATTTGCATGCTCGGCAAGTCCACCTCCATCCAAACGTCATCCAACAAGAGCAAGAATCTGCGATTGAGCAGGGATGATAAGCTTCCGCCCAGTTGATCCGCGATATCCTTCTTGATCTTCTGGACATCGACAACACGGGGACACCTTGATGAAAAAGTATATGATCAAAGCCTCTTCCCGCGTTGCTTCCAATTATCTTCCCGATGCCACCCATGCCATAGATCCCGAGAACGCTGGCTTCATCGTCGACGAGAAATTCTTCCATCCGCCTCAAGTAGCCGGAGTTTATTCGCTCCTTACCTGCGAGTTTCTCGAACGGGACGGAGTCAAACAGTTTACCAGGTCCTCGGAGGCGATGATTCAGCCATTCCCCGGTTTTTTTGAAGATGAAAGAGAAGCAATTGCCGAGTTGAGCAGCTATCACAGCTTCGGCACAACCAGAGAGGAACGCGAGGGCCATATGATAGCAGACGAGGCCTTACAAGGAATGATTGCCAGAAAGCGGAAAATCAAGAAGAAAAGAGATTGACAAACAATCAAAGTCGCTAAGCCGTTTGCCGGAGCTCAAGGAACAATGAGCACAATGCTCAGATACAATGCGTCGAACATCGTACAGTTTAAAGACAGTTTCGGTTAGTTAGTTTTGCTTTGAAGCGGAAATAAAATCGCGGCCATTGGATGCCAGAGTGATAGCCGCGATGGGCGTGACACGTGGACAAGGCGGGACCCGGCTATAACGCCCTGTCACTATGCTTGTACGAGGCTCTGATGATGCAACTGGGGTACAGAGAGAGGGGGAAAGCAAAGAGAGCAGGAGAGATGAACACTCGGAATCTCGATGGTTTAGAATTAAATTGTCAACGCAATGAAATAACCCTGTTTTCTGATTTAGAATAAGAGAATTTTTCCGAAATTTTTCATATTCCTCGCACTGAAGGGAATTCACTCAGATTTATTTCGGCCACCCTCTGTAAGCTAAATTGGGATTGATTCGGATACGGACTGAGAGGGGGATTTAACGATTCAAGAAACTAAACGAATTCACTTTCACACTAAAATTCAAGATCACTCGCAAGCACTCATATTACCGCGCTCTCTCACTGGCATTACATCGAGCACTTATTTATAAAGGAAAAGAAACATAAATTGTCGTGACGGTTTGTCCACGTGGCGCGTGCATCGCCGTTATAATTCCTCAATGTAGACGGCTGAGATTAAGTCTTCTCTTATGCAGTTGGAGGATTCCCTTCCTCCGATTATCTTGAGATGGACGGCTGAATCACATTCTCTCACCCTCCACATCAATCGTACCTTACTTTTGGATGGACGTGCGACAACCGGTGACCCTGTATCCGTTCTCAGATGAAGGAATAGCAAGTCCATCTCCTGCCATACATCATCCAACGAGAGCAAGTATCTGCTTTTGCTAAGAGATGATAAGTATCCACCTAGTTGTTTTCGATTTCCTTCATAAACGATGAAACCTTCGCCTGGAGTTGCTTTTGACTCGTGCTCTGGAATGTTTCTTCGGCAGGTTCGTCTTCTCGATGCCGCTCATGCCATAGGTCCCGAGACACTGGCTTCCATCTGATGGCAGGTGCTCCGGCGCAGCGGCAGTTACGGGCGATCAACGTTTTTTCGTCTTCAGCGTCGACTCTCTTTGCTTTTTCTGCGTCAGGTAGTTATGCTTTAATCAGAAGCGTTGGATGAGGGGAGTTATGACGGTCTAGATGAAGACACGTCAGGTGCGACCGGGAGCGCACTACGGGGGTCGTTGGAGACCTTTTTCTCTCTCTCTCTCCTCGTATTGGATGGTTTATAAATACTCTTTGCATTCAACGATTTCTGTATCGACTGAACATCTTTTGATTTTCCGATTCAGTCTGAGCTCTCCCTCTACCGATTCTCATTCATCGGATCGATTTCTCCCATCTCGCTATCTCTCGCGATCGCACGGCGTAGAAGAAGCGCGTGATTCTTAAATCAACACCATCGTCGTCCAGAAATCCTTCCATCCGCTTCGAGTAGGCATTTATTTGCTCCTGACCGGCGAGCCTCTCGTGCGGGAGGGTGATAACATCTTGGATGAGACGCTTCGGCCGGTTCCAGGTTTTTGGGATGATGAAAGTGAGGAAATCGGTGACTTGAGCACCTAGCACGCTTTTACAAATGTCTACGGCAAAGTCATAGAGCGCCATGCTTGTTCAAGACTCTGATCCGAAAGGGCACAGAGAGAGGGATAGAGGGAAACGGAAAGAGCAGGACAGAGGAAAACCAGGAATCTAGATGGTCAAGCTTTATAACTAGAGCATCCTCCAACGCAATAGAGAGAGAGAGAGAGACGAAATATCCAGCCTTACGAGAGAGAGAGACGAATTATCCAGCCTTGCGAGAGAGAGAGAGAGAGAGGAAAGATCAGCAGAGATAGAGAGCAAGAAAACAAAAATGATCCCACTTAAATAGTATGGCCCTGATCCAGACCAGCGGGCAACACGTAGAGAGAGAGAGAGAGAGAGAGCTAGAGGGATGGAGATAGAGGCGGAGAGACAGATCTAGCCTTCTAATGAGCAAGTCGTCCAACCGGTGACTACCACGTCGACCGAGAGAGCAGTTAAACTAAAATGGTCCGACTTGAATAGCCTGGCCCTGCTCCAGACCAGCAGACAGCACGTAGAGAGGGAGAGAGAGGAAAGATATGGCCTTATCACGACCTAGTCCTCCAAACGGTGACAACCCCGTCAACCGAGACAGCAACGAAACTAAAATGGTCCGACTTTAATAGGTTAGCCCTGCGCCAGGCCAGCGGGCAGCACGTAGAGAGAGAGAGAGAGAGAGAGGAAAGATCTAGCCTGCGCGTAGATAGAGAGAGAGAGAGAGGTGGGTTAGTACGTCAGACATCTCCTCTCTCTTTCATTCCATCGCCGGCACGCGAAGCAGCAAAGAAGAATAAAGACAAAAAAAAGTAGTATGGTCAGATTTCCCATCTGCTACGAGAGAGAGAGAGAGAGAGAAGTACAACGGGAAGTACCATGGGGAGAGAGAGAGAGAGAGAGAGAGAGAGGGAGTGATGCGTCAGAGACCTCCTCTCTCTCTTTCATTCCACCGCCTGCACGCAAAGCGGTAAAGTCAGAGCTTCCTTCCACTACAGTCCATTCATTTTCCACTGCAAAAGTATGTGAAAATCCATTCATGTCCATTTTCAAGGACGAGAGAGAAAGAAGATTTAAGTTTCCGAGATTTGACAAATCGCATCGTAGATCATGAGATATTTATGCTGCTTGCCTAATATTTTCCGAATGATTATTATTTTCCGAAAGTAGGATATTTGATTTTTTTATTAAATTAATTACTAGTGTTTGTATTTGTGATTATAATCACACATAGATATTTGATTTACATGCTCGCCACGACGTCTTTTCCCGAATATTTTCAGAATCCTGACTTCGTAACCAGCTCGTTCTCCCGCTAGTAAACTCGCACTTTGATTAGTTCTTCTTCTTATGACATACAGTCGGATGTTCTACAGAGTATGATATTTGATTAGTTTTTAAGTTTTCGTAACATAATATTTTGTAAATTCAGATGCTTCAAAAATTTAAAAAGTTAGTTTCTATTTCAAGAGATCCGAGTACAAGAAGTAAGTTTCTCGTTTTCATATTTGAATTTTTTTTTCAGTTTGTAGCTCAATTTTCAAATCAAGAATATAGAGTTTCTTAAAAGAAATAATTGAACTAGTCAATTTAATTTAGAGCAACGAGAACCACATGTAACACAAAATTGTAGAAATTTTTCAAAAATTTTGATAAGAATATCTCAGTCGGAAGAATCAGTTGAAGAAGCAAAATCGTCCTGTTGAGATCGAGAGAACTCTTCTTGTTTCAACAGTCACCCCAGTCTCTCGATCTTGTTCCTAGAAATGGCAACGAGAACTATAAACCATGTTGAACAAGAAAATTCAGAAAAGAAAGAGATGGGCAGAGAAGAGAACGAGAGAGAAAGATTGCAAAGAAAAAGGAAGGCGAGGGGATGTCCACTTCAAGGCTCTGAATGTCCATATCCAGAGGATTTTCAAGGCTCGGCTCTTCTCCATCCACTTCAACCTTTTCCCCTCTCGCGAGAATCTAAAATGTAACTTAGAAGAGTAGCATTTCCGTATATGGTTAAAAAATGTGAAAGTTGGAACGAAATATTCAACCTCCTCTTTCATCTTAGTCAACCTTTCTTCAGTTAACCTTTCAGCTCCATTGTTAGGTTAAATCTAGTGGAACAATCCTAGTTTGTGTTACAAAAATAGAATTTTGCAACCAATCTTGGACCCTTGATTCTCAAATTTCTTGCCATGTTAAATGCTCATAAAACATTTTGCTTTTGAAATTGAGATTTTCTTACCAAGCTTGGTGTTGGTTGGGATTCAAATATTAAAGGTCAAAGATGGGAAATTTCATTTAGTAGAGAATATGTTACTTTAGAAATAGAAATTTGATGCTTTATAACCATTTTTAGTCAAATCTGGACATTCTTTAGTAAAATACTTATGATATCCAATCTCATTGTGTAGATATAAAAATATGAATAATTGGAGGGACATGCAATTCTCTTGTGGTGAATGCTCTTGAATGAATGCGAGTTTTAAATTTTATCCCATTAAAACTGTTGCCCTAAACTGAGAATCACAAAAAGACTTGTGAACAGAAGAGGACTTCAATTCTTTATGAAAATGACAGGACTACATCCTGATAAGAACATGGAAGGAATGATGAGGTTGGATGCACGATGATTGAAGAGATTAACCTTCAAGAGGAGCAAACAGCTCTTTATTCTAATGTTTATTTGACCTAACAAGACCTATCCATTTTTTACCCAATGAAGAGGGTAGCGGACTAGCGCCCTCATAATATCTCTCTAATGATTTTCCGTGGGCCATTTATACTTTATCAATCACCTTCATCACTGATCAAGTTATAATGCTAGAGATTATAAAAGAAAATCATGATACTCAGGACTTTTAGTTGATTTTTGCTTCATTTTCATAACAAACCAAGGATTTCCATTTCTGTCAATCTCCTTAAATAGTATGCATTTGTAAAATAAATAAATAACTTTAGGGGAAAGAACGACACCTTAATGTTGATAATCTATCGAATAAGCTAGGTGAAGAATGAATTTATCTGATAGAAGATTCTATCAATAGAATATCTTATTCACAAGATGATCACCCATGCCAACAGATTGATGTTGTTCATCATCTTCTTTAATATTGATCAACCAATGCCTTGATATTTTTTGGAGCGAAGAATCTTTGCCTGCAAAAGGGAAGAATAGTCTAAAGATATTCAAAATTAGTGTTTTTTCGGATAATTCATTACAAAATCGAATAATATTTAGGGCAATTCAACTGGGGATTTATAATCCTCGATAGTTATCAACTAATAGTTACCATGACAAGGATGATGGTCTCGTGATAAAACTCACTTAGGTGAACATCCTTTTTACATCACATTTGTTACCATTTTGCTTTAGAATTAATCCGTGTTGAAGTAACACATAAATAAAACAATTAACCAAAAGGAATTTTACTGAATGCAAAATTGAATATTGAGAAATTAAATGGATACATAATAAAATGAATGCTCAGTGCGCAGGCTTTATGGGATCTGCATCCTATACATAGCAATTATCTAGAATGCCAATACAACCCAATTGACCCAGGGTCTTAGGAGAACATGAATTGGCCAAATCTACTGCCTCTCTCTCTCTCTCTCTCTTCTCATGATCAGTTATGGTTTCAGACAGTGGAAAAGAACATGCGGCTCACAGGAAGGGATCAGAGTTTTAATTTGTATTTTCATGTTTGATGGGTTAGATCTAACATACAAATGACACACTCACCTTGCAGATGACAGATTCCTATTCAATTTAGTAGTATGTGATTATCAGATTACAATCTTGTTGCCAATTGAGATATAAAGATGGATGGATGAAAGAGATAGATGGATTGGTAGAGGGTGTATAGATGGGTGGATGGAAAGATGGATAGAGATAGAAATAAAGAGAGAAGTCCCTCCGTTAGCACCTCTTCACTGCTGCTATGTCCTATATCCCTCTCCCTACCCACAATTTCTTCAATGTTTCCCATTTATTTATTTTCAATAAAACATGTTTTAGACATACATACTAGAGGAGGTCTTCATGAGATGGAAGCGGCTAACACCTTGAATGGGCATTTAACTGAAACATGGTTAACAGCTGATGGTCACAAATAGGTGGTCATTCCTCACAAATAGTCAGATGGGTCATCAACCCAGAGAGGTAGTGGGTTGGCCCATATATAGAACTGGAGCCCACAAGTGTTCCCTAGGCCCACTGACGGGAAGAGATATGGAAGTAGGACCGAGAGCCCACAAGTGTTCCCTAGGCCCACACAGATCAACCTGAAAAGGAAGACTATCACATCTGAAAAGAAAATAAAATACGAATAAAATCTGGGCAACTTCTTGCAAAGGAAAAATTCATGATACTTTTAACCGTGCAAATAGTTAGATGGTAATATCTAGTGCACTAGAAACTTTTCAACACCAGTGAAGAATGAAGAGCTCATTTTGAATTCAGGAATGCTACTGAATGAACTAAACTCCGCTGTAACAATCTTTTATGGCAAAATTCTACAGATAAAAAGTTCCAAGTCACCAAAAATTAAAGATTAAATTCTTCTTTAACTAAGGAATTCAAAAGTTTGACCGCATCTAAAACTATTTGGGGCCACCACAAATTACAATATTTTCGTGGTTATTCCAATGGAAAAATTTTTAAGGTTTTAAAGAAAGGATATGGATAAAAAAATGAATGAATAACAAAACATAAGAAAATAATTCAAGCTATAAATACCGTTACTAAAAATCTTTTCTCCAATGAATTTACTGACATTCTTGATGATGAAGGCTAATCTCCACTGATGAAGAATGCCCAAGAGGCCCAATTAAGAAAGGATAGGGAGCGTCAAACGGGAGAGAGGGAGTGAAATGGGGAAAAGGAGGAGAGAGCGGGAAAAGGGATAAAATTTGGAGGGAACTTAGAAGTAAAAGTGGAGGGAGAAATTTTTTAATGTTTTTTTTATTCTAGTTTATTTAGCCAGACGAACCCGGTCCGATGAGAGATGGCAGTCTGCCAGACCTGAGCCGAGCCGGACTGGGCCTGGACAGTAGTAGGAAATCGGACGACGGACCCCGATCCCTAAGACTGATTAACCTTTGAGGAGGCAGAATGGTTGGAGACTCTGCTCGACGAGTACAAACATACTGGACAATGATGAGCCTAAAGCAGTACGAGGGTTTTAGTGTCTGAAAATTCTTGGAGTGCTTTTAATTTAAAAATTTCCAGGATTTACCTTGATCCTCTTGTGCCCAGAGCCCGGGTCCTTGATACTACCTCTGTACTGTGATTCTTGAGCCGATTGGAGCTCAGATTTGAGCCGTCGATCGGTTTTTGCCTCGTTCATAGGTTGAAGCATCTTTGGGAGGGAGGAATCGTGGAGGAATGCATGTCACACTTGGAATCTCAGTCAAACGAGTAAGATCCTAGCTCATGACTCCAGAGTACCATGATCTCCTATCGCAGGACGGACGGTTCAAGAGAGACTCCAATAAGATTCAAGGCTTCAGGTTAACATTCGAATCAATAAGCTGGACGCCAAGCCGTCCTATCTAGGTGGAGTCCTTTTGAATTGACTCGGTAGAGATGAGCCAAGTGCCAAAGATTTACGTTGATAACTCATCCCTATCGATACCAGTCGAGTTACTTTTAAAGACCTGTCATGAATTTTGTATTCACTCATGGTTGAAAAAAATCTTTTACAACCGATGTTTACTTTGATAACTCATCCCTCTCAATACCAACGATAAAATTGAATTGAATTGGTCTGAAGGGCGAAGAGCGGAGATAAGAGATTGGAGCTCAGAGTAGACCCGGACAACGTTGCCACCTGCCAATGGTGCTGTTTCAAGCTGGCCAACAAGGGAGAAGAAATGCTCTGTTGACCCACTCTGTTCTATTGCGGCTTCCATTGACCTGAAGGAGGTCACGATGCCAATGGGGACTCAGAAAGATGTTGGCGTGCCATGGTCATCCAGGACTGAGAAACATCGATACGGATTACTTTTTTGATTCAAACCAGGACTGAAGGTTAAAGATGTACTTAATTTTATGAAAAATGGCAGTCCTTTTTTCCCATTGCAGACCTTTTTCCAATTAGGTTGAGAGCACAGAAAGGCGACCACATGAGACAGCTTTTGCAACTGTTACTTCTTTCGATGCCTCCGAGAATTTGAGTAAGAATCTTATCGGTAAGAATAACGTGAATAGATAGTGAGATGAGAAGAACTAACATGGGTTGCATTAGAAAGAGAGACAGAAAGAGACACGCGAGACAAGAAAGGCAAACAAGAGTAGGAGCAGATAGCATATCTATAAATATCCAGACAGAAAGAGAGATGAGTAACGCTGTCATGAGAAGCATTAAATGAGAGAAACAGAGAGAGGAGAGAAAGAGGTGATAATTGGTTAAGACTAGTAGTACCGGCCCATTTCACTAACTTCACAGGCAGCATTGAGATCATCGAGAATTGTGTCTGCCTGCAATCCTCCATGAGGAGGACCATGGAATCCTCTTGAAGCATCAAGACTGGAGAACACGTCTAGCCGAAGTACGCCGGTCAGGGCGGTTGACCGTGTCCTTCATATGCACTGTTGCTACTTAGGAGCACGGGTTCTTCTGGCACTTTGGGCGTTGACCTAGACGGGAAGCCGACTTTAAAATAGGATGGGAAAGATCGAGGCAGAAGTCAAACTGGCAGGAATCCTCAGCCTAGGAGCATTACCAAAGGGAGAAACAAGAAAGTATGGCACCACAATCGCTCCAGGGCTTTGTGCTCCAGTCCACCTGCATTTCTTTGTCAATCGCTCCAGGGCTTTTCGCTGTGGCTTTCAATCAGGTATGACATTCAGTACAAACCAAATATATAAATATAGCAGGTATAATTGCTCATGGCATGGTTGCTTTCTTTGGTGGTTGAAGTGAATGTTAGGGATGGAAGATCCAGGAGAGAATAACATACCCAGTAAAGCATTCTATGCCGGAGAAAAGGTCCTCAAATCTGAACTGCAGGCAATCGCAAATAACAAATTATGTAGTTTCTCCAGTGATCTCATTGGGAGCTATAAACTATTGGCAATATTTTGCGGTTGCTAGAATGAGCGACAGATCGGATGCAGTCTTCCGATGGAAGCCACCATAGCATAAAATACAAGATTTGTGAGGGGATGATGTGTTGATTTTAGCAACACGGGCAGGGGCAGAAGAAGGAGAGTCAAATGATGATGAGAAAAATGATCTCTGATTTCCACATATAAATAAGGTTTAGAATAACTTGGTGATGAAAAAAAGACTGATTTGAGATCTGATACCACGTAGAGATGAGATGAAAACCAGCGGGGAGATATCTACAAGGGTAAGAGGGCCATATGCTAATTAATGGTAAGTAAAATATCAGGATTTTTTTATAAAATATCAGGATTTTTTGAGATCTTCATGCAACTAATGGTAATTAAGTAGATGGGGACATATGATAGGGCAATTGAAGTGTATGAACTTGCTTCTGTCAAAATATTGAATATATACTTCTGTTATTGTGTATGGGTTGCCTTCTTTGTAATCACAAAGGAAAAGAATTCTCCATAGTTCTTTGTGTTATCATGACCTTTATATCAACCTCACAAATCTTGCCAATAAAACAACCCTTATATCAACCCTTATATTCAATAAAACAGAAATATATTTAAAGACTAATTTACCGTTATATCAACCTCACCACTAGTTCATCAAAATCTTTATTAGATATCTAGAAACTCTATAAGGCTCGTATTCAAAACTCTATAGATATCTAGAGATCGTTGAAACCACAAATAGCAATAGAACCTATAAATCACATATTGAATGAAGTAATATCCACTGTCTTAAGAAAGGGTGAAAATATTTTGGTAATCCAAATGCTATTTGGTGAAGAAAAAAAGAAGAAAATCTAGATTAAAGTGATATGATCTAAAACGTAAAACTGATTTCAAAACGCTATCTAGGAAAAAAATTATTTTTAAAACTAAAGAATTGTGATAATAGGAAAATACCACAAAAGAGAAAAAGAAAGAAGATAGAGAATAGACTATGGAGGAGATAGATAGATATATAGATGTATAGATAATAGATAGACAACCAAGAAGGGGGATAGGTAACAAGAAGTAGAGAGAGAGAAAGAGGGAGGGAAGGAGAGTGTTAATGAGAAATTTTAGATTTAGAGATAACATAATAAATTGAAAACTTAATATTTTAGCCTTGACAGTTAACTAAATAACTTATAAAGACAATGTGAGCAAATTCTATAATTTATCCTAGTTGGGTTTCTCTAGAGATTGAAATTGTAGACATTTTTCACCCCCGAGGTTGGAATGTATTTAACTCCCTAATACTAAAGTTTTTTAAAAAAACTCTCAATTTAATCATAATAAACTATTATTAATGCATAATTTTGGTCTATATGATGCATGTTATCATCTTAAAAATGATGTTTTTTTCAATTTAAGACCAAATCACTTAATTCCATATTTCTTACCAATTGAGCATTCTTTTGTGTTTTAAGTGTGTTTGACCCTTTCAAGGGTCAAACCACTCACGATTGATCTAAAATTGTGGTTTTAAATATTTCAGGACTTAAGTGAATGCATGAAGGTTTAGGAAGAGGAAGAAAAGAAGAGTGAAAAAAGGAATTACCTTAGTTGACTTTAGAAGTCAACTATGAATTTATTCACTCATAATTTTGTTTCTGTCTAATGTTTTATTTCAAGCAAGATTTAAAGGGGATCAAATTTTTTATCCAATGAAAGAAAATTTTATATAAAAAGGAGTTCTAAAAATGAAATTATGAATTATTGAAGATTAACTATTTTTTTTATTCATGATTTTTTAGGAATTTTTAGAGATTAAAATGGCAGAAAAAGGGTTTATTTGGTAGGGGGACTCACCTAAATGATTTAGTGCGGTCATTGAAACACACGATCGTCGGTCAAATAAAATTTATAATTCTGAAATCACGATGATTTAGAAATTAGAAATCAAGTAGAACGATGAGATCAAGTCGAACCACAAAGAGCACGGTTGACTTTTATCGAAATAGTTGACTTGGTCAAAACTTAAGTCTAATTAAGGTTTTTAAGAAATGAAAATTATTCATTATTAATGAAAATAGTACTAATATATGGGAGAATATATTTTAAGGATTTTGAAAAATAGTTAGAGAAGAAGAGTCAAAAGTCAAGGTCAAAGCATTGACTTTGACTAGACTTTGACTTTTTGTGAAATCAGAGAGGAAAAAGGTGAGAAAATATTGTAAAAATTATATTTTTAGAAACTAGAAAGAAAGGATAAGAATTTTGATATAAATATTGTGATTTTTAAAGAAGAATTGGATTTACTATGATTTATTGAAAATCAATAAACAAAAATTCCCAAAATAAAGATCTCGGTCAAAATCATTAAATTGATTTATCAAATGATATTCAAATCTAGAAAATCACCTATGAATAGACTTTTTAAGAGGATTCCAAAGAAACCCAAATTATCAAATTTCACCTTGAAGGGTCAACACCCTAAATTCACAGAAACTTGAAGGGTCAAACCTTGAACAATAGTAGGTCAAATTTAAGGGTCAAACCTTGGTGAAAATCAATGAAATAGATATCTACAGAAACTTTGATTGAACAAGGAATCCAATGAAACAAAATTCGAACAAATTGGACTTAAGATCAGGGAGAAATCATTGTTCGAAAATCAGCAAAACTCTAGGATAATATTTGGGCGAAATGATAAAATTTTTTTATTCTTAAACTCTAATTACCTATCTAAATCTAATCTAAACTATCTAAATTGCAAGGATTACAAAGGAATCACACTACTAATCCAATTGACATGAAAATTGAGCCTCAAATTGCTTTGATTGTCGAGAATTTCTCCGATTCCTTCTTCGTCGTGATTTCAGCATTCAATGGACGATTTCCAAACGTTTTCTCACAATGATTCATGATTAACTTGCCTCAATCCATGAGCGATGGAGTCTAGAACGTAAGAGAATCACGAAGAACTCAAGATTTTCCTCGAAAATTGTTTAATTTCTTCATGTTTAATCAAAAGTTACAATTTCGAAGAGAAAATATTAATTTATACAAGAATTCATCACGAAATATCCGAGCCGTCCATTTCGTTGAAGAGTGTTAGTTTAACCTAAGTTTGATAATTTACTAAGGTGTGAGTTTTAATGTTTATGAAATATTATCTTGAGTAGTGTTTAAACTTTGATTAATAGCCGTTTGTCAAAATGATTTGAGAAAGGTACGTTTGTGTCAGTGCACGTACTGATGGATTGATAGATTGACCCTCGTTGACTTCGGAACGCAGACATCGCTACAAATCAGAAGTATAATACCTATTCTATAATCTACTATTAAAACATTTAAATAATATCTTTTGAAGATAGGATTTAAATCTTCGTAGAACCATGAATTATCCTTATAAATTCATATTAGTCTAATTTATTTGCTTAGTCATACTATTATTTTCTTTTTTTTCTATTATCAATAATATGCCTTCTTATATATATATATTGTCATGAATGATTTTTTAGGGTTATTATCCAAATCTATCCCCAACTCTCAGATTTTATCCAAATCTAGTCCCAACTCTCGTATTCTCCAAATCTATCCCCAACTCTCAGTTTTTTATCCAAATCTATCCTAGCCGCTATTGTTGACTCTTCCCGATCCAGTTGGCAGCCAAGTAAGCCAAGCGAGATCCACGTAGCAGCCACGTCATAGAAAAATAAATCGACAGAGAGAGAGGCGGGAGAGAAAGAGAGGGAGGGTGATAGAGAGAGAGGGAGGCCGGGAGAGGGAGAGGGGAAGGAGGGCGAGGAGAGCGGGAGAGAGGGAGGTCGGGAGAGGGAGGGAGGGAGGGAGAGAGGGTAGGGAGGGCGAGGAGAGCGGGAGAGAGAGAGGGAGGGAGGGAGAGCGGGAGAGAGAGGGAGAGAGGGAGGTCGAGACAGTGATATTAATGAATGATGACTTCATGATGATGTGCACCAGACTGCCTTGTTTTCTTCTTCCTGAATCAGACATTCTACTTTTCCCCCTCTCTCTAGTTGTTTTCTTCATCTTTTGATTGGAATTTACACTCGGTGAGAAGTTCTGGCAAAGAGAATTAGAGAGAGAGAGAGGAACAGTTACATCGCAAAACCAGAGGTCTTTTTTACAGTAGCCGATGCCCTCATTTTTCTTACTGCCAATGCCCGCTACATATAAAGATATGGGTGTAGAGAGAGAGAGAGAGAGAGCCAAAACTACAGCAGGGCCTGCGTGTATAAGCATAGAAAATAGCTTTCATAAATCGAGAGTGAGTTAGTCGCTGTACTCAGATGACGAGTAGGATGAGGGAGAAGCAGCAGCAGCATCCTCTTCGTCCTCGTGGTCCTCATCCACATCAACACCTTCCTCATCTTCATCATCTTCGACCATTTCATCATCCTCATCCTCATCATCACCATGGACATCCATCCCCACCATCTCGTCGTCACCATCATCATCATCATCATCATCATCATCCTCATCCTCTTCACTGTCATCATCCTCCATCAACTCCCTCTTTGCCATCCCAACAAAAGCTTCCGGATACTCATACTCTGACGATCCCTCATCGTCGTCCCCACCAGAGCTCGGCAAATCTGCCACCAATGTGGGCTCTGCCGCTGTTAACCTTGCAGCATCACCTCTTGGTCGGCCAAGGGATCCCCCACGGCGACCTCGCCTTCCACCCCCCCCGCCCACGCCTGCGTCCACGACCTCGTCGTGATTGCCTCTGGCCAAGCGGCGTCATCACCCTCTCACCATCTTCTTGGAAGATGGTGGCACTATTGCTTCTTCTGCCACCACGACCACGCCCTCTGCCACTGATCCGCCCACCACGGGACCCTCGCCCCCGGCGCCGCCCAGAGGCACTGCTGGGGAGCTCTGGCCAGGTCCCTTCTGTTTCAGGGAACTCTGCTGCTTCAATTTCGGCAGCATTGTTCTTCACGAATGCATATCTCAGAGCGGGAGAGAGAGGGAGAGAGGGGGAGGGCGGGAGAGCGGGAGAGAGAGGGAGGGAGGGAGAGCTGGAGAGAGAGGGAGTTCGGGAGAGAGATAGGGAGGGAGGGAGAGCGGGAGAGAAAGAGAGGGAGGGCGATAGAGAGAGAGAGAGGGAGGCCGGGAGAGGGAGAGGGGGAGGGAGGGCGAGGAGAGCGGGAGAGAGGGGGGAGGGAGGGAGAGCGGGAGAGAAAGAGAGGGAGGGCGATAGAGAGAGAGGGACGCCGGGAGAGGGAGAGGGAAGGGAGGGCGAGGAGAGCGGGAGAGAGATAGGGAGGGAGGGAGGGAGAGCGGGAGAGAGAGGGAGAGAGGGAGAGCGGGAGAGAAGGGGAGGGCGGGAGAGCGGGAGAGAGAGGGAGGGAGGGAGAGCTGGAGAGAGAGGGAGAGAGGGAGTTCGGGAGAGAGATAGGGAGGGAGGGAGAGCGGGAGAGAAAGAGAGGGAGCGGGAGAGAAAGAGAGGGAGGGCGCTCTCCTCGCCCTCCCTACCCTCTCTCCCTCCCTCCCTCCCTCTCCCGACCTCCCTCTCTCCTCGCCCTCCTTCCCCTCTCCCTCTCCCGGCCTCCCTCTCTCTCTATCACCCTCCCTCTCTTTCTCTCCTGCCTCTCTCTCTATCACCCTCCCTCTCTTTCTCTCCCGCCTCTCTCTCTATCACCCTCCCTCTCTTTCTCTCCCGCCTCTCTCTCTGTCGATTTATTTTTCTATGACGTGGCTGCTACGTGGATCTCGCTTGGCTTACTTGGCTGCCAACTGGATCGGGAAGAGTCAACAATAGCGGCTAGGATAGATTTGGATAAAAAACTGAGAGTTGGGGATAGATTTGGAGAATACGAGAGTTGGGACTAGATTTGGATAAAATCGGAGAGTTGGGGATAGATTTGGACAGTAACCCGATTTTTTATTACCGTTGTACTATCTAATTTTTTCAATGTTATTTTAATTTTCAGCTACTTCTAAAATTATGGATATACCCACGAAAACCGTACTAAAGGCCAAAAACAAAAACAAAACGCTCACTCTCTCTCTCGCGTGAAAAATTCAAAAATCCAGGTCTTGTGGCTCCTGTGTGTGCGATTGCGAAAAAGTGATCCAAAGATCTTCCTCCTGTGCGTGCGATTGCAAGGAAACTCTTGGAGCAAACGTGTTCTCCAACGACCTTCTCTTCATCAAGCTCCCCTTTTTTTGTGTGTGCGTTCCTGAGGAACGGTTTTTTTTTCTTCGATTTCGTGTTTTCAAGTTTTTGGTGTTTCGTTTTTTTCGGTTTTTTTCTGATTTCGTTTTATCGATTTAGTTTTTTTTGGTCTGATTTCGTGTTTCCCTAATTTCCAGTTAGTGATCATCGGTTTTCTTTTATTTATGATTTTTGTATTTCATTGTGAATTAGTTTTTTTATTTCGGTTTCTTTTACTTTCATTTCGTTTTTTGTTTTTCGTTTTACGATCTTTGTATTTCGTATCGATTAACTTTCTGATTTTTCGATTTCGATTATTTGTCTTCTAATTTTTTTCGATTATCTGTTATCACATCTCATCTATTTTATCTATTCATTAAATATATTATTTCTGTTCTAAACTGCTTTGTTGTATCTATTTCCTTTATATTATTAGAACAATTTTTTAATACATCTGATTCCCTTTTGATTGCTGCCCTTTTTATATATCAGATTTTCAGGTGTTGTAAAATTCATCTGGTAAATCTGTGCATTACAAGAAAATTCAGACAGAACAACGTCGAATATTTATTTAATTTTCTGATATTTTAGGTTGATTTGTTAGGATAGATTAATTAGGTTAATGTGTTTAGGGTCCGGACCCTCCTTTGACCAGCCGCTGAATAATTAAATGATAGTTAAAATAATATTTTTTTGAAAAGGTTAATTGAAATAATGATATTTTTATTTGTCAAAAGAGAGGGGAAAAGTAAGGATCAACGGGGAAAGAGGGAGTGAAATGGGGAAAAGCAGGATAGGGAGCGGGAAATTGGATAAAAATTGGAGGGAAAGTTAATGTTCTGTGATCGAAAAGCACAAACATAATGTTCTGACATTTTGGACCATTGTGAGACTAAAGCAGTACGCGTGCCTGAAAATTCGTGGAGTGGTTTTAATTACAAATTTCCGGGCTTGCCTTGATCCTCTTGTGCCCAATGCCCGGGTCATTGGTTCTACCTCTGCACTGGGATTCTTGTGCCGATTGGAGTTCAGATTTGCGCCTTACACCGGTTCTTGCGTCGTTTAAAGTTCGAAGTATCTTTGAGATGGAAGAATTGCGGAGGAATGCACGTCATACTCGGAATCTCAATCAAACGAGTAAGATCCTAGCTCATGGGTCTCGAGTACTCTGATTAGCTATGACAGCGTGCAGGGTTCCAGAGGTGCTCTAATAAGATTCTAGGCTTCATTTTTTTTTTGTTTCCTTTAGTCTGGTTTTATATTCGAGTCGATAAGCTGGACGCCAAGCCGTGCTGTCTAGGTGGAGTCCCAGCACACCCAATCGTCAAGTTGTCCTGTCTAGACGTGAATTTTTTTAATTCCTACGTAACCATTACACGCAAAACCCAAAGCCCCTTCCGCGTTTACCATGATGACGATTTCAACAGACAGATTCACGAATCTCACATGGAACACAGAAATGGTATCTTGATTATCTATCTTACAGGGGGACTGTCGATGGAGGCGATGAAGATCGGGGTGGGTAGACGTCGAAGGGTTTTCACACAACAGACCTAGCCATGGGTGAAAAGTCCTTTCTTGGCCTCTGATAAGCGTTTACCTTCAATGGTGTATACTGTGGAGTCGTAACTTGTCACTATTTTCTGGTTGAATGTAGTTTTTTTTCTGTGAATGGTAGGAGTACAAGTGGGCTTTTTGAATGGACTCCAACATAGACTAGAAGACTGCCAAAGATTTACTTAGATAACCCTTCCCTATCAATAACTGTCAAGTTATTTTGATGACCTATCATGAATCTTGTAATAACTGATCGTTGAAAAAAATCTTTCTTGAATATTTTGATTTCTTTGGTGCTTGAATAATGAGCACTGAATTGTATTTTTAATCAAGATTCTTATTGATTACAGTGAGAATTTCTTTGTAAAAGGACATTGATTTCAATGAAATCAAGGAGACTCTTACAACCTGCTTAGAAAACCAGAGACTCGTTGCAAAGGAGAACTCCATGTTCAGCACCTGGAAGTGCATGATTGATAGTGAGGTTTGTACGTTCAATGATTTAAAACAGAATATGAAAAAGTTTGAGTTCAATTTTTGTCGTGGTTTGTTGTTGTTTGATTTATCATTCACGGGCAAAATAATTTCTGCAAGTCTATTTTCTTGTCACTAACCCCTTTTCTTTTATTTTAAAAATTCTAAATTTTTTGTTTATATTTAAATATTTAGCAATGCTTTTTCATACTTGATTCATAATTTTTTTAACGTTAATCTTTTCCGTCAATGATTTTTCATTCACAATTCACTCGTAGAGTAAGAATTTTAAATAAGATTTTAACTACCATTTAATTTATTTCAAACTAAAGTGGATAGTGAGTGAATGCTTTGAAGGTCTTAGGCTTGACAAAGACAATTGCCATTTTCTTCTGATCAAAATCGTCTTTGATCTGCATTGGTTTGTCGATCTGATCTAGATCGACCGCCCTTAGACGTGAGAGGAAGAGTGGGAGGAACGGGGAAGATATTGACATGGAAGTTTCTCTGTCGAGAATTTATTTCAAATTTAATTAGATGATTAGAAAATCTTTTCACTATCTCGCGACATGGAAATTTTCAATCACAATTGATGTGATTCCCTGATCACATCATCCTTAATCTGGATTAGATCATCAGCCTAATCTGGATCAGCCAGATTGGAGCACCTAGAAAGCTCGATCATCTTTGATCCTCGCTATAAATATGATGATCACTCTTGCAATGAAATATGGAGATATCACGATCAGCCAACGTTTAAAAAGACGGAGCTCCCAAAAAAAATGGTGTAAAGATTGTGTTAATTGCCTAGGATTTTACATGGATTTCTTGTCTCGAACTTGAACAAATTACTCGAGCTTACAGATCATGAAAAGCAATATCTCTCGCTCCTCTTTTTCCACTATAAACATTAAATCTCATCCTAGTAGTGGTATACCAATGACACACTCACCTTGCAGATGACAGATTCCTATTCACTTTCATAGTATGTGATTATCAGATTTACAATCTTATTGCCAATCAAGATATAAAGATGGATGGATGAATGAGATAGATGGATAGGTAGAGGGTGTATAGATGGGTGGACGGAAAGATGGATAGAGATAGAAATAAAGAGAGAAGTCCCTCCATAACCACCTCTTCACTACCATATCCCTCTCCCTACCCACACTTTCTTCAATGTTTCCCATTTCCTTTTTTCAATAAAACATGTTTTAGACATATACATACCAAAGGAGGTCTTCATGAGATGGAAGCGGCTAACACCTTGAATGGGCATTTAACTGAAACATGGTTAACAGCTGATGGTCACAAATAGGTGGTCATTCCTCACAAATAGTCAGATGGGCCTTCAACCCAGAGAGGTAGTGGGAGGCCCATCTACAGAACTGGAGCCCACAAGTGTTCCCTAGGCCCACTGAAGGAAAGAGAAATGGAAGTAGGACCGAGAGCCCACAAGTATTCCCTGGGCCCACACAGATCAACCTGAAAAAGAAGACTATCACATCTGACAAGAAATTCAAATACGAATAAAATCTGGGCAACTACTTGCAAAGGAAAAATTCATGATACTCTTAACTATGAAAATGGTTGGATGGTAATATCCAGTGCACTAGAAACTTTTCCACACCAGTAAAGAATGAAGAGCTCATTTTGAATTCAGGAATGCAACTGAATGAACTAAACTCCGCTGTAAAAATCTTTTCTGGAAAAACCTCCAACTCACCAAAAATTAAAGAGTAAATTCTTCTTCAAGTAAGGAATTCAAAAGTTTGACCACATCTAAAACTATTTGAGCCCACCACAAATTAGAATAGTTTCATGGTTATTCCGATAGAAATTTTTGAAGATTTTAAAGAAAGGACATGGATAAAAAATGAAAGAATAACAAAACATAAGAAAAGAGTTCAAGCTATAAATACCGTTACTAAAAATATTTTCTCCTGTGATTTTAATGACATTCCTGATGATGAAGGCAACTCTCCACTGATGAAGATTGCGCAAGAGGCCCAATTAAGAAAGGATAGGGGGTGTCAAATGGGAAAAAGGGAGTGAAATGGGGAGAAGGAAGAGAGAGTGGGTAAAAGGATAAAAATTGGAGGGAACTTAGAAGTAAAAGCGGAGGGAGAAATTTTCTAATGTATTTTTTATTCTAGTTTATTTAGCCAGGCGAACCCGGTCCGATGAGAGATTGGCAGTCTGCCAGACTTGAGCCGAGCCGGACTGGGCTTGGACAGTAGTAGGAAATCCGACGACAGACCCCCATCCCTAAGACTGATTAACCGTTGAGGAGGCAAAATGGTCGGAGACTCTGCTCGACGAGTACAAACATAATGGATAGTGAGGAGCCTAAAGCAGTCCGATGATTTTAGTGTCTGAAAATTCTTGGAGTGCTTTTAATTAGAAATTTCCAGGATTTACCTTGATCCTCTTGTGCCCAGAGCCCGGGTCATTGATATTACCTCTGAACTGTGATTCTTGAGCCGATTGGAGCTCAGATTTGAGCCGTCGATCGGTTTTTGCCTCGTTCATAGGTTGAAGCATCTTTGGGAGGGAGGAATCGTGGAGGAATGCATGTCACACTTGGAATCTCAGTCAAACGAGTAAGATCCTAGCTCACGACTCCTGAGTACTATGATTTCCTATCGCAGGACGGACGGTTCAAGAGAGACTCGAATACCAGTCAAGTTATTTTAAAGAACTGTCATGAATTTTGTATTCACTCATGGTTGAAAAAAATATTGTAAAAAATCTCTTGTAAAAATCTTGAAAATAAATAAAATTTCTAATTGACCTCTCCTATACTCCTTGGCCAACTCATTTTTGTAAAAAAAGATTTAATATATATACTTCTGTTGAGGTAATAAATCACCCTCAAATGAATATTCAAGTTAAATTTTTTGTAAATATTATAAGATTCCAAGGTATTTTCAAATCTTCAACTAGCTTCTTATTTAGTTTATCCAATTCAGAATTATAATTTTTGGTAATTATTATGTCATAAACATAAACCCAAAAAGTAATTATAGGTTGTCTATTATGCATATATAGTTAAGTATGAGCTTTATGACTTGGTTTGTAACGAAATATGTTCATAGTTGATGAAAATTTTCCAAACCAAGCCTTTAGAGATCACTTGAGTCCATATATATTAGGACAATTGATGTTTTAAATTGGAGGAAGATTCATTAAAATTTCTTCTTCCATATCTCCCGCAAAAAAGCATTTTTAACATCATATCGTAAAATCCAATGATGATTTTGGATCTAGATAGATAATTTTTAGAACAGGAATAGAGGTTTCTGAATAACAAATCTCATATACCAAAGCATAAGTATAATTGATCTAAATGAATAAAATGACTTTCTTTCTTTTATAGTTAAAGAAATGGGTGATTCTCACCAATCTCACCTCATATTTTCTGTAATTGTATTTATTCTCTTTCTATAATTGTATTTATATCCTATCATAGGTGATTGTTGGAATATGACTATTACAGACCAAAGGCCATATTCTCTCACTTCTTTTGTATAAGTATAATTGATCTAAATGAATAAAATGAGTTTCTTCTTTCTTCCTTCAATGTTCTTCCAAAATCCATTTTGTTTCATTGTCTACAAAGGATAATGATCTTAGTGACAATACGAGATCTTATGTTCCACCGTGTTCCGTCTAGGATGCGGCAGAATATGTCGAATGTGAAGCCGTGATCAGGGTTGCGCGATCATGATCGAGCGAGATCGATCGTCAAATGATCGCCACCTCGATCGATCACAGGGGTCCGTGCGCCGATCGATCGTCGCCTGATCGTCGATCGATCGAGGTCGACGATCATGATCGCAGAGAGAGAAAGAAGCAGTCTAAAGCAATTCCTGTTATTATTTAAAATTTTAATGGCATTGACAAGTAAAATATTTTTTTCTGGCCCGTCTGCTCTGGGTTACGTTGACCTACCCGATCCACGCTATTCAAATTTTTATTCTAAAATCAATCGTTATGACTGAAATTTATAAATAGAATATGCTCCATATATTTTAGTTTTTCTAATGAAGACGGGATCCAGGTTTCCTAGAAATTTAAACAATGAATGGATAATTCAATAGTTGAATCCGTAAGAACATAAAAAAAACAGGAAATATTCAAGTAATGAAATAAATCGAGCTACATTCTATTTTTGGGATTGCTGATGCGTCAATGCAATTATCATTGACTAGTCTACCTTCTTACATGATATGAATCATGGGAGAATCTTAATCATAGCAGACCGGAGAGGATCAATCTTATCGATCCAGGGGCCATCCCGAGGATAGAACATGCTGAATTTGGTAGATCACATGATATCCTAGGTTCTGATTGAGAAAAATTAAAAGATGGGAGAAAGATGATCATATAAAAAAACTCATACATGAGAAAAATTATGCAGAACGGAGGCTCACCGGAAATGTGCGGGGTATGAACGCGGCGATGAAGAAGTAGAGACTTTGAAAGGTTCCGAGAGAGCAAGAGAGCGCGAGAGCTTCGACGAAGCAAGAGATCTTCGGACGAATAGATTTTTGAGAGGAGAAAGCAAGACAGCGCGAGAGCTTACGACGAAGCAAGAGAGGTTCGGACGAAGAGATTCCGAGAGGAGAGAGCAAGACAGCGCGACAGATTTCCGAGAGCAAGATAGCAAGACAGATTCCCGAGAGCAAGAGAGCAAGAGATTCGGAGAGGACGAAGAGAGCGCGATGGAGTGGGAGAGAGCAAAAGAGGGCGCGCGCGAGAGAGCGATTTAATTTCCAGACTTCCGCGATGAGAGCGATTTAATTTCCTGACTTAGGTGATTTCAATAAATTTATTTATTTCATCGATCACGGCGATTTCATCGATCGATCATCGATCGATCAGAAAATCAAGTTTTTCTCGATCGCTGATCGATCGATCGATCGTCGCGCGACGATCAGATCGGCGACTCGATCATGATCGCGCAACCCTGGCCGTGATAATGGCTTACCCTCCAGTAGTATAGGCAATGAAAAAGAAGGGGATAGATGAGATGGATCTCGTCATCGTTTACCCCCGCTAGGGGAACCACTTTCATCGGATTGTTATCTCCTATTAAGCTCTCCACTATTGACTTTCATGTTTGACTTCCATCGATTGTCGTTGACTTATTCAGGTGCAGCGGGTGGCGCAGCAAAGGTGAGGCCCCCAGCCGCTCTGACTGGCCAAACCCCTTGATAGATATTGTCCAATGGAAAATGGCTATGCCGTCCTTTCGAAAGAATCCATTTTCTTGTAGACATACAGAATATGGGTTTACTGCCATTTGATCTCTTGAGGAACTACACTTCTGAAGAGACTCGCGGCAGAATTTGACGGGTAGCTAACTTTTTCAACAGGATGGGAGTTCATGGCAGAATTGAAACTAACAGGATTCCTCAGCCTAGAAGCACTACCGCAGGGAGAAACAAGAAATCAAGGCAGCACAATCGCCCCAGGGCTTTATTCTCCAGTCCACCCGCATTTCTTTGTCGTTGGAATGGAAATGTCCATTGACTGTAAGCACATTGAGGCATTCAATCAGCTATGACATGTATCACAAACCACATATATAAATACAGCAATTATAATTGCTCATGGCGTGATTTCTTTCTGAGATGGTTGAAGTGAATTGAAGGGTGGAAGATCCAGGGGAGAATAACATCCACAACAATGCATTCTACATCGAAGAAGAAGTTCTCCAGTCTGAATTGCCGGCAATGTGTGAATTTTATCCTTTAACTGCTCGCCACTGATTGTCAGGAGCCATTAATCGTCAGCTTTTTCAATGTCATCCTACCAGAGAAGTCGGCGATGGATGTTGGATTGTGTGGAAATCGAAAAGGAGCCAGTCACTGCCTAGGGTTAGAATGTAATGCTGACTTTCATGTCCGTGGCCACGCTAAAATTTACTAAAATACCTCGAGGCTACCAAATGTCCAAAATACCCCTGGTCTATCAAATGGCTGATAATATTTCACTCTGAATTTTTTTGAGTTGTGACTCTTATAGAATATATTCGCTTACAGATAAGGAACACAAGAACAGTGAACGCAACTGGGCAGCTTACTGGGTTCAAGCTGATACCGGGCTTGAATTGCTTGCCACTGGCTGGCCCAGATGTCAAGTTCTTGACAAGGGCTGCATTTCTCAGGCACAATCTATGGGTCACGGCCTATAAGCACGGCGAGATGTACCTAGTGGGGAGTTCCGGAATTAGAATCCGCGTTTGCACGAGGGACTTGCCACATGGGTGAAACAGGACCGTCCGATTGAGGAATCCGACGTCGTCCTTTGGTGCATGTGATATGTTATTATTTTATTTTATTCAAGGTTTATGGTTATTCTATAAAGGGATCTATTTTCATGTATGTCTACGGTGTGACCCATATTCCTCGGCTAGAAGATTGGTCTACGATGCCCGTTGAGCACATTGGTTTGATGCTAATGGTAAGTTTCTCTCTAGATTCTCAGCTGATAACTATTTATTGTTCTTTGAATATTTTCTTGGTCACACTTTTTTTTTCTAAATTTAGAATGCAGCAAATCATTACTATATCAGAACATAAACATTTATGTCATCCTGATCTTCTTGGATCCATCGATCTTTACTTGTCTCTCATGCCTATTCACCACTTCCAATGAAGTCAATGATTTTTTGTGGGGGTCAACTCCATTATTGAAAAATAGAAGCATAAACGCCATGAATATTTCTCAACGTAAAAAGTCATGTCTTTTTTGGACCAAGTCCATTGCTCTAAACGAGGATGCATCAAAGCTTTGAATATTTTATCTTAATTTTGACAGTTACATGGTTTCTTCAACTGTTCTCCGGCAATGGAAGTGCCGCCCAGTAGCACCGCCAGACCAGGCTCAAAGAGAGCAGTTCCATCGATCCACATGACATCCATATTCAAACATTTCACAAGCATCCACATGAGCATCACTTACCTCATTTCACCTCATTTACTTACTCGAGCTTCATTATTTCTCAGTTTTTACTCATTTACCACATGTGATTTGGATGAATGCGTGTAAGCAAAATCATCACTTCATGACGGGTAATATAATCACCCTTAATTCATCAAAATAACTTTGCCAGTAAAAAAATAAGCTTTTTCTCCAACATTAGAATACTACTGTCAAGGTTGAAGAATGAGTGCAGCCTCTATATTACCAGTGTTCAAGAGCTTTCAAGAAAAAGGTGTCATCTCAAGGTAGATGATGATGATGAAGAAAGTAGTCGTCATTTGCAATTTTTATTGAAGAACCACAAATTACCTCTAGTCATCTTTCCTCCAAGTTCTTGCAAAAAATTCTCTCTTTTAATATGAAATAAGCATGAGAAGAGATGACTCTTCTTTGGTGTCCTCCTTTGCCATATTTTCTTATTCTTCTTTCTGTATACTGTTCTTCTTGTCGTAAATATGCACTAAATAGAAAAGTGACCATACCTTTGATAATTATAGAACATAATCTTTGATTGTCACAAGGTCTTTTCTCCTAATCTCTAGATTCATTGTTGTGGTTTCTTCGTTGCCCTTAACCTCTTACTTCACCTTTGCCAAGACCTTGACTATGATGATGGAGTTTCTGTGATTATTCACCTTGCTCTTCTTTCTTTGACTTGGTCAACATCCATGGCATTAGGGCTTATTCTTCTTCTCTCACATCATGCTAAGTAAGCTGTAGCTCGTGAACTTTTAATGACTCAATCACTTCATCTAGGGAAATCGTAAAGATATTGCCTAAGTGTTAAATAAACTACAAGAGATTCATATTGATGGATATTATGTGGCCGACAAGCTAATCACACTTACATGTATCCAGTTTATATCCATTGAAATGAAATTTATGTGATGTTTGTAATGAAGTCCATGAGCATAAGAAATGACTAAGTAAATTATGGTGAGATCATATTTCAGTGATCACAAGTCTTTAAACATATGACTAAGTCTTATTCAATGTCTTTAAATATTACAGTAAATTATGACTAAGTCTTTAAACATATATTCTAAATATTCTTATTCGTGCAATATTTGAGAAGGACATTGAATTATTTAGAAAGAGCATCAATATCTGATATGGTTCATATGATGAGCATGGTTGATCCTATAGCCACCCGTGTGAAGATACTAAGGATAGATAGTGGGTGTTCTTTGCAGATAGGGTTCACTGAATTGATTCGTATGAATCCTTGAATGGTAATTATACCTAACTATCAGTCAGGTTGATCCATGTCACGGTTGTGTATCTGGCCTTTTGACTTGAGACACCAAAGACATCTTGTGGATGAATGATCATGTTTTGATTAGGACTTACGAATCCTTAGCAATGGAATCTCTAAAACATCACATATTGGATACTGCATGAAGTCTTCAAAGATGATTATGTGGTCAAGATGAGATCATCTGCCCTTGTTATTTGAAGAGATTGACTCAAGGAATGAGATGTGATGAAATCCTTGGCCAAGGTAGTACAAATATTGAAGGAGTTTCCAATGATTTCCTACATGCATCAATACAAACTTGAGTGACTGACAAAGCATTTTTGTGCGTCGTTAAATCACAAGAACGTAGGTCAAAAAAAATTTATAAAACCGAACTCATAGAGATAAAGATATAAAATCAAGTAAAATGTAAGTATCGGGTCGATCCACGGAGAGCAAGGTTGACTTTAATCGCAAAGTTGACTTGGTCAAACTTAGGTTTAAAAGGGGTTTAAAGAAGTAAAAATAAGATTTAAGAGGTGGAATTGATATAAATAGACTAAATAAGAAGTTTTAAGAATTGAAGTCTCGGATTTGAGAGAGAAAAGTCAAAAGTCAAAGTCAAAGCATTGACTTTGACCAACAAGTAAGTGTTCGAAAAATCAGAGAATCAAAAAGATGTCAGATGATTAAAAATATTATATATTTAGAAACTAGAGAGAAAATTGAATTTATTGATATATTATTAGTGATTTTTTGATAAGAAATAGATTTACTATGAATTTTTGAAAATCAAATATTAGAAAATCCATGAAATGAGCACTTCTGAGGAAATCGTCAAATTGATTGATTAAATGAAATACAAATCTTAAAATTTATATGTCAATGGAAAGCTAAGAGCCAGAGGAATCTAAAGAGACCAAAATTATCAAATTCTGATTTGTAAATTGAAAGTAATTGACCCCGAAAGTCAACGTTGGACTTCTGATGAAAGATGAATAGTCCTCGGTCAAACGTCAAATTGGAGGGTCAAATGAACTCGAATTCGATTGAATTTTCTATCCACGGAAAGCTGATGAAAAGAGTAATCCAATGAAACTAAAATTATGATTTGGAATTATAATCAGAGAGACATCCTATTTTCAAAATCAGAAAATTTTCGGACTAAAACTTGGGGAAAATGAAGAACACTAAGAACTAATTTGCAAAATTAAAATTCTAAATCTAATTAAAACTCAAATTACCCCTTGATAATCGATCAAGTCTCATTACTAACCTGATTGCCGCAAGAATGGGGCTTCAATTCTTGTGGATTGAAGCGAATTTGCTTGGATTTTTCCTCACGGATGTTCGGAATTGAAGGGGAAAATTCGATGAAATCAAGGAGGAATTTGCGATCAATCCCATTCCAATTGCTATGCAATTGAGTCTAAACGCGGGGGGATCACGAAGAACTAGAGATCTTCCTCGAAATTCGCTTAATTAACTTCACGAATCAATTAAAAGTTAAGTTTACAAAGGGAGAGAATATCTATCTATCGAGAAGTTTGTGCGAAATTGGTGGATCGTGGCCCACGACGCGGATTTCACTCTGTGTGATTTCAGCCGTCGGATCGTGCGAAATTAGTGGCTCGTGATGCGGATTTCACTCCGTGTAATTTCAGCCATCGGATCGCGCGAAATCGTGGCCCACGACGCGGATTTCACTCCGTGTAATTTTAGTTGTCAGATTGCCTGATTTAATTCCGACCGTTGGATTGCGCGATTTAATCCCGGCCGTCCCATTGCGAGATTTAATCCTGACCGTCCGATTGCGCGATTTAATCTCGACTATTCGATTGCGCGATTCAATCCCAACCGTCTGATATCACTGTTCACGCCACATAGGCACCACGTAAGCATTCATGTGGGCTTGCGTGGCCCCGCCATGTGTTTGCATCATGCCACGTCACCTCCATGGGTCCTGCACGATTAAATAAATCCTGAAAAATCAAAATAAAATCTAGAAAATTCTAAAAAATCAAGAAATTCATAAATTCATTTATATAACTCTTTTTAACTCAAATTTTATCCATTGGATCACAAATTCCTTCATCTTGAATATTATGCCATCTAAAAATACAAATTAAAAGAATCATATAGGATGAACATAGATAATTTCTTAAGAAGTCTATATCATCCAACATTCTTTTCTTGAAATTAAATCTTCTAATCATCTACTAAAGTCAAATTAAATTAAGGAAAATATGTAATTCATATTATTTTAATCTTGCAAAAAGATTAATCATCAATCAAGCATATAATTATCCCTAATTTATGCATAAGTATGAACTTTAGTAGAATGACATTCCAATGGAGAAAATTCATAAAATTAAGATAACATGCATCATAATTACATAAAATAAGCATGGATATGAATGAAATAAGATAAGAATTTACGTTATAAATGCATGTTATCAGTGACTGATTAGGGTTTTATAATTGACTATACCCTAAGTCATTCATGAGTCTCATGCCGATGAAGGATTATACATGCATGGTAACCGATGATAGAAAGGCTCTATGAGACAATTCTTACATACTCCTTATCTTCTAGAGTACATGGTGTAACCTATCGATTGGTTTAAATCAATCATTGATTAATTTATCTATATGTTGATGTGGATAATTAATTAAGATTGACCAATAAGATGTTATTTAGTCTATTGAGTTATTAACTAGTGAGATATATGGACGTAGAGGGTCACACACATAAGTTCTATGGATGATGTGGATATAAACATAATGAGGATTTTTATGAAAAATATACATACCAAATTTCTATAAATAGGGAAGAACGATCACAACTCAAGGTACCCATGTACGCCTTGTGGGAAGTTTCTCCTCTCCTTTTGTCTTTTTCTCTCTTGGTGAAGAGCATTGAAGAGGAGATCCACCCATCAAGAGACTGTGTAGATATTGCTAGAGGCTAAACACTTGAATAGCTTCAAGAATTGTTTCAAAGAATCCCTATAAGTATGTTTTCTGATACATACTAGATGATAGGATCATCTCTTCTTGGTGCCTCAATGATTCGAATATATGATTCAACGCGTTCCGATGCATTTGATGCTTTGATTGAAATTTTAAAAATTTTATTGACCTCATAACCCAACATGTACCTCATTGGCTCTGGACAAAGAAGTTTGCATACAACATCGTTCTCCTACAATTTCTCATCCAAATTTCTAATGCTGACATAATTTTAGAGGCTTTAAATGATCCATCTACCACTAATTCATTCAACTTCATCACCATATTCTTGTATTCTCTAATGATGACTTGGACACAATATACTGCTACCCTTTCAACTCCAACATTGAGAGTCTTGAGGATCTCCCAATTTTCTTATGATATCTTCTTATTGTCCTCTTGATGTCTAATTGATGTGCTGGGGTCTCGACGAAGGCGTTTTCGTGCGTCGTTAAATCACAAAAACGATGGTCAAACAAAATTTATAAAAACCGAACTCACCAAGATAAGATATAAAATCAAGTAATGTGTAAGTATCGGATCGATCCACAAAGAGAAGGGTTGACTTTTATAGCAGAGTTGACTTGGTCAAACTTAGGTTTAAAAAGGGATTTTAAAGAAGTTAAAATTAAGATTTAATGAGTGAAAATGATGTAAATATACTAAATAAGAGATTTCAATAATTGAAACCTCGGATTTGACAGAGAAAAGTCAAAAGTCAAAAGTCAAAGTCAACGCTTTGACTTTGACCAACAGTAAGTGTTATGTAAAATCAGAGAATCAAACAGTGTTAGAAGATTACAAAAATATTTGGAAACTATAGAGAAAATGGAATTTATTGATATAGAATTTGTGATTTTTGGATAAGAAATGGATTTACTATGAATTATTGAAAATCAAATATCAGAAAATCCCCGAAATGAACACCTCAGAGGAAATCTTCAAATTGACCAACCAAATAAAATCCAAATCTTAAAATTTATATGTCAATGGAAAGCTAGGAACCAGAGGAATCTAACAAGACCAAAATTACCGAATTCTGATTTATATATTAAAAGTAATTGACCCTGAAAGTCAACATTTGACTTCTGATGCAAAATGAACAGTCCTTGGTCAAATGTCAAATTGGAGGGTCAAATGAACTTGGAATTCGATGAATTTGCTATCCACGGAAAGCTGATGAAAAGAGAAATCTAATGAAACGAAAATCAAGTTGTTTGAAATTGTAATCAGAGAGATATCCTATTTTCAAAATCAGAAAAATTTCAGACTAAAAATTGGGGAAAATGAAGAACACTATGAACTAATTTGTAAAATTGAACTTCTAAATCTAATAAAAACTCAAATTACCTCTTGATAATCGATTGAATCTCACTAATAACCCGATTGCTGCAAGAATTAAGCTCCAATTTGCGTGAATTGGAGTGAATTTGCTCGGATCCTTTCTCACGGATTTTCGGAATTCAAGGGGAAAATTCAATAAAATCAAGGAGGAATTTGTGATCAATCCTGCTCCAATTCTTTCAAAATTGAGTCTAAACACAGGGGGATCACGATGAACTAAAGATCTTCCTCAAAATTTCCTTAATTACTTCATGAATTGATCAAAAGTTAAAGAACAAAGTGAGGAATACATTGGTTTTAAAGGGGAAATTAGCCCAAAATCGTGGGCAATCGAGGTGGTTGTGGAGGCGATTTGCAAGGGTCGTGGGAGCGGTTCCTTGGGGCGAGTTTGTAGCTTCAGGATTGGCTACGAATTAGCCATGATTTTGCTTCAAATTAGCCTCAAAGGAGGCCACGATTTTAGCCACGATCGACCACGATCGCTCCACGATTGGGCCACGATCGGGCGTCGATCATGCTCCAGATTCTCCAGCAAATGTCATTTGACGATCGCGGATTGATTCCGCGATGAATGATGTGTGATTGCGGCTCGATCGCGCTGCGATCGCAGCTCGATCGGACCGCGATCGTGGCGTTCTTCCACGACTCCTCCCCGTCGTCCGATGGAGATCGCAGCTTGATGAGAATCTGACGCGCCAGAGAGTTCCACGCAACTTCACTGGAGGCCGTCAGATCGCGATTGCGCGATCTTCATTTGATGATGATCGAGCGGTTCTCTAGACGCCACGTGTTCGAAGGTATGCCCTTAGATCGCGTCCACTTACTCAAAGTCTTTCGCACGTGTTCCATTGATGATCGCGTGGACTCGGGTCCACGCGATCATCATCGTTCCGACCACATCTGACGCTTGTCCTGCCGCATCTTAGCCTGCAGAAGGTAAGATATGTGTGGGACATAGTCCCACATAGAGGAAATATCGGGACAAATCGCGGTTAAATAGGGGGGATCCCCTTCATCATCATAGCGTTACCGTCCCCCACTATTACCAGGGCCCACTATACCCATGGGCCCTCCATATGCAAGCCCACATGCCACGTGGCGCCCTCACGGGCGTCCGCGTGGACCCGCGTGGACCACGTGCCCTCCTGCCACGTGTACGCACCCTCTACGCACACCTGTGCCTCGCATCGGCCACCCGCGCTCTGCCATGTGGCCTCAGTGCCACGTCGCGTCAGCGCGGTGGTCCTGCACTCCATGTCAGCGCGCCCGCTGGTCCCCGCTCGCCACGTCAGCACCTGCAGGTAATAAACCCCCCTTTTTTCGCGATTTTAGTAAAAAAATGCATTAAAAAAAGAAAATAAAAATCAGAAAAAGGGATAAACTTTAAAAAATCATATCTTAAAATATACAACTCCTTTTTAATCCAAATTTTCTCCATTGGATCACAAATTATTTTCTTTTTAATATCATGTCATTTAAAATATATTTAGAAAGAAGAAATTAAGATGACTTAAAATTTACTTAAATAATTTCTCATCAAACATTCTAAATCATAAATTCATCCTGAAATTATCTTTCGCAACATTTACTAAAGTCAAAAATCATTCAATAACAGAGATTAACTTCTCTTAAAATAAAAAAAGATAAATCATCTATTAAGCATGAAATTATCCCTAATTTATGCATAAATATCAACTTTAGTGAAATGACATGCCAATAGAGAAAATTCCTAAAAAGTATGATAACATGCGTCATATTCACATAAAATAAGCATGAATATGAGTTAATTAGGATAAGAATTCAAGTTATAAATGCATGTTATCAGTCTCATGATTAGAGAGAGTAGATGTCGATCTTTGATGCAGGGGGTCTTGGTGCAAACAAATGCACCCAAATGACATTAGGCTTCAAGATAGACTTCCATTTGAATTGCTCATTTACAATAATTAGCCTTCATCAAACAAGAAATGGAGATTGGACCATCACCTCAATTTAACACAAAACTTTGTTAGTTGAAGCGTTTCTCTTAGGTTTCACTTATGTATGACGAAGCTTTTACGTGGTCGTTGAAATCATACAAACGTCGGTCAAAAAAAATTTATAATTCTGAATTCATAATAACAAAGATGTGAAATCAAGTATAGTGTAAAGATCAGGTCGATCCACAATGAGCACGGTTGACTTTGGTCACAGAGTTGACTTGGTCAAACTTAGGTTTAATTAGGGTTTTTAAGAAGAGAAAATGATACTTGAATAATGTTAATGATATAGATATACTAAATAAGAGATTTTGAGGATTTAGAAACTGATTTTAAGAAGAAATGTCAAAAGTCAAGGTCAAAGCATTGACTTTGACCAATAGTTGACTTTCTATAAAATCAGAGAATAGAAAAACCTTCAATTATTATAAAAATTATATTTTAGAGAATAGAGAGAAAATGAAAATTTTTTATATAAATTTCGTGAATTTTTTAGAAGAATTTGATTTACTATGAATTATTGAAAATCAAAGATCAGAAAAATCGCGAAATAGACACTTCAGAGTGAATCTTTAAATTGAGCAATCAAATGATGTCCAAATCTTGCAATTCATATATGAATGGAAAGCTAACAACTATAGAATTCTAAAGAGACTAAAATTTTCAAACTTTAATTTGTATTTTAAGAGTAATTGATCCTGCAAGTCAACGCCCAAATTTCAATTACAAATGAATAGTAGATGGTCAAACGTGAAATTGAGTGGCCAAATGATGATGAAATTTTACGAATTTATATCCATGGAAAGCTGATGAAACAAGGAATCCACTGAAAGAATCAAACGATTCGGACTTAAGATTAGAGAGAAATCCTTATTTCATAATCATAATAAAATTGCAGCAAAATTGGGCGAAAATGAAGAACACAATGGTTTAAATGATAAAATTAACTACCTAAATCTAATCTAAATACAAATTATCGCAAGATGATCGATGGATTCACACTACTAACTTGATTGACACAAAGATTTGGCTTCAATTCATGTGGATTGAAGAGTATTGGATTGATTTCGTCTTCAACGTGATTTTGGCATTGAAGGGGAGAATTCGATCAAATCAAGCAATAATTCGCTATCAATCCTACTTCAATATAGTCGGAATTGAATCTAGGACGGATGAGGATCACGAAGAAGTGAATATTTTGCTCCAAAATCATTTAATTTCTTCACGATTCAATCAAGAGTTAGGACACATAAGAAGAGCATCAATATTTATTAGAGATTTCGGCGTGAAAATCATGGGCCACTTGATTCGGTGAAGACTGATCGATGGCCACGATCAAGCAATGATCGTGGACCACGATCTCACAATTGCACGATGTGGGCTCACTCTCTCTGTTGATTTTGCCCATCCAATCTTGATGAGAGCCTCCTCGAAATGCCATGTGTTGCAAACTGAGTCGTCGATTGCGCTCACTTAAGTGTCTACTAACGCACGTGCTATGATGGTGATTGTGTGGACGCTGAGTCCACCGCATCGATGTGCTCGCATCCAACGCTTGCGACGCTGCCACATGTCCTGCTAAGAAGAAGTTAATGGGGAACATAGTCCCACACTGAGAAAATATTGGGAAAACTCACGTATATAATGTGGGGCGAAATAACGCCCTTGCGTTACCGCCCCGACTATCTAACTAGGGTCCACTAACCCATGAACCCTTCACCTGACAACCCCCTCACACTGCCACATGGCACCACTCGGGCGTTCGGGTGGACTCGCGTGGTCTTGCCACTTGTCCATGCCACCTCCGCGCGTGGGTGCACGTGGCGCTACCACGTGACATTGCGTGTCATGTGGCATCCGCGAGGGTCCCATGTGCCATGTCAGCTCCACGGGTTCTGTGGAGATGTAAAATCACTTTTTGCGATTTTAAATAAGGAAATATCTTCTAAAAATTCTAAGAAAAATCAAAATAAAATTTAGAAAATTCCAAAAAAATCTAGAAAAGTTAAAAATCAATATCTTCATAAATATAACTCCTTTTAAACTCAAATTTTCTCCATTAGCTCACAAATTTATTTATTTATTTTTATATCATGCCATCTAAAATACCAGTTCAAACAAGAAAATGGAATGGATTGAAAATACTAAGTAATTCATTAAGAATTCTCTCTTTTAATCATCTAATCGTTCTTTTCTTGGAATTCATCCTTTTAATCATCTACTAAAGTCAAAGTAAAGTAATTAATTTCTATTTATTTAACCTTGTAAAAGATTAAACATCCATAAAGCACATAATTAACCCTAAATAATGCATAAACATGGACTTTAGTAGAATGGCATACCAATGGAGAAAATTCATAAAAACTATGATAACATGCATCATAATCACATAAAATAAGCGTGAATATGAATGAAATAAGATAAAAAAGATAAATATGCATGTTATCAACCTACTCCTTGAGCCCTGCACCAAAGAGAAGAGGGGTCTTCAGTTCAAGAGTCTTTTTCTTGTTAGAAGAGGGTTAAAAATCGTCCTAATCAGAATGGGCCCACACAGATCACTAGATTAATGAACAATTAGATCCTAGAGGGTGTCTACTCAATCCTCTAAAATATGGGGAGGCTCATGAACATGTCTCTAATGCACATCTCCTCAACCCAAACTTGGTTGTCTCAAAGAGGGGAAGACTCATCTACATGTCTTGAGTAGTCTATCAAATGTCTCCTCAATCGAATCCTTTCCAATCCTTGTTGGTCTCTGATGCATCTTCACCAACCACTGTGAAGCTGTGCATTGACAACTCCAGCACACCATCAACTGCTCTTGATGGTCTCTACTACTTACCAATTTTCCGATAGCAATGGTAAGATTAGGCTTGCATGGTTCTTGGACCTTTTAATCTTGATTATATATATAATGGATGGAGAGAATAAAGATCTAGAAACAAGAAGCTGTAAATTTAGTTTTACTCCCTTAGATTTATTATTCCCTTGTCCATTGAAGTAGTTCACAATTTTAGGGTTGAGGAATGGGAGAGGATTATAATAATATTTATAGAAAAAAATAGTAGGGCTCTCTTTCACCGACATATTTACCTCCAAGGTGACATAGGTGACCTTGGACATAGCACATTAAGGGATTCTCTTTCATGAACATTAGCACAAAGATAATGTACCACTTGAATGCATACATTACTATGTATTTTAATGATGTGGTGCCTTCTCTTTTACTACAAAGTTATCATTTGGGTTTTCATGTGTTTGCTCTAGTTTTTCTATGTCAATCTTGTTGAAGAGAGAGGTGATCATCTTATGGCATGATGGACTAGAGTGAGAAAGAAGATATCAGAGAATTAAAAAACTCTTAATCTTGGTACTTCAAAGAAAAACAAACTCTTAATCCACATCTTTTAACGGAGGATCACAAGGATTTATATAGAGAGAAGGTAGAAGAAGATACACAAGAAGTTGTAGAGATATATGGATCGGAAGAGACAAAGACATGAGTTGAGAAAGGGACATGGTCATCGGGAAAGGAGGGGACATGATCATCAGGAGAGATGGACCCCAATGGGCTATTTAAACATGGGCCTTGTGAGGGTCAGCCTAACAAATCCTATATCTTTAGCTATGTAAATTCTGTGCATTTTTACATGGTCAACAACTATACTCTTTTCAACTCTAGGAACTGGCACAGTTTTATACACATTTTTGTTCCAGCGACCCTTTAGTGATGATTTATGTGGATCCAATATATTTCCTCATAACCATTATCTCAATACCTAAAAAGGGGAAAAATTTGCAATTGAAAGAGAAAATCATTGGTTTTGATATTTCCAATAATAGTCAATGCCCATAAATACAATGTTTTTGAGAGTAACAAAAATTTACAGGTTGTGTTTGTGTGAATTATTCGGCATTTCTTTGGTACTTCTTTTCCCGTCTTTGCCATCATCACGTAAAAGAGTTCTCTTGTTATTCATCCTCAATCAATCACATTGGTGGCTCAAATTGACTTGAAAGTTTTTGGTTTGATAGAGAGTTGATGTGCATGCACAGACAAAACTTCCTACTTCTATGTAGTGTAATCACCAATGTGTTTTTTCATGATTTTATGCCAATGTTAGAACTGATTTTAATATTCATTTTGAACTTGGATTCTTAATTTTATTTTATTTTTCTTGAAATTTACTTCCAAGAATAGACTAACAAAAGCCCGATCGAGAAAAAAAAACTTTTCATCATGGTTCATCCGTCCTTTAAAGTTTATGATAACTCTAAAATATAAGTCATATTCATGCATCATTTATCATGTTTAAGTGTTGATACAGACTACATGAATGAGAATATCTATTTTTATATGGCTGAATGTGATAAAAATATGACTAAGTCCTATTATGCATCATTTTATATATTTTGACTGTATTATGAGACTAACCCCACTCGACTTCTTGGAAGTCAAATGGTTGAATTCTTACATTTTTATAAGTTATGTGGATGAAATGACTTAAGTGAAGTTCAATGGGAGCATGGATGAAAATTATCTAGAAGAAGAAGAAGAAAATGGGTGCTCCACCTTTTTAGGAGGTTAGTCAAAGTTTTCCACCTTTTTAGGAGGTTAGTCAAACCTTTCCACCTTTTAAGGAGGATGGTCAAACCTTGTCATATATTTAGGAGGTTAGTCAAACCTTTCCACCTTTTTAGGAGGTTAGTCAGCCACCTTCTTGGGGGGGTCAACCCATTCCACCTTTTTAGGAGACTAGTCACGCCATTTCTCTTAGAAGTCAATGATAGTCAAAATGATTCTTGAGAAGTCAAAGGTGGTCCAAGGCATTCTTGAAGGGTCAGAGAGGTCAAAATTCTTCTCTTTTAATTATTATTAATCAAATTACATATTTCCTATTTTTTAGGAAAGACCCATATTTTTAGGAAGAGAAAGAGGTAAGCCCACCTCCTTAGGGAAAGGGTAAGTTTACCATCTTTTAGAGAGTGGTCAACCCACTTCCTAAGTGGTTGTGGTTGTGGGGCCCACCTCCTTAAAAGGGGCTCTTCCACCTCTTTAGGAGGTGATTATGGTCGTGGTATATGGATTTAATCATAAACATTTATTTGGTTGCACCTAAAAAGACTCAATCTTCACTATTGATTCAAAGGAACCTCTCAACCTAACATATAAAAGAATCGTCTTCTTCCTTTTTTATTGTTTTTTGGCTCTCTCTTAGCATCAGGATACCAGAAAGAAAAGGAGAGGCTTAGGCCCAATCTTGGAATTTTTCGGTCTTTAAGTTTGATGTGGAGGCAAGATCAAGTGGAGGATTGAGATCGTAACAAGTCAAGCATCACCCGGCCTAGGACTAGCATAAAAAACGGGGTTTGCGTGAGGATTTAGATATAGTTTTCTCTTGTAATCCCCTCCATGAATAGCGTAAAACTTATTTCTCTTTTTTATATGTTAGATTTGTTCTCTTTTCTTCAAATAATCTATCATCATTACCCAATTTCCCGATTATCCAATTTCTTGCTTTTTCACCATTCTTCCATCATCTTCCATTCTATCATTCTCATTTCTCTATTCCATCATTCTACTCTTAATATTTTTGTCATTATTTATCATAAAATATTAATATATATTTATAATTGTGTTCATACCATATTCCATTTCTTTGTCTTTCCATATTTCTCCAAAAATCTCTTCTACCATTATTTTTTTTCCTATAATAGTATCTCTTCTCCCTAAAGTAATAATCTCATTACCTAGGCTCCCTGAGGATTTGACCCTTACTTTACCAGTATACAAAGTGAGGAATTTTAAATATTGTTGCATGAAATCGATTTAAAAAAATGACTAAAAATACCTCGAAATCGAGTTCATGAGTCTACAGCCTACAATTCTTATTGATCCTGGGATGATAAAACAAGGTTTTTTGCCAACCAAAAAAGCTAACAACAAAATGAATTACAAAAATGACAATAGACACAAGTCTGTCCATTGCTTGTCAAGCAGCCTATGGCTAGATGAGATTGGAGTCTTGATGGATATTATGTCGCCTATAAGCCAATTACACTTTCATGTGTCTTGTTGATGTTCATTGAAATGAAATTTATTTATTGTCATTCTTGTGTGATGTTTGCAATGAAGTCCATGAGCATGTGCAATGACTAAGTGAATTACGATGAGATATCATCTAAACATTCCTATTCGTGGGATATTCGAGAAGGACATCGAATTATCCGAAAAGAATAGCACTATCTAATCCATCTCATATGATGAGTATGGCCGATCCTATAGCCATAAGTGTGGAGACACTAAGGATAGATAGTGGGTGCTCTCTAGAGAAAGAGTTCATTGAATTGATCGGTATGAATCCTTGAATGGTACTATACCTAACTGTCAATCAGGTTGATTCATGTCATAATTGTGTATGTGGTCCTTTGACTTGAGACACCAGAGACATCTTGTGGATGGATGATCGTGTTTTGATTATGACTTACGAATCCCTAGCCACAGGATATTTAAAACATCATATATTGGATACGACATGAAGTCCATGAAGATGATTGTGTGGTCAAGATGGGATCATCCACCCGCGGTATTTGAGGAGATTGACTCAAAGGAATGAGATGCGATGAAATCCTTGTCCAAGATAGTAGAAATATTGAAGGAGTTCTCAATGATTTCTACACGCATCAATACTAACTTGAGTGACCGATTAGGGTTTGACAGTTGACCATACCCAAAGTCATTCATGAGTCTAATGTGGATGAAGGATTATATATACATGGTAATCGATGACGGGAAGGTTCCATAAGTGAGTTCTTACATACTCCATATCTCCTAGAGTACGTGGTGTAGCTTGACACCCAACGGGTTGGCAGCTCAACCTATCGATTGGGTTAAATCAATCCTTGATTAATTAATCTTATGTGGATGTAGATAATTAATTAAGGTTAACAAATAAGGTATTATTTGGTCTATAGAGTTATTAACTAGTGAGATATATGGACGTACAGGTCACACACATAAGGTTTATGAATGTTGGTGGATATAGACATAATTATGAGGGTTTTATGAAAAAACCTCATTCCAAATGTCTATAAATAGGGGGAGAACGGCCACAACTCAAGGTGCCCATGCAAGCCTTGTGGGAATTCTCTTCTTTCTTCTCTTTCTCTCTTGGTGAAGTGCTTTGAAGAGGAGATCCAACCATCCAGAGACCGTGTGGATACCGCTAGAGGCTAGACACTTGAATAGCTTTAAGAACTCCTTCAAGGAAACCCGTAAGTATGTTTTCTCTTACATACTAGATGATAGGATCATCTGTTCTTGGTGGCTTGGCATTTTGAATGTCCGATTCAATGTTTTTTCCACTGCATTTGATGTTTTGATCAAAATTTAGGAAAGTTATCGACCTCAGATCCCATCAAGTCCCTCATATCTAATGCCTCAATGTGAATGATGATCTGCCTATTGCATTGGGTTTGACAAAGTGAACATGTTTGTCCATTCCTACTTCAGTCAATAGAAACCTTACAGTTGGAATATATGCAAGGTGCAATAAAGTTTCAGATAATTGCATAGACCCAAGTTGTATATAGTTCCTTCTGCTCAACTTTCTTTCATTCTTAGAATTGATATGCAGGATCATCATGATACTCCTAGAGAAAGAGAGATCCTTAATAAATAAATTATCCATTATTTAATGAGAGTTCAATGAATCATTTAGAATAATACCGGTGAGGTTTCAAGGAATAAAGAAATGAGAACCTAGACAGCGATATAGAAGGAAAATATCTCCAATATAAATCATCTAAACTATATTAAATGTAAAGGAATGTTCATGTTTTAGCAAAGCACATCCTAGAATGCACATTGACTTAACGATACCGAGTGGTCGTTGAATACATAAGGTCAAGTGTCAAAATAAATTCCAAACTTATCAATTTGATGAATAATTCATGAATCAAGGGGTATTAACGATAAATAAGGGTCGAATCCACAAGGAATTAGGGAAAATTCTGATGATCTATTTGAATTTGATCAAATCAAACGATGAATTGGTGATAGAAATTAGGGAAATTAATATTTTATGAAAGAGGACTCGAAGACAATTCCACGGAATCAAAAATCAATGAATTTGCCTTTGATTTCGCATAGAAATCAAAGATTGAATAGAGGATACTTTTCCGAAAATAAAATTGCGAAAGTACCAAAAATAAGATTGAAATTAAGCTGAATTACGATTATAAATGAAATGAAATGCTAAACGAAGATAGCTTAGGAGGAAACACAATCTCTAACCCACAATTGTAATCGAATTGATCCAATTAATCGCTAGAATCAAGGGTATTCTTCAAAATTTGGAAAGAACAATTCGTGGAGTTCAAGCGTCAATTTCTTCCTCGTCGATCATCGAAATCTTGATCTTAAGCATTCGATGGATGGGGAAATGAGTCTAGAAGTGCTTGGGAGACGAGTGACTACTCAAGAAAGATTGTAGCAGGAGACAAACCATCGCTGATGTTGCCATTTCTGCTGCCACACGCTCACGTGCTACCACCGCGCTTGTTGTGCCCGTCGCCGCCGAACTCTTTGGTGTCGTTGCTGTCATTCCCCGTTTCACCGCTACACTCTCTCGCGCTGCTGCCACACCCCCCTTGCACTATCGCCCAGCCCACCTAGCTGCCGCCCTCACACCACCCCCCTCGCGCCATCGCCCAGCCTACCAGGCTGCCGCCCTCACGCTGCCCTCCTTGCACCATCGCCCACGTGCCGCCCAGCCCACTTGGTTGCCGCCCTTACGCAACCCTCCTTGTGGCGTCGCCCAACCCACCTGGATGCCACCCTCACGTCGCTCTCCTCGCGTCGCCACCCCAGCCATGTTTGCGCCCTTTGAGCGGCGCGCCCCACTTGCCCCATGCCCGCCTCTGGCCGCACCCTACGCTCGTGCCCCATTCCAACCGTGCCTGCCCTTGATTGCGCCCGCGCCCAGCTTCCGGCCACACCCACGCCCACCAATAGCCTACCCCGCGCCGCCATGCTCTACCCCGATCATGCAGTGCCCTGCTGCATCCTGCCCCCTATGCGTGCCTGGTCCCCGCCCTAGGACGCACCCGCGCTTTGGCCTCCAGGCTGCGCGCACTCTCGCCCCATGTCGCGCTTGTGCGTTGACCCCTGGTCCACGCTTGTGCCTTGCATTGAGGATGCGAGCGCGCGCGCGGTCTGAGGCCACTCCCGTGCCCAGCTCCAAGCTGTGCCTTTGGCCTTCCCCAAGCCGTGCCGCACCACACCCCAGGCTGTGCCCGCGCCTTGCCCCAGGCCAAGCCTGCGCCTTGCCTCAGGCCGCATCCGCGCCTTGCCCTAGGCCGCTCCTGCGCCCTGCCCCTGTCCACGCATGTGCGCCTCGCTCTGCACTAGCTGCACCCCACACTAGTTGCACCCCATGCTTTGTGCCCGATTGCTCTGCACTTTGCCGCTCACTGCCCTGCAGTGCTCACGCCCAACTCCCCGCGTCTTGCCATTTGCTTTGCTCGACATGGCCAGATCTGGCCCCTCTTCCGCTGACTGTTTGTGACGTGTACAAATGGTCTCCCCCATCACGACCGACGGGCTCGCGGCCCTGCAGGTTAGGCACACATCCCTTCCTCTTTACTTTGAAATTCTTTTAGTTCTTGGAGAATTTCCTGCACTTGTTTCCACCACCTTCGGGATAGATTAGATTAGTTGATAGGGTGATACGAGGGGGTTGAGACCATGGTCTGATCTACCTTGTTGATCGTCAAGCTACAATCGACGACCGAAGGCTCAACATCCGTGAGGACGTGGACTAGAGGTTTCCTAGATTTTCACCATGCGGGGCACCCCAGGAGCTGCGGATTGAAGTACGAGGAGATAGGATGTTTCCTATTCATTGAGTGAGCATCTTCATCATAGTAGATTGCTCTAGGTCTTCCATACTTAGATCCCCTCTTATTTCCGTTGCTCGCCCAGGTTTACCGACCCGTCTTACATCAGGATGAATGCTACTCCTTAAGGAGTTACCCCTACCCATCTAAGGGGTAATGATGGAATGTTCAAAAGGGGTGCATCTTCACCCTTTATCACAAGAGTGTAAGATCTCACCCTTAGTCACTTAAAACTTTATTTTCTCTCTCCTCATTTGTGTTTTGTTACTCTCTTAGAATTAGATACCATAAGGAGAAGTCAAGGCTCAATCTTGGCATTGTATGTTTTTCAAGGTTTCCGTGGAGATGAACATTTAGTGAAAATTTGAGAATCTAGCACATCCATCATCACTTGGCCTAAGATTAGCATAAAAAGGGGGGTTTGTGAGAGGATCTCTAAGTTTTTCTTGTAATGTCCTCTATGAGTAGTGTAGAACATATTTTTATTTTGAGATTTATGGTTGTTTTATTTTCTTCAAATATTGTCTCATCATTACTTGATTTCTCATCAACCTTTTGTCATTTTCCATTCCATCTCTCTCATCTCTTCATTCCATCCTTCAATTCTCGATATTATTCTCACCATTCCATAAATATATTACTGCATATTACTGAAGAGAGGGGACCGCGAGGTCGTTGATTTCACACGGTCTCGTGTCAAAAATATTTACGAACTTACCAATTTGATAAAAATGCCTCGAATTGAAGGGTATAATGGTAAATAAGGGTCGAATCCACAGGGAAATAAGGAAATTCTTGATGTATTCTTTGAAATTGATCAAATCAGACGATGAATTGATGATAGAAATTGGAGAAAATGGTAAATTATGAAAGAGGACTTCAAATCGATTCCACAGAATCAAGAATCATCGAATTTGGTCTTGATTTCGCTGAGAAATCAAAGATTGAACTAGAGAGAAATTTTCGAATGAGGGAATCCCGAAATTGATGTAAATTAAACCAAATTGAACCTTAAATCCTAATATAAATTGAAATCAAACATAAATGGACAAAAGATTAGCAAAAACCGCTTCCACTAACCACGATTGGCAATTGGATTAACTCAATTAACCCGATTAATCAACAAAAATACCGAAGAACGCGTTGGTGAGTTCAAGCGTCGATTTCTACCAATCCACACGGCCAAATCTCAATCTCAAATGCTCCGGAGGTGCGGAAATGGGTGTAGAACACGATGGGATTGAGAGAAATGGGAGGGGAGGTGTCTAAACAGATCAATTTCTTGATTTCCAACTCGAATGCTTACAAAAATTGAAGAACACTTCATTTTATAGGCGAATTGGGCGTAATCGTCCGATCGCCGTGATTAACGGCTCTGATGAAGCGGTTCATCACGAACCGTTACTATTAAGTCGCGGCCGTTCGATCGCGATTGGACACGTGAGAGGAGGCCACATGTTGATGCGTTATAAAACGCGTGAAACATTGTCCGTTGGATCTTCATCGAGCGTTTGAGATGCGTTTTGATGAATCAATGAGTTCACCGATTTGGATTAATCTCGACCGTTATAACTCGGTTGATGAACGGCCGAGATTTATCCTTCAAGCTTTACTTAAGTGGACTTTAACGCACGTGCGTTGATGGGTGATCCGTGGACCTCGCGTCCACGTGATCCACGAGGGAGCTTCATCGCGCCTTTGATCCGACGGTCGATCTTACTTGAAGTAAGGGAATTAGTCCCACACGGAGTAAATTAATGAAATCTATCGCGTTTCTATAGTGCGAGGGATTAGAGGGTTAATAAAATCTCTTTTGATAATCGAATGACTATATGTACTATAATCAAGAGATATATATGTAAATATAAATACAGCCCACGTGTCACCTCCGCGCCACGCAGGCGCCCACGTGGGCTCGCGTGGTCTGCCACGTGGCCCCAGTGCCACGTCACACCCACATGGGACCCGCGCCAAATTTAACCCCCTTTTTAATGTTTTTTGAATTATTTTAAAGGATTTAAATCAAAAATAAAATCAGAAAAGAATATGGAAAAATCTCTAAAAATTAGAAAATTCATAACTTTCAAAATACAACTCCAAATTAATCTAGATTTTTTTCATTGGCTCTGAAATTCAACTATCTATCATTATAAAAAGTCAAATTATTTCAATAATAAGAGATTTAATTTTTATCTCAAAAATACATTCATTTCTTTAAGATTTCAATTTTAGAAAATTAAATGAATGTTTATATAGATGAATTCTCTTATTACTTAACTTTAAAAACCATATATAATCTCAAGTAAAGATAGGTTATAAAATCTTTAATTTTTAATTCATCATAATTAACCCTAAATTTACGTATTTTGAGATTATAACATAAAGTTGCATGAAATGATAGAAATGCACTCAAAGTACGATAACATGCATATAAATGAAATGTTTTATGCCTTATTTTGCATTAATAATCATGTTTTATCATGTTAAGATTGCATGTTATCAATTACTACATTCCATAAATATATTATTCTCAATATTATAATGTCGTTCATACCATAGTCCATTTCTTCCTTCCATATATCTCCAAAATCCCTGCTACCATTCTTTTCCATGTACTGGTATCTCTTCCCCTCTAAAAGCACAAATCATAGCTTAGGCTATGTAAGGACTGACCCTTACTTAACCTTTATTAATTGAGGAAATTCTAAATATTGGTGCATGAATTCAGTCCCTATGAACAAATAAAATTACGTTGAAATTGAGTTCATCAGACATCACAACAAATTTAATTAGATTCAAAACTAATAGAAAAGATAAAAGAACCTCATGGTCACCAACTAATGATCTTTAAAAATCAAAGAAATTGGAGATTTCAAGTGAAAAACCAAATCAAGGTTAAATTGAAACAAATTGTCTCGATTATTAAGACCATAGGTGATGAATAATCCTTAAATTTTAGTTAGTGCCTTTGATAATCAATTCAAGAAATGATTACATTTATGTATATATAAATCCAAATCAAAGGAAATATCAAAAAATGGGAAGCTGAAATTCACTATTATCATCAAAAGTTTGAGGAATTGCAATCAAGAGATGATAAGACTGATAGTTAATAATCAAAAATAAATATTTATAATAACCTCATTCATTTCTTAATTTACTAAAAACTAGTATAGGGGTCAAATGAGGCTCATCGCCAAAACGAATTTATGTTAAAGCTGAAGGATGAAAAAGTACAAGAAAAGGATAACCATAAAGGGAAAGTGAGGTGAGAATGAAAGGAAGATATAATGAAATTATTTCAGCTTTGATGTAACACATATTTTATCATAATAGAAATATTATAATTGAAAGAGATAATAAGGCAAAAATGTAGACTGATTTGGCAAGAACTTGGAAAAATTTTACTAAAAATTTATAGAAATTAATTTAGGATCATATTAAACATATAAAGTAATCAGAGCACATTCAAAATCATACTTCGGATGAAATCATATTGAATCAAGATCAGAATTTGATTAAAAATCATAGAACTTTGACAACATTATTCAAGAAAATTCCCAAAATGTGATCCTTTAACAGTAAATTACCTTTTTACTTTGATTTTTTTCTCAAATACTCCATATTCTTGTCATTCCCTATGAGTTGACCTAACCTTTCATCTTATAACTTGAAAAAATCGATTAATTTTGACTCGATAGACTTTAGAAGGTTCAAACTATATTGTGTGTAATCAATAATGAATAGTTCTATGCTTGCATGGAATAAATCAGATCACTTGGAGGTCATATGGTATTCTATTAAAATTTTACTCATGCATAAAAAAATTTGATGTTATATTTATTTCTTAGCAAGTGGGGATATATCCTTAGAGTGATAAAGAGGTACTCATAGCATCTTCCACTATAAGGGTACAATATATGACAAGCAATTATGCATCCAATCAAGATGATAAGCCCAAAGAACCATGTCATATGCTCAAGAGTGATTGATAAAGTTGAAAGAAAAAAAATATCTATTGTGATAATAATCCAATTGTTATTTTTTCCTAATAAAAACAAGAGCCTGAAAAAAATCTTAACTATAAATATCAACTTTACTGTTGTGAATGAAGAGGTTCTTGAATCATATTAGTCAGTCAACCCTCGCTCTGTGTCATGTTACGTAGAGAGATAAAGGGTTGATCTTGTGTTAACTCAAAAGACCACATCCCCTTGCTTGAAGATTGAAGATCAAAAAGAAGAAAGAAGATAATAGAAAAATGGACTGAATCATGATTTTTTCTCATAAAATTAGTTTAAGTATATATTTTATCCAAAGGTTATCATTGCAAGCCTCGAGAATCAAACATGGTGCGATTATTCAAGAGGAAAAAAAATCTCCTTTAGAGAAAGACAAGATAAAAGTAGAATAAATTGATTTTTGGAACAATCTTCAACATATTACTTTCTTTTAAAAAACTAATTCACCTCTATGTGACCAGACCATTGATGCTTTCCAAATCTTTAGTACATCTAGAAACCCAAGAAAATCATACTCAAACCTTTTTGCATTTTTTCTGAAATCATAAATAGCGGTAGCAACTATGAAGCACACAATTCAATGAAGTAATATCAATGCTCTTGTCATCGAATGAAAATTTTTTGGTAAATCCAAATTATTTTTGATCAAATTCTCTTGTCATAGAATGAAGTAATATAAAACTTTCTTGTCATAGAATGAAGCTTCATTTAGGCTGATCTTATCAGCATAAATTTTAAGCATTCATTTGTATTTTCCATAACTCCACAGGCTTAGAGCACTGGGTAAAGGTCATTCAAGTGTCATTGACAAAAAAATAGCTCCACTTTTGAAAGAAATTATTTGGGAAAACATACAAATTTGGTTTGTATGTTCTACTTTATAATTGGGAAAGCAACTCAATTGTGTTGGGATGAGTTTGCAGTTTTTTCATTGACACATCTAATTCCTCTAACTTAAGACGATTATCAATGCAATGGGGAAGAGAATTTAATTGTGTTAGTGAAACATCAAGCTTTCTTGGGTTAACAAGACATCCAATGGAATTTTGAAGATACTTTAATGAACTTTGTGACAAACGAAGCTTTCTAAATTTGTTAATGTCCTGACGCTGCCAGGAAGGGTTGATACTTTGTCCATGATAATGTAACTTCTGCAACATCGTAAGAGTACCAACTGTATGTAGAAGGCTCTCAATTTCACTATTGCTTAAATCAAGATATATTAATCTTTTAAGTGAAACAAAGTTACAAGGTATCTTGATGTATGTCCCACTAATGTTCAAGTAATGGAATTTTACAGGATCCCCAATATGGTATGACAAGCAACCTAATCTCCAATGTGATAATCTAATATGTTGCAATTTCATAAGCAATTTAAGAGATGTAGGCATGACTTCTATCTCATTTCCATACGTGTGTAACACCTTTAGTTTTGTATTTGAAAAGTGAAGATCTTCTAAACTATTGAGTGAGTTGAGATCCCTTGGCATCGCTTTCAATCATGTTTTGTGACGTCTTCAAATATCGAGTTGTGCAAGCCACACAAAGAAATTGGGAGAGGTTGTACCTTTGTGTGATGCAAATCAAGAATTCTTAAGTTCACAAGAGACCACACCGCATCATCTGGGAATATTTCTAATTCCGTTGCACACGAGAGACCCAAAATTTCCAATTTGGTTAAGGATCCAATTGTGCGAGGAAGTTCTTTCAATCCAGTCCTTGATAATTCTAATGTTTGGAGATTCACAAGCATGCCGATTGAATTTGGAAGAACTCTCAAATCCCAGTTAGATGACAAATCCAGATAAACCAATTCAAGTAAAGAGCCAATCTCTTTAGGTAAGTTGGTAAGTGTTATAGAGGACAAGTCCAGGTACCTCAACTGTTTCAATAGACAAAGATTTTCCAACGAAAAATTCAAGACGCAATACCTTAACTGAAGGACACGAACATGTGTGCAACCTCGGAAAAGTCCTTCCTCAATGGCAAAACCCTTACATAGTAACGTCTTCAAGTCGGGACCAAGGATGAAGTCTTTTGGGAGGGTTCTTTTCGCTGAAGACGAATTAGCTTCTGCTAGTAGTCTCGATGCCGCAGTAATTGAAGTGCGATTGTAATCTTGTCCATGATATGAATAAAACTTTCCGTATTTATCAAATTCCCCTGATGTTAACCACAGACACATTTCTCGAACAACATCATGCGTCCTCACATAATCATCGTCTGACGTTTCTTGTAACAAGCTACATGATACGAGCGTTGTGATTATGTTATATCCTCTTTCTCGAGCCTCATGCAAGCTTTGATAGTAGTCCCGGTCAAGAAATCCTTCCGCAAACCAGAAATTTATAAGAGAATCTTTCGGAATTTCTTCTTCCTCGAACAAACAACAATATAGAAGACAATTCCTAATGTTATCATCCTCTAATTCATCAAAGCTGAGCTTCAACAAGTAGAATACCTCCTTAACGCCTTTCTGATATTGAGGGGATCTGAGGAGATTTTTTTTCGGCCTCCCTCCACATCAAAACAGTGGCATCTATCATACTGCTGCCGATGATTTCAAGAGCAAGAGGAAGCCCATCGCATCTTCTCGTCACGGTCTTTGCAAGTCTCATAATTTCTCCTCCATCAGAATCTAAATCTTGACAAACCTTGCTTTGAAAGAACATCCAGGCCTCTGATTCAGTCAGGGTTGATACCTCGAAAGATCGCGTTTTATATTTTGGATCGATATACTTAATACGACAGTATGATTTTGATCTGGCTGTTATAATGACCTTGCATCCGTTCTCAGGTGAAGGAAGAGGAATTCTCATGCTTGCCAAGTCCACCTCCTTCCAAACGTCATCCAACAAGAGCAAGAATCTGAGATTGAGTAGGGATGATAAGGTTCCACCCAGTTGATCCGCGATATCCTTCTTGATCTTCTCGACATCGACAACACGGGAAACCTTGATGAAAAATATATGATCAAACCCTCTTCCCGCGTTGCTTCCAATTAATTTGTGGTCGTGAAACATCCTCAGCAAGGTTGTCTTTCCGATGCCGCCCATGCCATAGATCCCGAGAACGCTGGCTCTATCATCGACGAGAAATTCTTCCATCTGCCTCAAGTAGCCATTCATTCGCTCCTTACCAGCGAGACTCTCATACGGGAGGGAGCCAACCAGTGGCACAGGTCGTCGGATGCGACGATCCAGCCATTCCCCGGTTTTTGCGGTGATGAAAGAGAGGCAATCGGTGGCAGAAGCAAAGAGCGACATGCTTGTACAAGACTGGTAAAGAGGGGTACAGAGAGAGGGAGAGAGCGAAAGGTAAAGAGAGCAGGATAGATGAGTATGGAAGTACAAGGGAATAGTTAAACATATTGGCACAAAAGCAACATATATGGATAGGAAGAGAAGGGGGAGAGAGAGAGAGAGAGAGAGAGAGAGAGAGGGAAATCGGGGGATGGAGACGAACGGGGAAAACGGGCGCCCTGTGCGGGAATCGTGGGAGAGAGGGGAGGGTGAAAAAAATTTAAGAGGTCTAACTTTAAGCTTTTCCTTCGTCGAACTTAAGGCACGGCATCGGGCGGGAGAGGGCCCACGACTGGGCCGTTACGTGGCGGGCCATGACGGTTTTCCGGCCAAGCCTCAGATATGCCTTCTCATTCATTATTTCCCGCCCAACGTCTTGCCGCCGATTCGGGCATGTGTGGGACGCTGGATCAAACCCAACAATCTGTTCTTCAACATTTTTCCCCAAGAAAGTTTCAGGGTTAGAGGTCTTCTCTCTTTCCTCTTTGCAGCAGCATTATGCGTTCATCCGAAGTCGCCATCTATCAATCATCAAATTCCACGAATTTCCATGCAGAAGAAAGGATAAAGGGCAGGAACTGTTGAACAAAGTCCCTGAAAGAAGAAATCATTGCACACCATCTCATTTTGAAAGCAATCATTCTTCTATTTTCTACAGCAAACTGTTGTATTTCAAGATGTAAGAAGAGGAAGAGATGGGCAGGGCGGCGGGCTCGTCCCGTCGAAACTATTCACGATTTGCTAAATCTTTAAATCTGGAAATCTCTAAATCGGGAAACTATTTACAGTGGAGCGTTAATTTTAGTACCGATCAAAGGTTAAGGAAAACCGTCTAGTTACGGTCAACGCCGGAAAACGTCTTGACCTATTTACCATATGCTAATTGTGGGGCTAAATCTCTAAATCGGGAAACTATTCACGATTTGCTCACAAAATTCAGTCTAAATAAGTGCCTATTTATAGGCTACAGTGGAGCGTTACTTTAGTAACGATCAAAGGTTACGGAAAACAGTCCATAACCATCAAGCTTACCTCCCACATTCTCGCCCAAAAGCTTGATGCTCGCCCTTGATGATTATCAAGGTCGCACTTAACTTCTCGCTTGAGTCAATGGGTTCTCTCCGATTGACACCACAGTCGGCGCCTCTTCAGTAACGACTCTGAGATAGACATCATCACGATCTGTTCCTGGTAACGTCTTGTCCTCCACATCAGTCTCCAGTGAGAAATGACCTCTGTCAACGTCAAGGTATGCCACCAAGGTCGTCCAGATCACCAAGGAGCTCATTGGCAAGAGCTCTAGTTACGGTCAACGCCGTCTACTTGGGAGATCTCCATTATGATCTCCACCAAGATCACTGACTCGGTCTCTACCGAGTGTTCCTGCTCAGGCCTCTGCCTAGGTATCTGATGAGGTCACTACTTCAACTAATCCCCGTGTTCCTCGAATGGGTCCCCCAAACTTAACTTGCAAGTTTCCCCGCAAAAAGCTCTCCACGCCTACTCTTATAAAGAGCACTATTCTTCTTTAGTTAGGTGGTTCTCCCCTCTCTCAGAGACCGTAAGACCCCGGCGAAGGCCCGAAAAAAAGGTAAAAGGGGACCGTTTATCGCCCAGCCCTACCTACTTCAATTAAGCTGGAACCGAAAAAGACCTGGTTCCACACACATGAGACACGCGGAAGGTATGGGACGACCAGTTCACCACTTCTCCCAAGGTCGAACCTCTTCTTCTTTGTTCGATAAATGCGCAGTGGAAAGGGATGCGTGTCGGCTCGGCGGCCACACAGATCAAAAGTGATTCCTCACCTATCCGGGGAACGCTCGAGTATAGATTCCCTATGCTCATGTGAACGGCCGGGGCCGCGCTTTTGCTTTCTTTTCCTCTGGCTACTAAGTTGTTTCAGTTCGCCAGGTTGTCTCTTGCCTAAAGTGGTACGTGAGTTGGGTTTAGAACGTCGTGAGACAGTTCGGTTCCTATCTACCGTTGGTGTTACAGGGAGAACTGCGAGGAGCCAACCCTAGTACGAGAGGACTGGGTTGGGCCAACCTATGGTGTACTGGTTGTTAGTCCGCATCTTCACAGACATGTCTATTTCACCGAGTCTCTCTCCGAGACAGTGCCCGAATTAGCGGTTTTTGATCCCTCTGATCCCGTTCTTGATCCAATGTGGAGACAGGGTATGTTCGTTATACCTCATAGACTCGTCCCTCGTTCCTCACTCGTCCCTTCGCCACAACTTCCTCTCCCCTCCCTCGAAAAACTCGGAACCCTCTAATATAATATTCTATTTTCTTGACTTTACTACTCAAGCTGCCTTATATACTCATCACCAATACATCGCAGGGTTCATCATGACAGGGGCCTCCTTTCCTCAATCTTGATTCACGTGGAAATTCAGGAATTATGATACCAGTAAAGCTCGAGACTAAATTCATTCAGATGTTCCCTTGAAGTCAAATGTCGTCAGCTCGTGTCGTGAGATGTTTGGTCAAGTCCTATAACGAGCGAAACCCTCGTTTTGGGTTGCTGAGACACGCGCCTAAGGAGAAAGTATTTGCTACCGAAGTCCGCCGAGGAGCCGAGTGAGGTGCCAGCTCTACTACTTGAGGCGCCTTTCGAAGCACTTTAACGTGTGAACCGAATTCTTTCTTAACGGTCTCTGAAGACAGAAGTAAAATTCAGCCAAAGCCTCTACGTATAAAACCTACATGTCCAATCGAACTATGAGCTAGAGGTCTTTTGGCTTTCGTTTGGGCCATGGCGGCCAGTGCTCCTAAGATCATAGAAGCAGTGCTTGGAATAGAGAGATGTGTTCGCATGGACGTTCTTTATTTCGACTCGAGGAATCCTGAGAAAAAAAAAAGAATTTGGTTTCTACCGAGCTGAGACTATAGGCTAGTGACTCTAGTAAACCAAAGCCACAATGTCACCACGGTCTCTGACAAAGCCTCTACATCAAATTCAGCCAGAGTCGGATCTCGATCGTTTACTAGGACTCTTCCTAAGTCAATGATGCAGCCTCTGCCACGATTGGACGCCTCTGATCTTCCTCAATCTCCTCGATCTCACATCAGGGTCCTCATGATCTTGGCTTCACGGTGATCCTAACACGATCCACTTTGTGGTTCTCACTGCCGTTGGCTTCTTAGACATCTGGGTGATCATTCGTAGACTTCTGACGATGAACGGCTCACCAGACATCTGTTACGGCCTCCTGCCATAAAGATTCTAGTGATGCCTGCAGCCTTCTTTGCCGCGGTGGCAGCCTCCTGCTCCCCACCTCTGAGGCGTGTTGAGCTTCCGGCATCTGAGACACGGCTTCTGATGTAGGATATTTTGGAATGATTATATGTATGACTATGATGGTGTAGATATGGAGAAGTGAGAGGAATATGATAAGAATATCTAGTGATGGTAATTGAGAAATATCCTACAAATGTGTGAGGACCTATGAATGATATCACTATGAATGGTTAGTAATATGGATTAATGAATACATGAGAAGGATGATTGATAACATGCATTTATAACTTAAATTCTTATCCTAATTAACCCATATTCATGCTTATTTTATGTGAATATGATGCATGTTATCATAATTTTTATGAATTTTCTCCATTGGTATGCCATTACACTAAAGTTCATATTTATGCATAAATTAGGGATAATTATGTGCTTTCTTTTTGCAAGATTAAATTAACAGGAATTAAGTTCTTTCCCTAACTCATTTTGACTTTAGTAAATGATTTTAAAGGCTAATTATAAGAAAGAAATTATTGGACGATTAAAAGAGAGGGATCTTAATGAGTATCTTTATGTTATTTTAAATTCATCCTATTTTCTTATTTTAAAATTATATTTTTAATGTCATGATATTAAAGATGGAGACAATTGTGATCCAATGGAGAAAATTTGGATTAAAAAGGAGTTGTATTTCTAAAGTTATGAAGTGTTGAATTTTTAGATAGTTTTCTGATTTTTATCTGATTTTTTCATTGAATTTATATTGATTTTTTCGGATTTAAATCGTGCAAAAAGGGGGTGTTTTCCGCAGAATCAGTGGATGACACGTGGCGCGCAAAGCTGACATGGCGCGTGATAACATGCATTTATAACTTAAATTATTATCCTAATTAACTGATATTCATGCTTATTTTATCAGAATATGATGCATGTTATCATACTTTTTAGGAATTTTCTCTATTGGTATGTCATTTCATTAAAGTTCATATTTATGCATAAATTAGGGATAATTATATGCTTGATTGATGATGAACCTTCTTGAAAAATTAAAGTTATATGAAGTATATACTTTCCGTGATATATTTTGACTTTAGTAAATGATTTTTAAAAGTTAATTCTAAGAAGGAATGTATTGGATGATTTAAATATAGAGATCTCAATGAAGCACTTTAAGTTATACTTAATTCATCCTATGTTCTTATTCTTAATTATATTCCCTTATGGCATAATATTAAAAAGGAAACAATTTGTGATCCAATGGAGAAAATTTGGATTAAAAAGAAGTTCTACATTTAGAGTTATGAAATTTTGAAGTTTATGCCTTTTTCTGATTTTTATTTTCTTTTTAAATGCATTTTTTAAAGGAGTTTCTTTACTAAAATCGCGAAAAAGGGTAAATCTTTCCTGCAGGTGATGACGTGGCGAGCGCGCCCAGGTGGCGAGCTGACGTGGCGTACGGGACCACCGCGCGGGTGCGACGCGACGCTGAGGCCACGTGGCAGAGCCGTGGGTGGCCCACGTGAGGCGCAGGAGGCCCACAAGGCGTGGCCACGTGGCAGGGGGCCACGCATCCACGCGGGTCCACATAGGCGCCCATGTGCGGCGCCACGTGGCAGAGGGTCGACAGGTGAAGGGCCCACATGTTAGTGGGCCCTGGTGAGTTCATTGGGGCAGTAACGCAAATGCGTACCTCCCCTCAACATTTTATATGCACGATTCTTCTTCTATTCCTCTGTGTGGGACTATGTTCCCACGGAGTCTTACCTTGCAAGTGACGTGGCCGCATCGCAAGCGTCGGACCACGAGCGCGATTCGTTGATCGCGTGGACCCGAGTCCACGCGATCACTAATTCAAACATGTGCGCAAAATCGGGGATAAGTGGCGACGATCAACGGCCTTGCTTGATGACACGTGGAGACACCAGGTACGTCGGATCGCTATCGCGATTTGATCACGGCTTCATCACACGTTGATCCATCGGACGGTCGTGATCCTCATCGCAATCTTCTCATCGATCGGACGGCTGGCGGTGGACCTTCTTCACGATCGTGGCGCATTGGATCGGGGGATCGCGATCGTCCATCCAGCTGAAGCTTTATCGGACGGGGTAGAAGATTCGTGGAAGAACACCACAATCGTGGTCCGATCGAATCGTGATAGCCGTGCGATCCAGCCGCGATCGTGACTCCTTCATGGCGGAATCACCTCCACGATCTTCAAAAGGCAGTCATTGGAGGATTGAGATCGTGGCTCTTTTGAAGCAAAATTGTGGCTCAATTCATGGCCAATCTGGAAGCCACGACGTCGCCCCAAGGAACCGCTCCCACGACCCCTGCAAATCGCTCCCACGACCGCTTCAATTGCCACGATCTTCGGGCTAATTTTCCCTTTAAAAACTCATGTATTCTCCCTTTGTTCTTCAACTTTTGATCGATTCGCGAAGGAATTAAGCAAATTTCAAGGAAGATCTCTAGTTCATCGTGACCCCCGCGTTTAGACTTAATTGCAAAGCAATTGGAGCAGGATTGATCACGAATTTCTCCTTGATTTCATCGAATTTTCCCCTTAAATTCTGAACGTCCCCGAGGAAGAATCCGAGCAAATTCGCATCAATCCACGAGAATTGAAGCCCCATTCTTGAGGCAATCAGGTTAGTAGTGAGATTCGATCGATTATCAAGAGGTAATTTGAGTTTTTATTAGATTTAGAAGTTTAATTTTGCAAATTAGATCTTAGTACTCTTTATTTTTACCAAATTCCAGTCCGAAAAATTGCTGATTTTGAAAATAGGATATTTCCCTGATTATAATTTCAAATCACTTTATTCTGGTTTCAGTGGATTCCTCTTATCCTCAGCTTTCCTTGGATAGCAAATTCATAGAATTCTGAGTTCATTTGACCCTCTAATTTGACATTTGACTGAGGACTATTCATCTTTCATCAGAAGTCAAACGTTGACTTTCGGGGAAAATTTCTTTTAATTCACAAATCAGAACTCGATAATTTTGGTCTTGTTAGATTCCTCTGGTTCTTAGCTTTCCATTGACATATAAATTTCAAGATTTTTATTTCATTTGATTGGTTAATTTGAAGATTTCCTTTGAGGTGATCATTTCGGAGATTTTCTGATATTTGATTTTTAATAATTCATAGTAAATTCATTTCTTATCCAAAAATCATGAATTATATATAAATAAATTTCATTTTCTCTCTAGTTTCCAAAAATATAATTTTCGTAATCTTCTAACTTTGTTGGGTATCTGATTTTACAGTACACCTACTGTTGGTCAAAGTCAATGCCTTGACTTTGACTTTTGACTTTTCTCTGTCAAACCCGAGAATTAAATTCTTAATACTTCTTATTTATCTTATTTATATCATATACACTCAATACATCTTATTTTTATTTCTTTAAAACTGCTTTTAAACCTAAGTTTGACCAAGTCAACTCTGCGATTAAACTCAACCCTGCTCTCTGTGGATCGACCTGATACTTACACATTACTTGATTTTATATCTTATCTCTGTGAGTTCGGTTTTAGAAATTTTGTTTGACCAACGTTTTTGTGTTTTAACAACGCACGGAAACGATCCATCAGCGCGCGGGACAAGCACGAATGCTACACGCACTGGGGCCACATGGCAGGGCCGCGCATGGCCCACCCGAGGCCAGGTGGCATGTAGGCTTGAACACGTGGCAAGAGGCCATGCGGGTCCACGTGCACGCCCGTGAGGGGCACCACATGGCGAGTGGGGCTGGTGAGTGAAGGGCCCACAGGTTAGTCGGCCCCGGTAAGATAGTTGGGGCGGTAACACAAATGTGTTACGCCCTTCTATCTTTTATGCGCGCATAAAACTCTCATTCTTTCGGTGTGGGACTATGTTCCCACAGATTCTTACCTTGTGCAGGACACGTGGCGGCACCGCAGACGTTGGATTCACGGGCATCAATTGAACCACGTCGATATGGTGGACTCGGAGTGATGGAGAATTATTTTGAAACATGAACACAAGGGTTCTAAGTGAACCTATCCTCCTCCTCCTCCTTCTCCTCCCCACTCATGAGTTTGAAAATTATCCATTCATTAAATGGATGAAAAAGACCTCTCTAAATAAGTAAAGAGAGTGTAGATCTCAAGGGAATTATTTTCCCTCCTTTTCCTATTTTATACTAATCTACAGATTGACTTGGTCAAACACTTAATCCTTATCTTTAGAAACCTAGAATTCCTTGAGTGGACCAAGTCAACCACCATTTTGCCTTAATATAGGATCCTTATTTCCAAACCTTATCCACCATATCATAGGTACCTTATGTTATTTTAAATAATGATCTCAAAGAAAAATCAGTAGGAAACCTATTTGAGTTACATCCCCTTTTCTTTGAAAACCACCTTTGGATAGAATTTAGGAGAGATCTAAACTATTACTATTTATGAAAGCATGGCTATCGAATTCTCTTTCAAGCCAAGCATAATTGAAGAGTAAATGAAATGTGATCTTCTTGCCATTATGAGAGCAAAGAGACTAATTAAACTCAGTCATGAGGATTGCCTTCTCAGCTCCACGATGTCAAAGCTCCTGACAAGCCTTCATGAAGATAATCAGCAGGAAGTACTTTTCTATTCACTCGAAGAAACTTCGTAAATGACAAACAAGCCACGATGCACTCAAGAAAATAGAAGGAGGGCTTGATGACATTTCCCAGGATAGTTCTATCCATGGGGTTGTCATGTACTCGCCAGTCAAATTCAGAGGCGAGGAAACTGAAGGAGAAACTAGAAAATCGGCTGTTGACGAAGCTACCGCCTGTCCTAATGGATGAAGAATCGCTGGGAGCAGGCACGTCAATGTTACAGTTTAAGAATCGTCGAGCTTGCAGCGATGCACGTAGCGGAAGTTTTGCGGATACTTGTCGCCAATAGCCCGGGAGTGGAAGACCTGTAGAAGTCAACGCATATCCTTGGTATCCACCCGTCGATGCTCCCCAAGAAAGAAGCCCGTTGAGTTTTCTTTCTCATGTGGGAGTAATCTGAGCCGTCAGATCCTAATCCGACGAGAAGACTTTAAAGCGCTATGAAGGAAGATCGGGAGCGTCCATTTTGAGCTATTATAACGGTGTGGATTAAAAGCGGGCAAGTGTGGGCTCCACAGTTCGTTATTTCTGTTAAGTCTTTCTTTTGTGTGTTTGTTTTCTTTAAATAATCTCAGTGATCGGAATTGTATGGGGTGTGCGAAGTGAATAAAATTCTTCTTGTTCTTGATCTTTGGTGAGTGAAACCGAGCGTAAGGGATTACACGGGAGTGTTCAACTAGTGTGGTGAGGGCGTGTTCCAACATTTGGTATCAGAGCGTCTGATTCTGGTGAAAAACCTGTGGAAATGCCGAGAAGAGGTGAAAGCGAGTGAATCGGGGAGAGAGCTTCGACTCAGTGGAATTGGTCAAGAAACTTGAGGTAGTCGCCCGACGCTCTAACTCAACCGACCGCGACAAATTATCGTCACTCGGGCAATGAGGATGGAGGTGCATCTCGATGCACAAGGTTTGTGGGAAGCTGTTCTTGGCACTCGACACAAACGAGGCGTAAGGACAGAGCTTGCTCTTTCGGCGATGCTAGCGGCAATTCCGTAGTCATCTGGAGTTCGGTTAGATATCAAGAAGACAGCTAAGGTGAAGCTCGGGAGACAATACGATCATTTCACGTCGGAATTGATCGTCTCGCCCAATCGAGAGCTCAAGGACTCCGAAGAGAATTCGAGAATCTCTCGATGAAAAAGACTGACAAGGTGAGTGAATTCACAGATAGATTTTCAAGAATTGTCTTTGAATTGCGCCAACTTGGGGAGAGGGTGGAAGATAAAGAAGCGGTGAGAAAGCTCCTTCGGTCAATGCCGCCGAGGTATGATTCTCTGACGCTCTCTTTAGAGCAATTTGGTGATTTAGACACAATGTCATTAGTGGAAGCCATCGGATCGTTGAAAGTTCACGAGATGAGACTAGCTGAGAGAGATGCCCGAGAGGAAGAACAGGCTCTATTATCCCGCGCAATGAGCAAGTTCAAGAAGTCGAAACCGGAGGAAGGACACTCGTCGCGCGGAAGAGGAAGAGGAAGAGAAAGAGGAAGAGGACGCGGAAGAGACCAAGGAAGAGGCAAATCTCAATCGAATGAAGACCAAAAACAAGAAGGGACGAGAAAACCATTTGACAAAACGAAGGTAAGGTGTTATAATTGCCAAGAATTTGGACACTTTGCGGATGAGTGTAAGAACGAAAAGAAACCAAGAGTGCGAGAAGAGACAGTGAATTTGACAACCGAGGAATCAAATCTTTTTATGGCATACACAGAGGATGTTTTGCTACAAGGAGTTCAAGATATGAAAGTTCAAGACAATCTATGGTACCTTGATACAGGAGCAAGCTCTCATATGACAGGTATTAAATCGTATTTCAATACTATTGGTGAAAACATAAAAGGAGTGATCAGGTTTGGCGATGAATCATCGGTAGTTTATGAAGGAAAAGGGTCAATATCTGTGTGTGATTCAGATGGGAAAGAGTTAAACCTTGATGGAGTACTCTTCGTCCCAACCCTCAGAGTAAATATACTGAGCATCGGTAAGCTTGATGATGACGGGTATACATCAACACTAGGTGGAGGGATACTGTCAATATTCGATAACAGAGGGGAAGTATTTGCTAAAGTTCGAAAAACAAGAGGAAGTATGTATCTCATCGAATTAAATGCTCCTGATTACTGTCAAGTCACCCGAGAAGAGCAAGAGGAAGTTTGGTTGTGGCATCATCGCTTATGTCATCAAAGTTTCCGAAAAATTGATGACATGAGGAGGGCTGAGATGGTAAGTGGGTTACCAAAAATTCATTTCTCTGACCATTTATGTAAGAATTGTATGGCAGGGAAACAAATTAGAAGACCATTTCCAAAGAAATCAGAATTTAGAGCATCAAAGAAACTCCAATTAATTCATGGAGATATCTGTGGACCGATCCATCCATCAACAGTAGGAGGAAGAAGGTACTATTTCTTACTGATTGATGACTATTCTCGGTTAATTTGGGTGGCTTTTCTAAAAGAGAAGTCAGATGCGTTTCAGCATTTTAAGAAATTTAAGAATTTAGCTGAATCGGAAAGTGAAGAGAATGTTAAGTGTTTTAGAACTGACAGAGGAGGTGAATTCAATTCAGAGGAGTTTAATGCTTATTGTGAGGAGAATGGTATTAAGAGACAACTTACTGCACCTTATTCACCACAACAAAATGGTGTGGTTGAAAGGAAAAATAGGACAATCATGTCCTGTGTGAGAAGTATGCTAAAGGAAAAGAATTTACCTTTAGAACTATGGGCAGAAGCGGTAAATACCTGTGTTTATGTTTTGAATCGTTCCTATACCAAGAGCTTGGAAAACTCAACACCATATGAAAGGTGGAGTGGGAGGAAACCAAACATAGACCATCTACGGGTTTTTGGGTCTGTGGTTCATGTAAAAACCACAAAGAGAGTGAGTAAACTTGAAGACGAAGCAATTTGATGGTTTTTTTATTGATATGAATTGGGTACTAAAGCCTCATAGATGCCTTGATCCACTGAGTTTCAAGGTAACTATAAGCAGAGATGTTGTTTTTTTGAGGAACATCAAAGCTGGGATTTCAGATCAGGGAAGTCAACGCATTGATTTCACCTTGTCCTCAGCCATTGAGCTGGTCAATTCATCAGAAAACTCAGCCATCTATCAAAACTCAGACTCAGCATCAGATTTACCCTCAAATGATCAAGGTAATCGAGATCCAATTCATGGAGAAGAGGAAGAAGAAGAAAGATCCGGAAGGTACAGATCGATTCAATCGATCTATGAAGATACCCGAGAGATAGATGAAGAGGAACTGTTGTTTATTTCAAGTGAAGAACCAACTTCCTATGAAGCAGCAGTCAAAGAAGAAATATGGAGAAATGCAATGAAAGAGGAAATGGAATCTATAGATAAAAACTTGACATGGGTACTCGTCAAGCCACCTGTAAATTGCAGGCCGATAGGAGTGAAATGGATATATAAAGTGAAGAGGAATTCAACTGGAGAAATTACAAGGCATAAAGCTCGCCTTGTAGCTAAGGGTTACAGCCAGAAGAAAGGGAAAGACTATGATGAAGTATTTTCTCCAGTGGCAAGAGCTGAATCAATTCGGATCCTCTTGGCCTTATCAGCCAAATTTCAGTGGAAAGTTCATCATCTAGATGTTAAATCGGCCTTTCTTAATGGTGAAATTGAAGAAGAGATATATGTGCATCAACCTGAGGGTTTCATTAAGAAAGGTAAAGAAGATTATGTTCTGAGATTAAAAAAGGCTCTTTACGGACTTAAGCAAGCCCCTAGAGCATGGAATTATAAACTTGATTACATACTCAAATCAATGGGGTTTATCAGAAGTGCTGGTGATCAAGCAGTGTATATATTAAAGAATGTCCAAGACAAGTTATTAGTAGGAGTGTATGTGGATGATCTGATCATCACTGGATCAAATATTGAGGGCATTGAGGAATTCAAAAACTCAATGAAGACCCAGTTTGAAATGACTGATTTTGGACTCCTGAATTCATACCTGGGAATTGAAGTAATTCAGAAAGATACCGAGTTTAAAATATGTCAATCAAGCTATGCATTGAAAGTCCTGGAAGAATTTAACATGGAAGAATGCAATTCAGTTAAAACTCCCATGGAATGTCGTCTTAGACTTAAAAGAGAAGGCGAAGGAGAAGAAGTGGAATCCACTTATTATAGAAAGCTAATTGGCTGCCTGAGATATCTGACTCTAACTCGTCCTGATATACTTTTTTCGGTGAGTTATTTGAGTAGATTCATGAGCAAACCTTACTCAAATCACCTGGCAGCAGCTAAGAGGATACTGAGATATATAAAGGGAACTTCGGATTATGGTTTAATCTATAAAGGAAATGAGGTGTCAAAGTTAGTGGGTTTCTGTGATAGTGATTATGCAGGTGATCATGATGATCGGAAGAGCACGTCAGGGTACATTTTTCTCCTGGGATCAAAGCCGATCGCCTGGAATTGCAGCAAGCAAAAAGTCGTCGCTCTTTCGTCATGTGAAGCAGAATACATATCTTCAACCTCAGCAGTATGTCAAGGTATCTGGATAAGCAGGTTTATGCATGAGTTAATTGGAGAATCTATCGAGAAGTTTGACATTTGTATAGATAACAAATCGGCTATTGAAATTAGCCGAAATCCCGTATATCACGGCCGAACGAAGCATATTGAAGTCCGGTACCATTTTATTCGAAATTGCGTAGAAGAGAACAAAGTGATGCTGAAATTTGTTAGGACAGACGATCAGCTCGCCGATTTATTCACGAAGCCTCTCGGAATCACAAAATTCATTAAGTTTCGGGAAAGAATCGGCCTAGTCAAAGTGAAGTGAAGCTCAGATTAAAGAAGAGACTGTGGGAGTAATCTGAGCCGTCAGATCCTAATCCGACGAGAAGACTTTAAAGCGCTATGAAGGAAGATCGGGAGCGTCCATTTTGAGCTATTATAACGGTGTGGATTAAAAGCGGGCAAGTGTGGGCTCCACAGTTCGTTATTTCTGTTAAGTCTTTCTTTTGTGTGTTTGTTTTCTTTAAATAATCTCAGTGATCGGAATTGTATGGGGTGTGCGAAGTGAATAAAATTCTTCTTGTTCTTCATCTTTGGTGAGTGAAACCGAGCGTAAGGGATTACACGGGAGTGTTCAACTAGTGTGGTGAGGGCGTGTTCCAACATCTCATCAAAGCGCCTCACGTCCGCTTCTGCAGTCTCGTCGCCTCGTCAAAGGAAACAACCCGACGGCAGAGATCTAGCCGAAGTTAAATCGCGAAGAAGTTCCCACAAGCTCTACTCTCCCTCGCACACTCGACCGATTCTCCCGACGACGAGCACAACAGAAGACGACGCCCCGGACGAATTGGAAGAAGACTACCACACGACAGTTCGCCCCTGCCTAGCTTTCTCTCTCTTCCATATCACCAGCCAACCAAACGACGGATAAAATCATCGATGATGCCAAGCATCGCGTCCACCACGGGATCACAGACTTATCCATGATGATACGGATGGAATTCGCCCGGTCAACCCTATTGACCACAGCCATTACGCAACGACGCCGACTCTCCCTTTTGCCCACCCGTCCGACAGATAACCCCAAGATGAAGCTCACTCTGACTCCACGAATCACCGAACATCCACGTCAATAGTATCTTGAGAAGGATGAATAAATAAAGAAAAGAGCACGGAAGAGTTCCTTGAACGCTGTTTCCGGTGATTTCCCCTACTTCGCGAGGAGAAAATACGTCGTCACCAAGATCTCAAACGGCCAGTACCGCTAAATTCCTCAAGGAGTCAAGGAATAATTCCATATTCCTTAAACTAATTTACGTCTTTCCATCACGTGCTTATCAAAGTGAAGACGACAATAAGAAGCGGGAAACAATGACAAGGCCAGGTCAACACTTCAACCAAACGCGGAAAAGAATAACGCGATGCGTCGCTTCGGCGTAACTTCCGCCCCCTGTATCTCTATAAAAACGAAACTGTAGCGACGAAAACATATGTTGTTTTTGATAAAGAAATTGGTTACTCTTGGTTCGTTTTCTACCCTTTGTGTTCATTGTCTCTTCCCTGTGTCTCCACCATCCTCCATTCCGCATCATCTTCTTCTCCGATTCTATCTCCCTTTCTATTTTCATCACTCCTCGTTCCTTCGTTATTCTCTATTTTATAATATATTATATACTTATTCGCTATTCACTCCATCTTATCTCCCGTGATCTTCTATCTTTCATCACAAATAACTGCGATTCTCCTATAACAAGTAATATCACTCCTTTCCTGCATTCCTTATTACTTAACCCAAACCACACTCTTCCTTACCTCTCTTCTATTCTCAGTAGTAATAATATCTCTCTTTTCATTTCATTTCTGATATCTCTAATTATCTACTGATTAGATATATTCTAAATTATCCAATAAACTAATCCTTACTTATTCTATTCTTAAATATTCTAGATATTCATCATCATTCTCATTGATATCAACTCATAGGTCCTCCCCTTATTGTAGGATTTAGATACCTCTTCTAAAATTATCCTACATCACGGAGTCCACACGATCATCAATCACGACACGTGCGTTACAAATGAATTTAAGTGAAGTGATCGAGGACTCACCTTGCACCACGTGGCGTCATCAGATGGATGCGATTTGTTGCCATTTCGGCGCATCATGGGTGGACGCGTGGAAGCATCACGATGCTCCAATCGAAGATCAGACGATTTGAATTTAATCGTAGACCTTACGACATGGCATCGTGTCTACGATTGGTGTGCAACGTGGACGCAATGGGAGTGTCCTATTCTCATCGAACGCGCGATTGTGAGTGGCCGCACGATCTTCATCGAACGGCTGGATAGAGAAAAGGATCACGAACCACGATCGACAGGCAATCGTGGCCTGATCGTCGCACGATCGTGGTTCAGTCATTGCGCATTTGGAGCCACGATTGCTTCAAATTGATGGCCCACGATCGTCGTGCGATCGTGGCCATCAAATCCACCTCTCGACCGGATCAAACGGTCCTAAATTTGCGCGGAAATTTCCCTTTAAAAACCGATGTACTCCCTTGTTTCTTCTTAACTCTTGATTGATTCGTGAAGCAATTATGCGAATTTGGAGCAAAATCTTGAGTTCTTCGTGATGCCCCCACGTTTACACTCGATTTAGATCAAATCGGAGCGGGATTGATCACAAATTTTCATCGGATTTCATCAAATTTTCCCCTTGAACGCTGAACGTCCGCGAGGAAGAAATCAAGCAAAATCCGCTTCAATCTGCGTGATTTGAAGCCCCATCTTTGTGGCAATCGGGTTATTAATGAGATTCGATCAATTATCCGGTGGTAATTTGAGTTTTGATTAGTTTTAGATCTTTAATTTTGAGTTTTAGTTCATAGTGTTCTTCAATTTTGCCTAATTTTAGTCCGAAATTTTGCTGATTTTGAAAAATGCATATCTCCCTAATTATAATTCTGAATCACTGATTCTAGTTTCACCGGATTGCTTATTTCATTAGCTTTCTGTGGATAGCAAATTTGTTGAATTCTAAGATCATTTGACCCCTCAATTTAGCGTTTGACCAAGCACTGTTCATTTTCAATTCGAATTTCAACGTTGACTTTCGGGGTCAATTACTTTCAAAATATAAATTAGAATTCGATAATTTTGGTCTTTAGAATCCTCGGGTTCTTAGCTTTCTATTGATATATAAATTACATGATTTGGATTTTAATTAACCAGTCAATTTGAAGATTTTCTCTGAAGTATTCATTTCAAGAATTTTCTATTTTTTTATTTTCAATAGTTCATAGTAAATCTATTTCTTATCGAAAAGTCATAAATTTTATATCAATAAATTCCATTTTCCTATAGATTTTGAATATATAATTTTCGTAATCTTCTGACATCTTCTGGTTCTATGTTTTCACAGAACTTTGACTATTGGTCAAAGTCAACGCTTTTACTTTGATTTTTGACTTTTCTGTGTCAAAACCGAGATCTTAAATCTTAAAACTTCTTTTAGTATATTTAGTATTTATATTAAGTATTTAGTATATTTATATCATTTATATTCATAAAACCTTAATTCTACTTCTTTAAAACTTCTTTTAAACCTAAGCTTGACCAAGTCAACTCTGTAATAAAAGTCAACCTTGTTCTCTGTGGATCGACCCGATACTTACACTTTACTTGATTTTATCTTTGTCATTGTGAGTTCGGATTTATAAATTGTGTTTGACCGACGTTTTGTGTGTTTTGACGACCGCACAAAATGCTTTGTCAATGATGAATGTAGAAAATATTTAGGATTGATATTACGATGATTAAGGTATAGGTGAGTTAATAAAGGAAGGGAATAATGTGTTTAAGTGAGTGAGAAGATATTGATTAGAATGTGAGGTAATTTATGAGACGAGGAGGAAGAACAGTAGGGAATATATTTAGAATGAATAAGATTATGGTTATGAAGAGAAGAAGAATAAATAGAATGTTAAATAGTTTAGATGATGAATGAAATATAATAGAGACAACGGTAGGGATTAAGTAAGGAATAATGTGGATAATGAGGAGAGGACCAAGAAATGAGGGAATGATGAATGTAGGAGGAGGATGAATCGGATGGTTATTATATAAGAAGAATAATACAATTATAACACTGATAAATAGATTGGTTGGGGGAATGAGAATAGAAGACTGTATAATAGTGATGATGACAGAGGATGCGATGAGAAGAGATATAAGAGAAAAGGTGGTGGTGGATTGTGTAATGAACAAGAGATTGACAGGGAGAATAGTTAAGATGGATATGAGTATGATGTGGGTTATCTTAAGATGATCTTCGGATATTAGATAAAAGAGAGACGATAGAGATAAATAATTTATAGAATAGAATAGTACTTATGTACTTCTGTAACATGGAGATGGATTTCGGATAATAATTATAATAGGGAGGATAAATAAGAGAGAAGAAGTAAGAAAACGGATATGAAGGGACAGCGATTCTAATGTTAGACTTACAATATTATATAGGAACTATTAATCACGGAATGGAGAGAATGATTACCTGATCGGGAACGATGAAGACGACGCCTTCGGATTTCTCCAACTGATCCAGGTAATCTTCGTATTGCGTCAGACTTGAAGAGGTTGAAAGCGGACAGAACGGGAGGGAGACAGAACTTGGAGAGAAGATGCGGAAGAGGGAAGGAGGAGACAGACACGGGAACACGATGAACACAGATAAACATAACCAAGGTAACCAAATTTTCATTAAAAAAAACTGACGTTTGTTTGTTACAAAGTTCCGTTTTATAGAAACGAAAGATGGGAAGTTTCGGCGAGAAGTCGCTTCACGACGGTTGATTTAGTTGACTTGTTTTGGTGTCTTTTGACTTTCACTCGGCGAGACGACGAAAGGTAGATAGCAGGCAATATCACCGGTAATGGTATGCTTGTTTTGACATCAAAAAGTTCTCTTGCACGGGGTGATGTTGATGGTTGTAGGATCGTAGTGATGCATCCGAGTTTCTGATCGGGTTTGAGACATCTCGATACTCTCCTTGTTTGAGCGTCCCGTTTACTGTAGCCGTAAGAAGAGAGAAACAACATCGTTTAAAGAAAAAACGGTTGACCGGGGTTCACCTGGTTCTTATCCCTTGGATATCCACCAGGGCAAGGCACATGAAGGCAGAGAGCAACTGCTCGGGGATTTCGTTATCATATCCGCCGATGCGCTTCTGCCAGGAGTCATTAATCTTCTTCATCATGGATGGGAACTCAACGAGCAAATTCTTGCGTGCCACTGCATGTGTAACTACGCCTCCTACGAAGGTAAAGGACATTAACTCCTTGCCGACATAATCAGAGCTCTGCTCTTGGATTGATATGAACCTTGGATTTTAATCCTATATTGATCTTTGGATTTCAACAACCATGAGTGATCTGTGCTCCCCGTGCTTCATACAATTTTCATAGAAGCCTTCCTGTCTTTTCTGTGTTCCTCGTCAGTAGCAATAGATGGTGTGGAATAATTGGGGTCTTCAGTTGATGCGGGAAAATGGTGTTTGTTGTTTGTGGCTTTCTTTGACTCTTCGTAATTAGTTCATACTGATAAATGGTTTCCATGATGACTGGAGGATGATACATAACCCTTTTGACATTGAGAAATTCTCTGGATGAGATGGAGGTAAGGCTGAGACAGGTGGTGACAATGAGGACAGCTTTCTCTAAGCTCTTCTTGAATTTTAGAACCTGTGAAATAAACTGATGTCATTGTCCTCCTATGAAATTGAGTGAATTGTAGTCTTGGAATTCTTCACTTAAGAGGCTCTTGTATGCTTTCAAGATGATCTTGGAGCTCTTCATTAATTAAGAGAAGAGTCTTCTTATCTGATTTTCTTCATAAGCTGTCTTCATGCTGAGTTACTTTCTAAGGGCTTTGATCTCTGAAGATATTGTATTTTCATAAGGACTAGATCTCCTCTTTACTACTAACTATGGGTGGTATTCAAAGAGAGAAGGAATGGGACAACAAGTATGT
>CM044109.1:11546845-11584309 GCA_024174645.1 Lemna minuta
GGTGTTTTGCACACATGTTCGTGTCCTTCAGTTAAGGTATTGCGTCTTGAATTTTTCATTGGAAAATCTTTGTCAATTGAAACAGTTGAGGTACCTGGACTTGTCCTCTATAACACTTACCAACTTACCTGAAGAGATTGGCTCTTTACTTGAATTGGTTTATCTGGATTTGTCATCTAACTGGGATTTGAGAGTTCTTCCGAATTCAATCGGCATGCTTGTGAATCTCCAAACATTAGAATTGTCAAGGACTGGATTGAAAGAACTTCCTCGCACAATTGGATCCTTAACCAAATTGGAAATTTTGGGTCTCTCGTGTGCTACCGAATTAGAAATATTCCCAGATGATGCTGTGTGGTCTCTTGTGAACTTAAGAATTCTTGATTTGCATCACACAAAGGTACAACCTCTCCCAATTTCTATGTGTAACTTGCACAACTCGATATTTGAAGACGTCACAAAACATGATTGAAAGCGATGCCAAGGGCTCTCAACTCACTCAATAGTTTAGAAGATCTTCACTTTTCAAATACAAAGGTATGCCATATTCGTGATACAATAGACAGATTGACAAAACTAAAGGTGTTACACACATATGGAAATGAGATAGAAATCCTGCCTACATCTCTTAAATTGCTTTTGAAATTGTAACATATTACATTATCACATTGGAGATTAGGTTGCTTGTCATACCATATTGGGGATCTTGCAAAATTCCATTACTTGAACATTAGTGGGACATACATCAAGATACCTTGTAACATTGTTTCACTTAAAAGATTAATATATCTTGATTTAAGCAATAGTGAAATTGAGAGCCTTCTACATAAAATTGGTGCTCTTACGATTTTGCAGAAGTTACATTATCATGGACAAAGTATAAACCCTTCCGGGTAGCGTCGGGACGTTAACAAATTTAGAAAGCTTTGTTTGTCACAAAGTTCATTAAAGTATCTTCAAAATTCTATTTGATGTTTTGCTAACCCAAGAAATCTTGATGTTTCACTTACACAATTAAATTATCTTCCCATTGCATTGATAATCGTCTTAAGTTAGAGGAATTAGATATGTCTATGAACAAACTGCAAACTCATCCCAACACAATTGAGTTTCTTTCCCAATTATAAGTTGGAACATACAAACCAAATTTGTATGTTTTCCCAAATAATTTCTTTCAAAAGTGGAGCTATTTTTTTTCAGTTACACTTTAATGACCTTTACCAAGTGATCTAAGCTTGTGGAGTTATGGAAAATATAAATGGATGCTTAAAAGTTTCAATCATTTAGGCTGATTAGATCAGCCTAAATGAAGCTTCATTCTATGACAAGAAAATTTTATATTACTCATTCTATGACAAGAGAATTTTATCAAAAAATAATTTGGATTTACCAAAAAAATTTCATTCTATGACAAGAGAATTGATATTACTTCATTGAATTGTGTGCTTCATAGTTGCTACTGCTGTTTGTGATTTGAGCCAGAATGCAAAAAGGTTTGAGTATGATTGCTTTGGGTTTCTAGGTGTACTAAAGATTTTGAAAGCATCAATGGTGTGGTCACATAGAGGTGAATTAGTTTTTTAAAGATAGTAGTACGTTAACGATTGTTCCAAAATTTACTTTATTCTACTTTTATCTCGGCTTTCTCTAAAGGAGATTTTTTTTTCCTCTTGAATAATCACACCATGTTTGATTCTCGAGGCTTGCAGTGATAAACTTTGGATAAAATATAAACTTAAACTTATTTTATGAGAAAAAATCATGATTAAGTCCATTTTTCTAGTATCTTCTTTCTTCTTTTTGATCTTCAATCTTCAAGGAAGGGGATCTGGTCTTTTGAGTTAACACAAGATCAACCCTTTATCTCTCTAGGATACATGATGCAAAGAGAGGGTTGACTGACTAATATGATTCAAGAACCTTTTCATTCACAACAATAAAGTTGATATTTATAGTTAAGATTTTTTTCAGGCTCTTTTTTTTTATTAGAAAAAAATAACAATTGGATTATTATCACAATAGATATTTTTGTTCTTTCAACTTTATCAATCACTCTTGAGCATATGACATGGTTCTTGGGCTTATCATCTTGATTGGATGGATAATTGCTTGTCATATATTGTACCCTTATAGTGGAAGATGCTATGAGTACCTCTTTATCACTCTAAGGATATATCTCCACTTGCTAAGAAATAAATATAACAACAAATTTTTTGATGCATTAGTAAAGTTTTAATAGAATACCATATGACCTCTAAGTGATCTGATTTATTACATGCAACCAAATATGATGTAGGATATTTTGAAATTAAGATATGTAAGAAGATGGTGATGTAAATGTGAAAATAAGGAAGAAAGATATGTGGAATATGAGAGGAGTAATTATTAATATTAATTAAGAAATATCCTACAGATTTTTGAGGACCTATGAAGTGATATCAGTGAGAATAGGTAATTAAAGCAGAGAGGATATGGTAGAGAATAATAGGGGAATAAGAGGATGATATTGATGATAAAATTAAATATGAATAGAAAAGAATTAGAATAGATGAATGCCCGGATAATGATTGTGAGTGAAAATAAGGTAGAGATAGTGTGAAGATAGTGAATAAGAGAGAGAGTGCGAATAGAAGAAGTATGGCTGAGATGGGTTTTCCGTTGAGATAAAAGAGACGAAGAGTAGATAGGATAGAAGATGGTAAAGCGATGACTGTGTGACGAGCAGAGACCGCGAGGTCGTCAATTTCACATGGTCTGGTGTCAAAACAAAGTCCAAATTTACCAATTTGATGACAATATCTCGAATTGAGGGGTATAATGGTAAATAAGGGTCGAATCTATAGAGAAATAAGGAAATTTATGATGATCTCTTCGAATTTGATCAAATCGGAGGATGAATTGATAATAAAAATTGGGAAAATGGTAGATTACGAATGAGAACTTCAAATCGTTTCTATGGAATCAAAAATCTTCGAAATTGATCTTGATTTCGCGGAGAAATTGAAGATCGAAGTGGGGAGAAATTTCTGAAATCGTAAATCGCAATTTTGAGGAAAATTAAACTAAATTGAACTTGAATTCCTAATCTAAATTGAAATCAAGCATAAATGGATGATAGATTAGTAAAAACCAACTGCACTAACCCCAAATAGTGATCGAATTAACACGATTAATCACCTCAATCGTCGAAAATATGAAGAACGCAATCGTGGAGTTCAAGCTTCAATTTATGCTTCGTCTCTCAACCAAATCTCGATCTTAAACTCTCCGTAGATGCGGAATTGCATGTAGAAGAGGCTAGGATTGAGAGATTCGAGAAGGGAGGTGTCTAAATAGATCAATTGGATTGATTTCTATCTCGAATGCTTTAGAAATCGGAAGAACATCTCTATTTATACAAGTTTTGGGCGTAGCCGTTCGATGGTTTTAATCAACGGTTACGATGAAACGGTCCATCGTGGACCGTTTCGATTATATCGCATCCGTTGGATCGCCGATGGAGGGCTTGGATTTGATTCGTTGATAAGCATTATAAAACGCATATGATCGCTCTTGTTAAATCGCGATCCAATGGTCAAGATGCGCCTCCTGCGTGTTTCATCAGGACCGTTATAACTCTCGATATTCAACACGTGCGCTGATGGTGATCCGGTGGTCCGTGTGTCCACTTCATCAATGCGCGATGATTCCCGCTCCATCCAATCTGACGCATCGCTTTAGCCACGTGTCCCTGCACACTTAAACTCCGTGTGGAACTTAGTCCCACACGGATAAAATTAATAGAAAAGAACGGGTACATAAGAGGCGACAACTTATAAGGTTAGCATAATTCCGAATACAGAATGCTTATATGTACTATAACCCTTATAATTACAATAAATATAAATATGCACACGTGTCACCTCTGTGCAACATAGGCGCTTGCGTGGGCCTGCGTGGCGCTGCCTCGTGGCCCGGAGTGCCACGTCGCATCCACATGGGTCCCGCGCAAAAATATACCCCATTTTTCTTCTTTTTTTAATTGTTTTAATCATTCAAAAATCAAAAATAAATTCATAAAAATCCGAAAAAATCCCTAAAAATTAGAAAATTCATAACTTTCAAAATATGACACTAAATTAATCCAAATTTCTTTCATTTGATCCGAAATTTAATTATCTGTCATTCTAAAGAGTCAAAATTAATAAATAATGCGAGTTTCAATTTCCATTTCAAAAATACATTTATTTTTAAGGATTTTAACTTAAGAAAATATAAATAAATGTTTATAAAATGATTTCTCTCATTATTTTAACTTTAAAAACCTCTATAATCTCAAGTAAAGATGGGTTGTTAAATTATTTATCTTTAAATCATCATATTTAACCCTAATTTAAAGTATTATTTGAGATTATAATGACTTTTTCATGGAATGATAGAAAAATATTCATAAATATGATAACATGCATGGAAATGAAATCATTTATGCCTTAATATGCATTAATAATCATGTTTTATCGTGTTAATTTAGCATGTTATCACTGTGTAATAGAGAGATGAATAGTGGAGGCAATATTATATATTTTAATACAGAGAATAGGATATTAAGAAAGATCTAGCGCTGGACTTACGGATTTAAGTAGGACTATCATTCACTTTAAAATAGAGGACGATACCTGAGAAGGTTGTGAAGATGATGCTTGAGATTACCGACAATCTAAGATTTTCGCCATTTGAGTTTGACGTGAAGTGGTTGAAAGATGACAGAACGGGAGGGAGAAAGGGAAAGGGAGATAGAATTTCGGAGAGAGTTTGCATAAGGGAGTTACAGGAAAACATGGAACACAGAGGTGAAAATCACCGAAGAACCAAATGTCTATCGTGTCAAAATTAATCAATATTTTCAAGTTATATGATAAAAGGTTAGGTCAACTGATAACATGCATTTATAACCTGAATTCTTACCCTAATTAACTCATATTCATGCTGATTTTATGTGAATATGATGCATGTTATCATACTTTTTAGGAATTTTTTCCATTGGCAAGTCATTTCACTAAAGTTGATATTTATGCATAAATTAGAGATAATTTCATGCTTAAGATATGATTAATCTTTTGTTTAGATTAATAGAAGTTAATATCAGGGATTAAATGAGTTTTGACTTTAGTAAGTGTTTGGAATGATGATTTTAGGATGAATTTATGATTTAGAATGTTTAATTAGAACGTATTTAATGAAATTTTAATTCATCCTTATTTCTTTCTTGAAAACATATTTTAAATGATATGATATTAAAAAGAAAAGAATTTGTAATCCAATGGAGAAAATTTCGATTAAAAAGGAGTTGTACTTTGAGAGATATTAATTTTTGAAGTTCTAGGCCTGTTTCCGATTTTTATTTGATTTTTACGAATTTTCTTTCCTATTTAAAATTACAAAAAAATCGGTTTCTTACCTGCAGGCGATGACGTGGCGAGCGGGAGAGCTGGCGCGCTGACACGTGGCGTGCGGGACCACCCAGTGGGTGCGACGAGGCGCTGAGGCCACGTGGCAGAGCCACAGGTGGCCCGCGCGTGGCTAAGTGGCGCACAGGGGGTGCGCCAGTGTGGCAAGTTGCCACGCGACATAGCGCCACGTGGGCGCCCGTGTGGGGCGTCACGTGGAACGATTATAGAGGAGAAAGACGATAGTTAATAGGGGAAGGCATTCCCCTATTTAACCGCATAATTTCCCTTCATTTGATCCGTGTGGGACTATGTTCCCACACGATTTTGTTTTGCAGGACGCGTGGCGGCTTGGCGAGCGTTAGATGCGGAAGGAACGGCAGTGATCGCGTGGACCCGAGTCCACGCGATCATCTATCAAACACGTGCTAAAAAAGAAATATTAAGTGACATCCATCCGACGCCTTACCTGTTGACACGTGGAAGCTTCTGGAGCGGAGGATTACCATCGGACGGACGATGCTCGTGGACAAAGCCTGATCGCACGATAGGATCGCGATCTTACCTGATCACATCGGACGGCTAAGAAGGTTCGTGGAAGAACATCACGATCGCGGTCCGATCGAACCGCGATCGCGGCGCGATCGAGCCGCGATCGTGACTCTTTCAGGGCGGATTAAATTCTACGATCTTCAGGAAGGTATTTTCGAAGAGCGGAATCGCGATTGGTCCACGATCGTGACCCGATCGCGGCGCGATCGGGGCCTGATCGCGGCGCGATCGTGGGCCAATCGTGGCTTTTACTGAGGTTGATTTGAGCCGAATTTACCTCAAATTCGGAAGCGTCGTTGCCGCACCAGAGAATCGCTCCCCACGACGCTCCAACCGACACCCACGACCGCTTCCAATGGCCACGATTTCGGGCCCAATTTCCCTCTTTAAAAACTCATGTAGTTCTTCCTTGTTCTTCAACTTTTGATTGATTCGTGAAGGAATTAAGCGAATTTCGAGGAAAAATCTTAAGTTCATCGTGATCCCCCGCGTTTAGACTCGATTCCGAAGGGATTGGAGCGGGATTGATCGCGAATTCCTCCTTGATTTCATCGAATTTTTCCCCTTGAATTCCGAAAGTCCGTGAGAAAGGATCCGAGCAAATTCACTCCAATTCGCGCAAATTAGAGCTTAATTCTCGTGGCAATCGGGTTAGTAGTGAGATTCGATCGATTATCAAGAGGTAATTTGAGTTTTTTTATTAGATTTAGAAGTTTAATTTTTGCAAATTAGTTCATAGTGTTCTTCATTTTCCCCAAATTTCAGTCCGAAAAGTCGCTGATTTTGAAAATAGGATATCTCTCTGATTATAATTCCAAATCACTTGATTTTGGTTTCATTGGAATCCTCTTTTCATCAGCTTTCCGTGGATAGCAATTTCATCAAATTCTGAGTTCATTTGACCCTTCAATTTAACGTTTGACCACGGACTGTTCATCTTTCATCAGAAGTCAAACGTTGACTTTCGGGGTCAATTAATTTTAATTGGCAAATCAGAATTTGATCATTTCGGTCTTCTTGGATTCCTCTTTTTCTTAGCTTTCTATTGACATATAAATTGCAAGATTTGGATTTCATTTGGTCATTCAATTTGAAGATTTCCTCTGAGGTGTTCATTTCGGGGATTTTCTGATCATTGATTTTCAATAATTCATAATAAATCCATTTCTTATCCAAAAATTACAAAATTATATCAATAAATTCCATTTTCTCTCTAGTTTGCAAATATATAATTTTCGTAATCTTCTGACTCTGTTTGATTCTCTGATTTTGCAGAACACCTACTGCTGGTCAAAGTCAACGCTTTGACTTTGACTTTTGACTTTTCTCTGTCAAATCCGAGATTTCAATTCTTAAAAATTCTTATTTACCTTATTTATATCATTTTCCTATCTTAAATATTATTTTCTCTTATTTAAAACTCCTTTTAAACCTAAGTTTGACCAAGTCAACTCTGCGATTAAAGTCAACCCTGCTCTCTGTGGATCGACCCGATACTTACCCAGTACTTGATTATTCTATCTTGTCTTTGTGAGTTCGATTTTATAAATTTTGTTTGACCATCGTATTTGTGTTTTAACGACGCACGAAAATGACTCGTCATCAACTCATAGGGAATGACAAGAATATGGAGTATTTGAGGAAAAAAATCAAAGGGAAAAGGTAATTCACTATTAAAGGATCAAATTTTGGGATTTTTCTTGCATAATGTTGTCAAAGTTCTATGATTTTTAATCAAATTCTGATCTTTATTCAATATGATTTTATCCAAAGTATGACTCTGAATGTGCTATGATTACTTTATATATTTAATATGATCCTAAATTAATTTCTATAAATTTTTAGTGAAATTTTTCCAAGTTCTTGCCAAATTAGTCTACATTTTTGCCTTATTATCTCTTTCAATTCTAATATTTCTATTATGATGAAATATGTGTTAAATCAAAGTTGAATTAATTTCATTATATCTTCCTTTCATTCTCACCTCACTTTCCCTTTAGGGTTATCCTTTTCTTGTACATTTTCATCATTCATCTTGTTTGATGTATGGTAACTTTAACATAAATTCGTTTTGGAGATGAGCCTCATTTGATCCCTATACTAGTTTTTAGTAAATTAAGAAATGAATGAGGTTATTATTAATATTTATTTTTTATTATTACCTAGCGGTCTTATCACCGCTTGATTGCAATTCCTCAAAATTTTGATGCCAATAGTAAATTTCAGCTTCCCATTTTTTGATATTTCCTTTGATTTGGATTTATATATACATAAATATAATCATTTCTTGAATTGATTATCAAAGGCACTAACCAGAATTCAAGGATTATTCATCACCTACGGTCTTAATAATCGAGAAAATTTCTTTCAATCTAACCTTGATTTGGTTTTTCACTTGAAATCTCAAATTTCTTTGATTTTTAAAGATCATTGGTTGGTGACCATTGACAAAGCGTTTTATACGTTTGTTAAAACACACAAACGTCGGTCAAAAAAAAATTATAATTCTGAACCCGCAATGACGAAGATATAAAAGCAAGTAAAAGTATAAGTATCGGGTCGATCCACAAAGAACACGGTTGACTTTTATTGTAGAGTTCACTTGGTCAAACATAGGTTTAATTAGGGTTCTAAAGAAGTAGAAATGATATTTTATGAATAGAAATGCTCTGAATCTATGAGATAAGGTATTTTAAGATTTCAGACCTCTGGTTTGATAGAGAAATATCAACAATCAAGGTCAAAGCATTGACTTTGACTAATGGTTGACTTTATAAAAATCAGAGAAACAAAAGAGCTTAGAATATTACAAAAATTATATATTCAAAAACTAGAGAGAAAAAGAAATTTCTTGATATAAAATTTGTGATTTTTCGATAAGAATTGGATTTATTATGAATTATTGAAAATCAAATATCAGAAAAATCCTGAAATAAATACTTCGGTGAAAATCTTCAAATTGATGAATCAAATGATATTTAAATCTTGAAAATGATATATTAATAGAAAGCTAACAATAAGAGGATTCCAAAAAGACCAAAATTGTCAAATTCCAATTTATATTTTAAGAGTAATTGATCCCGCAAGTCAACGTCCAAATTCGGATTGAAAATGAACAATGGTTGGTCAAACGTTAAATTGAGGGGTCAAATGATCATGAAATTTTACAAATTTGCTATCCACGGAAAGCTGATGAAGCAAGGAATTCAATGAAACTAAGTGATTCTGAGTTAAGATCATAGAGATATTATTATTTTAAAATCAGAAAAAATTTGGACTAAATTTGGGCGAAAATGAAGAGCAAAACAACTTTAAGCACAAAATTAACCTACCAAAACTAATCTAAAGACAAATTACTATAAGATGAATGATCTATTCTCACCGCTAACCCAATTGCCACGAAGATTTGGCTTCAATTCACGCGGATTGAAGAGTATCGGCTTGATTTTTTCCTCGGCGGACGTTCGGCGTTCAAGGGGAGAATTCGATCAAATCAAACGATTAATCACAACGAATCCTGCCTCAATCGGATCGTGATCGAGTCTAAACGCAGGGGAATCATGATGAACTCAAGATCTTCCTTCAAAATTGCTTAATTGCTTCATGATTTGATCAAAAGTTAAGAGAAGAAGAGAGAATACATTGGTTTTAAAGAGGAATTCCCGCGAGAAATCAGGGCCATTTGATCCGGTGAGGGTTGATTGGTGGCCACGATTGCGCGATGATCGTGGACCACGATGGCGTGATGATCGCTGACCACGATCGCGCGATGATCGTGGACCACGATCTCGCCCATCTAGTCGTACGATTTCCATCGTTGCGTCGAGGTGAGTCCACATCGCTCACAAACAGCGGACACAATCCCACGTCTTGATGTCCACGATCTTCTTAAATCTGAATCGTCCAATCTTTAATTGGACTGTCATAAAGCATCCACGCGTCTTTCCATGATGTGTTGAAATTGCGATTAGTCGCGACCGTCCGATGAAGCCACGTGGTGCAAGGTGACGCGTCGATCGTTTTCACTTAAATCCCTTTAAGCACACGTGCTTCATTGATGATCGTGTGGACCCGAGTCCACGCGATGGACGCTTTGCGATCGTATCCGACGCCCACGGTTCTGCCACGTCACCTGCAAAAGAAGACTTCCGAGGGAACATAGTCTCACACGAAAGAAATAGAGGGAACAATTGTGTATATGATATGGGGCGGCATAAGGCAAATGTGTTACCACCCCAATACTATAACAAGGGCCTACTAACTCGTGGGCCTTTCACATGCCAGCCCTTCACTTGCCACGTGGTGCCCCTCCCGAGCATCCGCGTGGACTCACGTGGCCCTTGCCACGTGCTCGCGCCACCACACGCCGCTTGAGCGCCGCGTGGGCTCGCGTGGCTCTGCCACGTGGCCTTGCATGCCACGTTGAATCTGCGCAAGTCCCGCGCGCCATGTCAGCTCTGCGTGCCACGTCAGCCACGCGGTTCTGTGGAAATAAACCCCTTTTTGCGATTTAAATTACAGAATAAAATCGATAAAAATTCAAAAATAAATTCTAAAAATCCATAAAAAAATCCAAAATATTTAAAAGTCCATATCTTTAAAATTATAACTCCTTTTAATCTCAAATTTTCTCCATTGGATCACAAATTTCGTCCTTTTTAATATCATGCCATCTAAAATATTAAAAGAAGAATGTAAGATGAATTCATAATGAATTAAGATAATCTCTTAAGAAATCTTATTATATCATCCTAACATTGTAATTGAAATTTATTCTTTAAAATATCTACTAGAGTCAAAGTACTTTAAGGAGAATGATTAATTTCTATTTATTTAACATTGTAAAAGATTAAACATTCATAAAGCACATAATTATCCCTAAATAATGCATAAATATAGACTTTAGTAAAATGGCATACCAATGGAGAAAATTCATATAAACTATGATAACATGCATTATATTGACATAAAACAAGCATGAATATGAGTTAAATAAGATAAGAATTTAAGTTATAAATGCATGTTATCAACCATCAGGTTTGTTTATCTTTTCTGTTAGTTTTGAATCTAATGAAATTTCTTGTGATGTATGATGAACTCAATGTCAATGTAATTTTATTTGTTCATAGGGACTGAATTCATGCTCCAATATTTAGACTTTCCTCACTTAATATAGGGTCAAGTAAGGGTCAATCCTTAGAGAGCCTAAGCTGTGATTTGTGCTTTTAGAGGGGAAGAGATACCAATACATGGAAAAGAATGGTAGAAGGGATTTTGGAGAAATATGGAAGGATGAGAAAATGGACTATGGTATGAACGACATTATAAATAGCTATATGTAGTAATATATTTATGGAATGGTGAGAATAATATTGAGAATTGAAGGATGGAATGAAGAGATGAGAGAGATGGAATGGAAAATGACAAAAGGTTACTGAGAAATCAAGTAATGATGAGAGAATATTTGAAGAAAATAAACAACCATAAATCTAAAAATAAAAATATGTTCTACACTACTCATGGAGGACATTACAATAAAAATCTAGATCTAGATCCTCACACAAACCCCCTTTTTATGCCAATCCTAGGTCAAGTGATGATGGATGTGCTAGAATCTCAAATTTTCACTAAATGTTCATCTCCACGGAAACCTTGAAAAACATACAATGCCAAGATTGAGCCTTGACTTCTGCTTATGCTATCTAATTCTAAGAGAGTAACAAAACACAAGTGAGGAGAGAGAAAATAAAGTTTTAAGTGACTAAGGGTGAGATCTTTCACTCTTGTGATAAAGGGTGAAGATGCACCCCTTTTGGACATCCCATCATTACCCCTTAGATGGGTAGGGGTAACTCCTTAAGGAGTAGCATTCATCCTGATGTCGGACGAGTCAGTAAACCTGGGCGAGCAACGGAACTAAGAGGGGATCTAAGGATGGAAGACCTAGAGCAATCTACTATGACAAAGATGCTCACTCAATGAATATGAACAGGATGCCTCCTTGTACTTCGATCCGTAGCTCCTGGGGTGCGCCGCATAGTGACAATCTAGGAAACCTCTAGTCCACATCCTCGCGGATGTTGAGTCTTCGGTCGTAGATGGTAGCTCGACGGTCAACAAGAAAGATCGGACCATGGTCTCGACCCGCTCGTATCACCCTATCGACTAACCTAATCTAAGTCCCAAAGGTGGTGGAATCAAGTGCGGGAAATACTCCAAGAACTAAAAGAGCTTCAAAGTAAAGAGGAGGGGATGTGTGTCTAACTTGTAGTGCATGAGCCCGATCGATCGTGACGAGGGAGGCCATTCGTTTGTGGCATGAATGGTTAGAAGAAGAAGGGTCGAATCTGGTGACGTCAAGCAGAGCAGACAGTAGGACGCGGGGAATTGGGCATGAGCACTCTAGGGCAGCCGAGCAGTCGAGCATGGCACGCGGGGTGCAGCCAATGCGAAGCAAGGGCGCACGGGCGCGGACAAGGGCAAGGCGCAGGTGAGGCCTGGGGCAAGGCGCAGGCGCAGCCTAGGGCAGGGCGCGGGCTCGGCCTGGGGTAGGGAGCGGGTGCAGTCTATGGCAGGGGGTGAGCAAGGCCTTGGGCACAATGCAGGGGCGGCCTGGGGCACGGTGCGGGGGCAGCTCGGGGCAGGGCGCAAGCACAGCTCAGAGCCGAGCGCAGGAGTTGCCTGGGGCTGCGTGCGCTCGTGCCCTTGGTGCAAGGCGCGGGCACGGCCCAGGGCTGGATGTAGGCGCGTGCTGGGGTCAAGGCACGAGCATGACCTGAGGCGGGTGTGTGCACACCCTAGGGGCCAGAGCGCAGGTGCGTTCCAGGGCACGGCACATGCACGCACTACGGGGAGGACGCGGCAGGTGACGTGTCGTTTTTGTGCGTCGTTAAAACACAAATACGATGGTCAAACAAAATTTATAAAACCGAACTCACAAAGACAAGATAGAATAATCAAGTACTGGGTAAGTATCGGGTCGATCCACAGAGAGCAGGGGTTGACTTTAATCGCAGAGTTGACTTGGTCAAACTTAGGTTTAAAAGGAGACTTAAATAAGAGAAAATAATATTTAAGATAGGTAAATGATATAAATAAGGTAAATAAGAATTTTTAAGATTTGACATCTCGGATTTGACAGAGAAAAGTCAAAAGTCAAAGTCAAAGCATTGACTTTGACCAGCAGTAGGTGTTCTGCAAAATCAGAGAATCAAACCGAGTCATAAGATTACGAAAATTAGATATTTGGAAACTAGAGAGAAAATGAAATTTATTGATATAAGTTTTGTAATTTTTGGATAAGAAATGGATTTATTATGAATTATTGAAAATCAATGATCAGAAAATCCCCGAAATGAACACCTCAGAGGAAATCTTCAAATTGAATGCCCAAATGAAATCCAAATCTTGCAATTTATATGCCAATAGAAAGCTAAGAACCAGAGGAATCCAACAAGACCAAAATTATCAAATTATGATTTGTCAATAAAAAGTAATTGACCCCGAAAGTCAACGTTTGACTTCTGATGAAAGATGAACAGTCCGTGGTCAAACGTTAAATTGAAGGGTCAAATGAACTCAGAATTTGATGAAATTGCTATCCACGGAAAGCTGATGAAAAGAGGATTCCAATGAAACCAAAATCAAGTGATTTGGAATTATAATCAGAGAGATATCCTATTTTCAAAATCAGCGACTTTTCGGACTGAAATTTGGGGAAAATGAAGAACACTATGAACTAATTTGCAAAATTAAACTTTTAAATCTAATAAAAACTCAAATTACCTCTTGATAATCGATCGAATCTCACTACTAACCCGATTGCCACGAGAATTAAGCTCTAATTTGCACGAATTTGAGTGAATTTGCTCGGATCCTTTCTCACAGACTTTCGGAATTCAAGGGGAAAATTCGATGAAATCAAGGAGGAATTCGCGATCAATCACGCTCCAATCCCTTCGGAATCGAGTCTAAACGCGGGGGGATCACGATGAACTTAAGATTTTCCTCGAAATTCGCTTAATTCCTTCACGAATCAATCAAAAGTTGAAGAACAAGAGAAAGAGTACATGAGTTTATAAAGAGAGAATTAGGCCCGAAATCGTGGCCATTGGAAGCGGTCGTGGGTGCGGAATCAAGGCTTCGTGGGAGCAGTTTGAACTGAGTGGTCTTGTGGCTTCAAATTCGGGCCGATTTGGCTTGAATTTTGCTTCAAAAGGAGCCTAAAAAATCGGCCACGATCTTCGCACGATCGGCCACGATTGACCACGATCGAGCGTCGATCGTGTTCCCAGTGCTTCGGAAATGTCGATCGATCATCGTGGAATGGATTCCACGCGGAAGGAACTCCGATCGCAGCTCGATCGCGCCGCGATCGCGGTTCGATCGGACCGCGATCGTGGTGTTCTTCCACGCATCGCCTACAGCGTTGGATTGGAATCCGACGCTCCAGATTCCCGCGAAGAGAGAGAAACGCCGCTCTTCACCGTAGCCGTCGGATCACGATCTATAGGTAAGTCCTCGCCAGCCATCCATCTTGAAAAGAGTCGGATGATGATTGTTGCGAACGATCTGGAGCGTTCATCTCGCGATGCTTCCTCTGCCGTCCGATGGGGATCTCACGTTCTTCACCTTGTCGAAGATCGGACGCTTTAGACGCTTCCACGTGGGGAAAGGGACAGTGTCGATCTCTTCACTTAACTGCTATATGAAGCACGTGCGTGATTGATGATCGCGTGGACTTGGGTCCACGCGATCTCCACCGTCTTGATCGAATCCGACGCCCGCCGTGCTGCCACGCGTCCTGCGAGGTAAGACCGTGTGGGGAACATAGTCCCACATGGAAGAAATAAACAGAAAGTACACGGTTAAATAGGGAAGAAGACTCCCCTATTAACTATCATAACATATCCTCTCTACTCCGCGACACGTGGCGCCCCACACGGGCGCCCACGTGGCCTCCCTTCCACTTGGCACGCCTCCTGCGCGCGGGCCACACGCGTCCTGCCACGTGGCCTCAGCGCCACGTCGTAACGGCACGGTGGACCCGCGCGCCACGTGGGCTCGCTCGCCATGTCAACCCCGCCTGGGCCTGTCGCCACGTCGGCCGGCGCGTGCCACGTCAGCTCCGCAGGTACGTTTTCCCTTTTTCGCGATTTTTCTAACTAAAAACTTAAATAATTCAATTAAAAAATCAAATGAAAATAGGAAAAAAATCAGATAAAAACTTTAGAAATTCATATTTTTTTCAAAAATACAACTCCTTTTTTTAATCCAAATTTTCTCCATTGGATCACAATTTCTTTTTTTTTAATATCATGTCATTTAAAATATATTTAGAGATAAGAAATCAAGATGACTTATAATTTACTCAAATCATTTTTCATTAAACATTCCAAATCATAAATTCATCCTAAAATCATCCTGCTAAACATTTACTGAAGTCAACATGCATCTATAACAGAGATTAACTTCTATTACTTTAAACAAAAGATTAATCATCGATTAACATGAAATTATCCCTAATTTATGCATAAATATCAACTTTAGTGAAATGACATGCCAATGGAGAAAATTCTTAAAAAGTATGATAACATGCATCATATTCACATAAAATAAGCATGAATATGAGTTAATTAGGGTAAGAATTCAGGTTATAAATGTATGTTATCAGCAGGGCACCGCGTGATCAAGATAGACCGCGGCGGCGTAGGGCAAGCGATTCGTGGGCGCGGGCGTGGCCGAAAGCTGGGTGCGGGCGAGGCCGAAAGCTGGGCGCGGGCGCGATCAGAGGCGGGCGGGGGGAGTGATTAGAGGCAGGCGCGGCCGGAATAGGGTGCGAGCAAGGCGCTCGAAGGGTGCGAGCGTGGCTGGGGCGACAATGCGAGGAGGGCGGCATGCGGGTGGCGGCCAGGTGGGTTGGGCGACGACACGAGGAGGGTTGCGTAAGGGTGGCAGCCAAGTGGGATAGGCCACAGTGCGTGAGCGATGGCGCAAGGAGGGCAGAGTGAGGGTGGCGGCCTGGTGGGCTCGGCCAAGACGCGAGGGGGGCGGCGTGAGAGCGGCGGCTAGGTGGGCCAGGTGATTGTGCAAGGAGGGCATGACAGCGGCGCGGCAGAGCAAGGCGGCGAAGCATGGAAAGCCGCCGAAGGCACAAGAGAGTTCGGTAGTGGCGGTGATGGCAGTGGCAGCGAATGCGGCGGCAATGGCATGATCAGGGCAAGGGGGGCGGTGGCGACATTGGAGGCGTGCACAGCAAGCGCGGCGGTGGCACGTGACAGTGCGGTGGCAACGATGGCAGCGACGGTGACAGCGATAGCGACAGTTGGTCTCCTTCTGCAATCTTCCTTGAGTAGTCACTCATCTCCCAATCGCTTCTAGACTTATTTTCCCATCCACCGAGTACTTAAGATCAAGATTTTGACGATCGACGAGGAAGAAATCGACGCTTGAACTCCACGAATTGTGATTTCCAAATTTTGATGAATAGCCCACATTCTCGCAATTAATTGGATCAATTTGATCGCAATTGTAGGTTAGGGATTGTCTTTCGTCTTAAACTATCTTCATTTATCATTTCATTTCATTTTAGAATCGTAATTTAGTTTAATTTCAATCTTATTTTCGGTACTTTTGCCGATTTATTTTCGAAAGAATACCATCTCCTCAATCTTCAATTTCTACGCAAAATCAAAGTCAAATTCATTGCTTTTTGATTGTGTAGAGTTGCTTTCGAGCCTCTTTCATAAAATATTCATTTCCCTAATTTTGATCACCAATTCATTGTCTGATTTGATCAAATTCGAATAGATCATCAGAATTTTCCCTATTTCACTGTGGATTCGACCTTTATTTACCATTATACCCCTCAATTCGTGAATTATTCATCAAATTGGTAAGTTTGAGCTTTATTTTGAGACTTGACCTTGTGTATTCAACAAGCACTCGGTCTCGTTACGTCAATATGCATTCTAGGATGCGCTTTGCTAAAATATGAACATTCATTTACATTTAATATAGTTTAGATGATTTTCCTTCTATATCGCTGTCTACGTTCTTATTTCTTTGTTCCTTGAAACCTCACCGGTATTAATGTAAATGATTCATTGAACTCTCATTAAAAGATGGATAATTTATTTATTAAGGTTCTCTCTTTCTCTAGGAGTATCATGATGATCTTGCATATCAATTCTAAGAATGAACGAAAGTTGAGCAAAAGGAACTCTATACAACTTGGGTCTATGCAACTATCTGAAAATTTATTGCACGTGGCATATATTACTACTGTAAGGTTTCTATTGACCAAAGTAGGAATGGACAAACATGTTCACTTTGTCAAACCAAGTGAAATTGGCAGATCATCATTCATATTGAGGCATTAGAAAGGAGGGACTCCCAGCTCATCTAGCCATAGGCAGCTTGACAAGCAATGAGCAGACTCGTGTCTGTTGTCATTTTTGCAATTCATTTTGTTGTCAGCTTGTTTGGTCGGCAAAAAACCTTGTTTTATCATCCCAAGATCAATAGGAATTTCAGGTTGTAGACTCGTGAACTCGATTTGGGGGTTTTTTTGTCATTGCTTTAAATCGATTTCATGCAACAATATTTAGAATTACTCACTTTGGATAATGGTAAAGTAAGGGTCGAATCCTTAGGGAGCCTAGGTAATGAGATTAGTACTTTTAGGGAGAAGAGATGCTATTATAGGGAAAAATAACGGTAGAAGGGATTTTTGGAGAAATATGTAAGGACAAAGAAATGGAATATGGTATGAACGAAATTATAAATATATATATATATATTTATATATATATATATATATTAATATTCTATGATAAATAATGATTGAGAGTAGAATGATGGAATAGAGAAATGAGAATGATAGAATGGAAGATGATGGAAGAATGGTGAAAAATCAGGAAATCATGTAATCGGGAAATTGGGTAATGATGAGAGATTGTTTGAAGAAAAGAGAAAAAATCAAAAACATAAAAAAGAGAAATAAGGTTTACACTATCCATGGAGGGGATTACAAGAGAAAATCATATCCAAATCCTCAAACAAACCTCGTTTTTTATGCCAGTCCTAGGCCGGGTGATACTTGACTTGTTACGATCTCGAGCCTCGAGATCAAAATTGAACACCAAAAAATTCTAAGCTTGGGCCTAAGCCTCTCCTTTTCCTTCTGGTAGCCTGATGCTACGTGAGAGCCAAAAAACAACAAAAAAGGAAGAAGAAGATTCTTTTATATGTTAGTGATGCAGGACCGACGGGGTGAATCGGTCCGGCGCTAATATCCTCTAAGGGGAAGCTAAGGATGAGGTGTCCTACGTGCTCTAAGTGATGCAATGATATCTACGATCTCCACAAGCAGACAACCGACCGGCGCGTCGTCACGGCGTTCCTGAGGGTACGCCGAGTAGGACGGAGCGGGAGTCCTCCCAAATCCGTCGATGCGGGGGAGAGAGCAGCCTCGGGTCGTCGGGCAGCTCGATCGTCAACCCGGCGGCCGGATCCACGATCCCCAATCCCGTGCCCTAACGTCACTCAACCTAACTATGCCCGAGGGCAGTGGAGACAAATGCGGGAAGTACTGAAGGAAAGATAGACTTCAAAGTAAAGTAAGGGGGATGAGTGCCTAACCTGCGGGGCGCGGGCACGGTCGGTCGGGGCGAGGGAGGTCGTCGAGTGCGGCAACGATGTTGGATGCCCGGTGAGTCGGTGAAGGAACGCGGTAGAGCGATCAGTGGGCGGACGGCGTCGAGTCGTGGCGAACAAGATGAGTCGAGGCGTACGTGGAGGCGGGAGCGGCGTCCCGGGGCCGGCTCGGAGGGGTCTGGGCCGGTTCAGGGCGATCTGGGCCGGCCTGGACCGGTTCAGGGTGGTCTGGACCGGTCTGGACCGGCCTGGACAATGTGGAGCTGGTCTGGACCGGTTGGGACGGTCTGGACCGGCCTGGGCGGTCTGGACCGGTCGGCCGGTTCTGGGCGGCCTGGACCGGATCGGGTCCAGGGGGCGGACCGGGTGGGGCTGGCGGTTCCCGGTCTGGACCGTCTGGTCCGGTCGGGGGGGCGGGATCCGGGCTGGCGTCTGTGGCTGACCAGGGAGACCAGGCCCGGTTTGGTCCGGTCGGTCCGGCTCGGATCGGCTCGGCCGGCTGGGCGCGAAGGGGTGCGGGGAACGATTCCCGCTGAGTTGACTCAGCGGGATCGTTTAGTCGTCTCTTTCGCGCTCAGGGTTCTGTGCAGGGGAAGATCCGGGCGGCGCGGCGACTCCGGCTTGGTGGCGGTCGATCCGGGCGGCGGGTCGTGGATAGAGGCCGGGGCGGCCGTCCTCGGAGCGGAATCGGATGGGGATCTCGCAGCGGTGACACGGAAGGCGGGCGGAGCGGCGATGGAGACTGCAGCCGACGGACGCCGACGACGATCGGAGCGTTGAAGGCGGCGTCCTGGCGCGGTGACGACGCGGAACTCGGCGGCGGCGAGTTGCGACGGAGAAGGGCAAGATCTGGTCGAGGAAGGAGGGCCGCCCGACGGGAAAGACGAGGGGAGGCGGCGGTTTGGAGGAGGAGTCACCGGAGATGGAGGAGGAAGGTGGAGATTGGGGTAGGGTCAGGGGAGGAGGTAGGGAGGCTGAATCGCAGCAGACGATGGCCGAAGCGGAGGCTGGAGGGGGGAAAATCGCCGGGAGATGGCGATGGAGAGGGGGAGGTGGAAGATGGTGGGGTTGGATTTGGACCGTGGAGGGGAGTGTTCGGAGGATGGCGGTGCTGCGTTCAGCGCGGCGGCGCGCGGTGGCGGCGGCTCGGGCGCGGCGGCAGCGGCGGCGGCAGGAATGCAGCACGTGGGGTGCTAGTGGTCAAGGCAAGGGAGGCGGCGGCCTCGGCGGCGGGCACGGCGGCGGCACGTGGTGGTGCGGCGGCGGTGGCGGCGGCGGAGGCGCGGTTGGTCTCCTTCCTTGATCTTCCTTGAGCAGCCACTTGAGAGAGAATACTCTTGTCTTCAAATGACGGCTAGGGTTTGTGGGGGTCCCTTCCCCTCTTATAGAGCCCTTGATGGGCCTAGAGAGGAAAGGGCCCACTTGAGGCTCACAACCCACACCCATACTCATAGAAATAAAAATAAGGGTTCACAAAGAGAAAGGGCCTTAGGCTAGGGTCCCAAAGACGAGAGGAAGCCCACCCGGCGGCCTAAAGAGAGAGAGAAAGACATGCAAAGGCCCGCTTAAACACGTGCGGGCTAAATAAAAAAACATAATAAAGAGAAAACGGGAAAGATAGCTCTACGCGCGCGAGCTCGTGGCGAAGAGGGTCTCACTTGGTGTAGTGAAACTCGGGATCCTTCCTCTTCGCTGTCGAGGGGCTGGACGCGCGTAGGTGTCGGCTCCACCGGTGCCGTAGTGTCGTGCCTTGAGTGGCGACGGGGGTCGTACGCCACCAATCCTCCCGGGGTCGGAAGAACTCGACTCCCAGTCGAGGTTAGCGGAGTGTGTCGGGCAGCGGCTCGAGCAGGTCCGGTCGTAGGCGTGCCAAGTCGCCCTCCCGTGATCCACGCGTCATCCTCTGCCGGGCGTCCACTGCCAACGCACAAGAACCTACGCGAAGCACCATCCCTGTGAAGTCAATTATTTCTGCAGTACCTCCTCTACCTGCTCATGCCAATCGGGTGGTAGTACGCGGGGAGTGGACTGCTGGGCAAACTCGCTCTCGAGAAGGGGCCTGGGTCGGAAGGCTGATCATGAGGTGGTAGAGCTGAATAAGTGGCCAAGTCCGCCACGTTGAAGGTCGAGCTGATTCCCCCACGAAGGAGGAATGCCGGCGACGTAGGCGTTCTCGCCCACGCGAGACAGGGACCGGAACGGGCCCGCGCTACGAGCATGAAGCTTCGTAGCCGTGCCTGGAGAGTATCTCTCAGGTCTCAACCGAACCATCACCTGGTCACCCACCTCGAAACTCCTGGGACGACGATGCAAGTCGGCGGCCTGCTTGTACGCTGCATTCTGCTGAGTGATCCTATCATGAATGTATGCATGCAACTCACTCACATGCTGTGCAAATGCAACGCCATCCTCTGAGGCTCTAATGTGGGGGTCTACTGGCGCTAGATCTAGAGGTTTGCGGGGTACTAAGCCATGGGCAACCTCGAATGGACTCATGCCAGTGGTGCGGTTCGCCGAGGCGTTATACGCAAACTCGGCACGCGGGATAACTAAATCCCAGGTGGTGAGGTTATCCCCCACCAAAGATCGGAGTAAGTTTCCTAAACTCCGATTGACGACCTCCGTCTGGCCGTCGGTCTGAGGGTGGTACGCCGTCGAGAACTTCAGCTTGGTCCCCAACATGCTCCACAGCGTCCGCCAGAAGTGGCTCGTGAAGCGAACATCGCGATCCGATACGATGGACTTGGGCAGTCCATGTAAGCGAACTATCTCCCGGAAGTACAACTGGGCCACTCGCGTGGCATCAGCCGTCTTCGAACATGGCACAAAATGGGCCATCTTCGAAAAGCGGTCCACTACCACCATGATGGAATCATGGTGACGAACCGTGCGATGTAGTCCGAGCACGAAGTCCATGCTCACATCGTCCCATGGTCGCGTCGGGACGGGAAGCGGTGTGTAGAGGCCAGCATTCTTCTTGACCTGCTTGGCGAAGGCGCACACCCTGCACTGAGCGACGATGTTCCCGACATCGCGCTTCAAACTCGGCCAATAGAACTGCTGTTCTACTGCCGTGATCGTCTTGTCTCGGCCGAAATGGCCGGCAAGACCTCCGGAATGGCACTCCCAAGTGAGATGATCCCGGAGCGATGTGCGAGGAACGCACAACCTATTCCTGAAGAATAGGTAACCCTCTGTCCGAAGGTAGTCACGGTGCTCCTGACTGGGGCCAAGCTCGATGGCCTGGACAACGGGGCCGAAATCGGGGCACGTCGAGTATGAGTCCTTGACGGACTCGAATCCGGTAACCTGCACTCTCACCAAAGTGAGGAGATGCGCCCGGCGGCTCAACGCGTCTGCGACCACATTATCCTTGCCCTTCTTGTGGCGGATGACGAACGTGTAGTCCTGCAGATACTCCACCCAACGTGCGTGTACGTCGGCTGAGCTTCGCTGCGAGTGGAGATACTTCGGGGCCTCATGGTCGAGAAAGAGCACGAACTCCTTGGACAGGAGATAGTGACGCCCGGTGTCGCAAAGCTTGAATGACGGCATAGAACTCCTTATCGTACGTAGAGTACCGGAGCTGACGTCATTCAGCTTCTCGCTGAAGAACTCCACGGGGTGGCCATCACGGCTCGGGACACCCCCGATGCCAACGCCGGAAAGCGTCGCATGCGACCTCAAACACCTTCCCGAAGTCGGGTAACCGTAGGACCGGTGCACAGGTCATCAAGACCTTCAATCGGCGAAGGCCTGCTCAGCTGCCTCGAGTCCCATTTGGAAAGTATCCAGCTTGAGGCAATCCGTGATCGGCGCAGTCACGGAGCTGAAGTTACGGGACGAGCCGGCGATAGAACGTCGCCAATCCAAGGAAGCTCCGAATGTCGTGGATGGTGGAAGGTCGCGGCCATGACGAAATGGCTCGCACCTTCTCCGGATCGGCGGACACACCAAGAGGCTGACACGATGAATCCTAGAAAGGAAACCTCGGTCGTAAAGAAGTAGCACTTCTTCGGGTGAGCGTAAAGCTTCTCCCGTCGAAGTGCATCGCAGACCTCGCGGAGATGGTGGTGGTGGTCCTCTCGGCTGCGGCTGTAGATAAGTATGTCGTCGAAATAGACGACGACAAATTTGCCAATGAATGGGCGCAAGACCTCATTCATCAGCGGCCCAGAACGTACTAGGCGCGTTCGAGGACCGAACGGCATCACTCGCCACTCATATAGACCGTCCTTTATCTTAAAGGCGGTCTTCCACTCATCTCCGGGGGCGAATCCGTACACTGATGGTATCCGCTTCTCAAATCAATCTTTGAGAAGACTACGGATCCTGCCATCATGTCGAATAAGTCTGAAGGCGCGGGATCGGAAAACGGTACTTGGCCAGTAATCCTATTGATAGCACGACTATCACAACACATGCGCCCGAGTACCATCCTTCTTCGGCGCAAGAAGGGCGAGGTACCGCGCAGGGGGCTAAAGGCTCTCTGGATGAGACCCTTCGCCAACAACTCCTGAACCTGTCGCCACAACTCCTCGTAGCGTGCGGGCTCCATCCGGTAGTGGGGGCAGGTTTGGGAGGGAAGCTCCGGCACGAGATCGATCGCGTGCTTTGGGATATGGCGCATTAGCGGCAACTCGCCAGGGCAGATCCTCCGGGAATACGTCTCCGAACTCCGCTAGGATCGGCTCAGCCTCGGGGGAAGGTGTAGGTGGGTCAGCTCCGGTGGGGACGTCAAGAGCTAAGGCAAAACAAACCGGTGTGTCTGCGAGCTCGTCCCGGATACTCTGCTGGAACTCCGGACCTCGAACCACCATAAGTCCAACTCGAGGTGGCGGTAGGCGCCGAGCAAGTGGCCGGGCGGTGTAGGGGACCCACACAACTCTACGGCCACGGTGCATGAAGGTGCAAGTGTTTGCCCTTCCTGCCAGCTGGACGTCGTGGTCATATAACCACGGTCGCCCAAGTATGATGCTCCCGATTTTCATCGGGATAACATCGCACAGCACTATATCGTCATAAGTGCTGATCCGCAAAGGCACCCTACTCTGGAGTCTCACAGGTAGAGACGTAGTATCGATCCAAGACACGTCGTAGGGTGTCGGGTGCGGGTGAGTCGATAGCCCTAGCCGTGGAATCATCGTATCTGACACGGCGTTGACGCAGCTGCCGCTATCGACTATCAACTTGCACACTTGCCCATTGATCTTCACATAAGTGTAGAAGATCGAAGTGCGAAGCGCGCAATCGGCTATCGGATCAGGGGTCGGTGACGAAGTACCGGCCTGATCATTCGTCGAGGAGGAGGCGCCGGGTGTCAACGCGGATGTGGCGCGGGTCCTCGCGGACGGGGGTCGGGCTCCGGTGATCGTGCCCGGGGAGGGCTGGGGCACTGGAGCGCCACTGCTGGGGCTCGGCACGGCGATACTGACTACCGGGGATCCATGAGGCGCCGAGGGGGGATGGGAGGAAGAAGCACTGGTGATCTTGATGTAGCCAAGGACGTCCGAGTCCAGGCAATCCTCCTCTAATCCGTCGGCAGCAATGTAGACGTCCTCACCCGAAACGTCGTCGCCTCTCGTAGGGTCCAAGGGAGACCGAATCAGTGGGCCGGCGCTGCTGGGCGTCGGCACGACGGCACTGGCTACCGGAGCCTCCTGGTGCGCCGTCGGGAGCTGAGAGGAAACCGCAGAGTGATCTCTATAGTGCCAATGACGTCGGGGTCCAAGCACTCCTCCTCTAGCCCATCGTCAGCGACGTAGACGTCGTCTCCTACGACATCATCATCTACCTGGTAGTCCGGGACGTCGTCTTCTAACCCGATGAGCAGGTTCGAAGACGGGCACTGGCTGGCCCGATGTCCCTTACCCTGGCACTTGAAACAAGTGATGGGCGGAGGGGCAACGGCGGTCGAACGGAGGGACGAATCCGTCGTCGCGGCTCGTGGGGCTGGGGCTGACCCCACTGAAGTGGGCGGGACAGTCCGGCTGTTCCCGCCACTAGGTCGAGGCCGGGATGGGGTGGTAGCCGGCGTGGAGCGGGTGAACGGGGCCCGGGTGGTCTGAGGGGTCGTCGTCACCGGGGCGTCATCTCCTGGCCTCTCCATATGCTCCACGATGCGGTAGGCCTCATCAACTTCGAAAGGACAGCTCTTAAGCACCTCATTCCGAAGACGGGTGGTCAGCCCGTGTGTGAAAAGGCCAATGACGATCAGTGGATCCTCCACGAATCGGCACCTCATCCGACACTCCTCGAAAGTCTGTATATAATCCCGCACAGGTGACTTGCCCTGTCGAAGGTCAAGCCACGATAGGAAGAGTGTCGCCTCAGTGCGTCGCGGAACATACTTGTTCCGCAGCTTCTGGACCATCTCGGCCCAGGTAGTGATCGGGAGCCCTCGCCTCTCGGCGGCTAGATACTCGTTCTCCCAGAAGATCTTGGCCTGTCCGCCAAGTCTCATCTCTGCGTACTCAACGCAGAGGTCAGTGTCCATACGGTACCAGCGGAAATAAGAGTTCATGCTGGACTCCCAATCAATGAAGTCTTTGGGTTCTCGAGAACCATCAAAGACAGGGACCTCAACCCTCACGCTCTTCTGCATCCGAATGCGATGGTCCTCTCGTCGACGATCGGGGTCATCACGCCTGTCGTGGTAATCTCGATCGTCATGAAGATGTCGTGGCGGGCTGGGGTGACGCCGGTGATCGTACTCCCGATCGTAGGGGTCGGCGTAGTCCGGGCGCGGTGGTGCGCGCTGGGGGATGTCACGATCATAGCGGGAATACTCAGGTCGAGGGTCGTAGTCTCCGCGGCGATGCTGGTCTCCTCGAGCGCCGGTGGTGTACTCGCCCTCGTGATAGGGGTCACGGGAGCGGATCGGATCTGCTCGGCGGTCAGGGTACCTGTAATCCGGAGCTCCGTATGCGGAGACCACTGGTGCGCGATCACCTCGATAATCACAGCGATCATCGTAGGGACGGGCACCTTTCTGGCATGTCTCGTCCGGGTGGTGGTCCCTCGAGGGACCACCCTGAGCCGGGCGATCATCATATCGCCTACCTGGGTATGGGGTCCGCTCGTGGGGACCCCTCCGTGGGCTAGGTCGTCGATCCCACTCATCCAGTACTCGAACGTCACCCGTGGGGCGCTCAGGCCCAAGCGGGTGTCGCTGGGGGACCATGCGGCCCGAAGTGGATGGGATCGGGACTCCCATCTGCTCTAGGACGGCGCTCACCGTGCGGTGAAGATCCACCGTGGAAAAGTGGGGGTCGCCTACGGAAGGCGAGCGGGGTCGGTCACGTCCTCCGCGTCGATGCTGGCTGGTGGAAGGCCGATCATCTGTAGTCATCGCTGGGGCCTTTCCTGAGCGCTGTCGTCGGGGTCGAGCGAAGGGGGAGTGAGCACGTGCGGATCGTCCGTCGGACGAGGGAGGGCTAGGAGGGTCCGGTCTCGGAGAGGTCGGACCGCCTAACCCGGTGCGAACTGGAGGCGGAGGAGGAAGGCGAACACCTTCCATCCCGCCGTCGGGCATCGGAATGCCCGCGGGACCCCGAGGATCCCGTGGTGGGGATAAAGATCCCTCTCGAACCGCGGCTCTGGCTGAGCGCGTCTCGACAACCATGGCTAGTACCCGGCTATGGGAGAGAGGGGCTATCCCTAGTGTGATGTATGATGCGTGAAGGATAATCTAACTAACTATATGAATGAATGATGCTAAGTGCGGAATATGAAATGGAACAGAGGCGGCGAGCGCAGTCGAGCGACCACAGCCTGTGCTCTGATACCAAGATGATGCAGGACCGACGGGGTGAATCGGTCCGGCGCTAATATCCTCTAAGGGGAAGCTAAGGATGAGGTGTCCTACGTGCTCTAAGTGATGCAATGATATCTACGATCTCCACAAGCAGACAACCGACCGGCGCGTCGTCACGGCGTTCCTGAGGGTACGCCGAGTAGGACGGAGCGGGAGTCCTCCCAAATCCGTCGATGCGGGGGAGAGAGCAGCCTCGGGTCGTCGGGCAGCTCGATCGTCAACCCGGCGGCCGGATCCACGATCCCCAATCCCGTGCCCTAACGTCACTCAACCTAACTATGCCCGAGGGCGGTGGAGACAAATGCGGGAAGTACTGAAGGAAAGATAGACTTCAAAGTAAAGTAAGGGGGATGAGTGCCTAACCTGCGGGGCGCGGGCCCGGTCGGTCGGGGCGAGGGAGGTCGTCGAGTGCGGCAACGATGTTGGATGCCCGGCGAGTCGGTGAAGGAACGCGGTAGAGCGATCGGCGGGCGGACGGCGTCGAGTCGTGGCGAACAAGATGAGTCGAGGCGTACGTGGAGGCGGGAGCGGCGTCCCGGGGCCGGCTCGGAGGGGTCTGGGCCGGTTCAGGGCGATCTGGGCCGGCCTGGACCGGTTCAGGGTGGTCTGGACCGGTCTGGACCGGCCTGGACAATGTGGAGCTGGTCCGGGACCCGGTTGGGGCCGTGCCTGACCGGCTGGGCGATCTGGGACCGGGCTCGGCCGGGTTACGGCGGCCTGGACCGGATCGGGTCCGTGGGGCGGACCGGGTGGGGCCCTGGCGGTTCCGGTCCTGGACCCGTCCGGGTCCGGGTCGGGGGCGGGATCCGGCTGGCGCTCGTGGCTGACCAGTGGAGACCAGGCCCGCTTGGTCCGTCGGTCCGGCTCGGATCGGCTCGCCGGCTGGGCGCGAAGGGTGCGGGAGACGATTCCCGCCGAGTTGACTCAGCGGGATCGTTCGCCGTCTCTTTCGCGCTCGTGGTTCGTGCGGGGAAGATCCGGGCGGCGCGGCGACTCCGGCTTGGTGGCGGTCGATCCAGGGCGGCGGGTCGTGGATAGAGGCCGGGGCGGCCGTCCTCGGAGCGGAATCGGATGGGGATCTCGCAGCGGTGACACGGAAGGCGGGCGGAGCGGCGATGGAGACTGCAGCCGACGGACGCCGACGACGATCGGAGCGTTGAAGGCGGCGTCCTGGCGCGGTGACGACGCGGAACTCGGCGGCGGCGAGTTGCGACGGAGAAGGGCAAGATCTGGTCGAGGAAGGAGGGCCGCCCGACGGGAAAGACGAGGGGAGGCGGCGGTTTGGAGGAGGAGTCACCGGAGATGGAGGAGGAAGGTGGAGATTGGGGTAGGGGTCAGGGGGAGGAGGTAGGGAGGCTGAATCGCAGGGGGCAGACGATGGCTGGAGCGGAGGCTGGAGGGGGAAATCGCCGGGAGATGGCGATGGAGAGGGGGAGGTGGAAGATGGTGGGGTTGGATTTGGACCGTGGAGGGAGTGTTCGGAGGGGGATGGCGGTGCTGCGTTGCGCGGCGGCGGCGCGGTGGCGGCGGCTCGAGGCGGCGGCGACGGCGCGGCGCGCGGCAGGAATGCAGCACGTGGGGTGCTAGTGGTCAAGGCAAGGGAGGCGGCGGCCTCGGCGCGGGCACTGCGGCGGCACGTGGTGGTGCGGCGGCGGTGGCGGCGGAGGCGGCGGTTGGTCTCCTTCCTTGATCTTCCTTGAGCAGCCACTTGAGAGAGGAATACTCTTGTCTTCAAATGACGGCTAGGGTTTGTGGGGGTCCCTTCCCTCTTATAGAGCCCTTGATGGGCCTAGAGAGGAAAGGGCCCACTTGAGGCTCACAACCCACACCCATACTCATAGAAATAAAATAAGGGTTCACAAAAGAGAAAGGGCCTTAGGCTAGGGTCCCGAAACAGAGGGAAGCCCACCCGGCGGCCTAAAGAGAGAGAGAAAGACATGCAAAGGCCCGCTTAAACACGTGCGGGCTAAATAAAAACATAATAAAGAGAAAACGGGAAAGATAGCTCTACGCGCGCGAGCTCGTGGCGAGAAGAGGGTCTCACTTGGTGTAGTGAAACTCGGGATCCTTCCTCTTCGCCTGTCGAGGGGGCTGGACGCGCGTAGGTGTCGGCTCCACCGGTGCCGTAGTGTCGTGCCTTGGTGGCGACGGGGGTCGTACGCCACCAGTTAGGTTGAGAGGTTCCTTTGAATCAATGGTGGAGATTGAGTCTTTTAAGGTGCAACGAAATAAATGTTTATGATTAAATCCATATGCCACAACCATAATCATCTTCTAAAGAGGTGGGAGAGCCCCTTTTAAGGAGGTGGGCCCCACAACCACTTCCTTAGGATGTGGGTTGACCACTCTCTAAGAGATGGTGACCTTTCACTTTCCCTAAGGAGGTGGGCTTACCTCTTTCTCTTCCTAAAAATATGGATCTTTCTTAAAAAATGGGAAATATGTAATTTGATTAATAATAAGTAAAAGAGAAGAAGTTTGACCTCTTTGACCTTTCAAGAATGCCTTTGACCACCGTTAACTTCTCAAGAATCACTTTGACTATCATTGACTTCTAAGAGAAATGGCATGACTAGTCTCCTAAAAAGGTTGAGTGCGTTGAAACCCCCAAGAAGGTGGTTGACTAACCTCCTAAAAAGGTAGAAAGGTTGAACTAACCTCCTAAAGATATGAAAAGGTTTGACCATCCTCCTAAAAAGGTGGAAAGGTTTGACTAACCTCCTAAAAAGGTGGAAAGCTTTAACTAACCTCCAAAAAAGGTGGAGCACCCATTTTCTTCTTCTTCTTCTAGATAATTTTCATCCATGCTCCCATTAAACTTCACCTAAGTCTTTGTATCCACATAAATGTGAGAATTCAACCATTTGACTTCCAAGAGGTCAAGTGGGGTTAGTCTCATAATGTAGTCAAAATATATAAAATGATGCATAATAGGACTTAGTCATATTTTCATCACATTCAGCCATATAAAAATAGATATTCTCATTCATGTAGTCTTTATCAACACTTAAACATGATAAATGATGCATGAATGTGACTTATATTTTAGAGTTATCATAGACTTTAAAGGATGGATGAACCATGATAAAAAGTTTTTTTTTCGATCAAGCTTTTGTTAGTCTATTCTTGGAAGTAAATTTCAAGAAAAATAAAATAAAATTAAGAATCCAAGTTCAAAATGAATATTAAGATAAGTTCTAACATTGGCATAAAATCATGAAAAACACATTGCTGATTACATTACAGAGAAGAAGGAAGTTTTGAATGTGCATGCGTATCAACTCTCTATCAAACCAAAAACTTTCAAGTCAATTGGAGCCACCACTGTGATTTATTGAGGATAAATAACAAGAGAACTCTTTTACGTGATGATGGCAAAGACGGGAAGGGAAGTACCAAAGAAATGCCCAATAATTCACACAAACACAAACCGTAAATTTTTGTTGCTCTCAAAAACATTGTATTTCTGGGCATTGACTATTATTGGAAATATCAAAACCAATGATTGTCTCTTTCAATTGCAAATTTTTTCCCATTTTAGGTATTGAGATAATGGGTATGAGGAAATATATGGGATCCACCTAAATCATCGCTAAATGGTTGCTGGAACAAAAATGTTTATAAAACTATGCCAGTTCCTAAAGTTGAAAAGAGTACAGTTGTTGACCATGTACAAGTGAAAATGCATAGAATTTACATAGCTAAAGATATTCAGTCGTTGACTTGTGAAGGGAGATTAAGATTAAAAGCTTAAAATAGGATTTTTAGGCTGACCCTCACGATGCCCATGTTTAAATAGCCCATTGGGGTCCATCTCTCCTGATGATCATGTCCCTTCCTTTCCTGATGACCATGTCCCTTTCTCAACCCATGTCTTTGTCTCTTCAGATCCATATATCTCTACAACTTCCTGTGTATCTTCCTCTACCTTCTCTCTATATAAAGCCTTGTGATCCTCCATTACAAGATGTGGATAAAGAGTTTGTATTTCTTTGAAGTACCAGGATTAAGAGTTTGTGAATTCTCTCATATATGCTTTCTCACTCTAGTCCATCATGCTATAAGATGATCACCTCCCTCTTCCACAAGATTGACATAGAAAAACTAGAGTAAACACATGAAAACCCAAATTATGACTTTGTAGTAAAAGAGAAGGCACCACATCATTAAAATACAGATTAACGTATGCATTGGAGTGGTACATTATCTTAGTGCTAATGTTCATGAAAGAGAATCCCTTAATGTGCTGGTCACCTATGTCACCTTGGAGATAAAATCTTCGTCAAAGAGAGCCCTACAATTTTTTATGTAAATACTATCATAATCATCTCTCCATTCCTCAACTCTAAAATTGTGAACTACTTCAATGGACAAGGGAATAATAAATCTAAGGGAGTAAAATTAAAATTTACAGTTTCTTGTTTCTAAATCTTTTCTCTCTCCATCCATTATATACATAATCAAGATTAAAAGGTCCAAGAACCATGCAAGCCTAATCTTACCGTTGCACTGGGAAAATTGGCAGGTAGTAGAAACCATCAAGAGCAGTTAATGGTATGCTGGAGTTGTCAATGCACAGCTTCATAGTGGTTGGTGAAGATGCATCAGAGATCAACAAGGCATGGAAAGGATTCGATTGAGGAGACATTTGATAGACTAGTCAAGACATGTAAATGAGTCTTCCTCTCTTTGAGATGACCAAGTTGGGGTTGAGGAGATGTGCATTAGAGACATGTTCATGAGCCTCCCCATATTTCAAAATAATAAGAGTTAAAATTATTATTTCAAAAATACATTCATTTATTAAGATTTTAAACTTTAAAATGAATGTTTATAAAAATGATTTCTCTTATTATTTTAACTTTATAAACGGTTATAATCTCAAGAAAAATATGGGTTATCAAATTATTAAACTCTAATTTATCAAAATTAACCCTAAATTAGAGTATTTTGAGAGTATAATGACTTTTTCATCGAATAATGGAAAAATACATATAAGTTTGACAACATGCATGGAAATGAAATCATTTATACTTTAATATGCATCAAAAATCATGTTTAATGATGTAAATCCAGCATGTTATCACTAATCTCACGAATTATAATTGCTGAGATTACTTTCGATCGGTGGACTCTCAGAATGATCGCGATCGTTGGATCGAAATCCAACGGGCGAATCAAAAGACACGCCTTTTCATCAAGACATCTTGAACCTTCATCAAAGATTGAACGGATGCGTTATGATTGCACCGTTTCGATCGATGGACTCGTGATCGCGGCCGTTGATCACGATCCATCTCTTCATCCAACGGCCGCGCCCAATTCTTCTCTCTTTAAATTCAGTACTTCGCGGCGGAAGAACGGGCCTGTGGATTTTCATCAAATTCAACTTGTTTACTTCATCATTTCACGTGTCGTTTGTTTCCCTGTACTCTTGATGCATTTCCGCACCCATTGAACCCTTGAAATCAAACTTTGATCAAAAGAGAAAGGAGAATTCACATCTTGAACTTCAAACTTCATCTTCGGAAACTCGGAATGAAAATTCATGTATCCGACGATTAATTGGATCATTTCGAAGGCTATTTTGGGTTAGATTGTGTGTGTTCTTCTTAATCTTTCATCATTTAGTGTTAATTTTACATTTTGAATTGTAGATTCAGTTTAATTTTAGTTTGATTTCTATTTTCAATCAAAATCGCGATACCAATTTTCTCCTAACTTCAAACTTCGATTACTCAGTGAATTCTTATCCAAATCACCTGATTTTTTATTCCGTGGAATTGCAATTGAGTTATCTTTCTTAATATACTAAAACATCAAATTTTTAATCTCAATTCATTGTCCGATTTGACTGAATTTCAAAGATATATCTCAAATTTCCCTAATTCTCCGTTGATTTGACCCTTAGTTACCATTATACTAATTAATTATATTGATTAATCATAAATTGTTAAGTTAAGGACTTTTTTTGACACTAAATTGTGTGTAATCAAAGACCATACGATTTAGTCTCGTTACCCCCTGCATCAAAGATCGACATCTACTCTCTCTAATCATGAGACCCAGCACATCAATTAGACATCAAGAGGACAACAAGAAGATATCATAAGAAAATTGGGAGATCCTCAAGACTCTCAATGTTGGAGTTGAAAGGGTAGCACTATCTTGTGTCCAAGGCATCAGAAGAGATTACAAGAACATGGTGATGAAGTTGAATGAATTAGTGGTAGATGGATCATTTAAATTCTCTAAAATGATGTCAACATTAGAAATTTGGATGAGAAACTGTAGGAGAAAGATGTTGTAAGAAAACTTCTTTGTCCAATGCCACTGAGATACGTGTTGGGTTATAAGGTCGATAAACTTTTTGAAATTTCAATCAAAACATCAAATGCATCGGAATACGTTGAATCATATATTCCAATCATTGAGGCACCAAGAAAAGATGATCCTATCATCTAGTATGTATGAGAAAACATACTTATAGGGATTCCTTGAAACAATTCTTGAAGCTATTCAAGTGTCTAGCCTCTAGCTGTCTATACGTAGTCTCCTGATCGTTGGATCTTCTCTTCAATGCTCTTCACCAAGAGAGAAAGAGACAAAAGGAGAGGAGAGAATTCCCACAAGTCTTACATAGGCACCTTGAGTTGTGATCGTTCTTCCCTATTTATAGACATTTGGTATGTATATTTTTCATAAAAATCCTCATTCTATTTATATTCACATCATCCATAGAACTTATGTGTGTGAGCCTCTAGGTCCATATATCTCACTAGTTAATAACTCTATAGACGAAATAACTCTATAAACATATGGATTAATTAATCAATGATTGATTTAACCCAATTGATAGGTTGAGTTTCCAACCCGTTGCGTGCAAAGCTACACCATGTACTCTAGAAGATAAGGAGTATGTAAGAACTGTCTTATAGAACCTTTCTATCATCGATTACCATGCATGTATAATCCATCATCCGCGTGAGACTCATGAATGACTTAGGGTATAGTCAATTGTAAAACCCTAATCAGTCACTCAAGTTCGTACTGATGCATGTAGGAAATCATCGGGAACTCCTTCGATATTTCCACTACCTTGGACAAGGATTTCATCACATCTCATTCCTTGAGTCAATCTCTTCAAATACTAAGGGCAAATAATCTCATCTTAACCGCACAATCATCTTTGAAGACTTCATGCAGTATCCAATATATGATGTTTTAGAGATCCCATTTCTAGGGATTCATAAGTCCTAATCAAAACATGATCATTCATCCACAAGATGTCTTTGGTGTCTCAAGTTAAAAGACTACATACACAACCGTGACATGGATCAACCTGATTGATAGTTAGGTAGAATTGCCATTCAAGCGTTCATACGAATCAATTCAGTGAACTCTATCTGCAAAGAGTACCCACTATTTATTCTTAGTATCTCCACACTGGTGGCTATAGGATCAACCATGCTCATCATATGAGCCAAATCAGATATTGATATTCTTTCTAGATAATTCAATGTCCTTCTCGAATATAGCATAAATAAGAATTTTTAGAATATATGTTTAAAGACTTGTGATCAGTGTAATATGATCTCATCATAATTTACTTAGTCATTTCTTATACTTATGGGCTTCATTGCAAACATCACACAATAATGATAATGAATAAATTTCATTTCAACGAATATAAACTAGATACATGTAAGTGTGATTAGCTTGTCGGCCACATAATATCCATCAATACGAATCTCTTGTAGTTTATTTAACACTTAGGCAATATCTTTACGATTTGCCTATATGAAGTGATTGAGTCATTAAAAGTTCACGAGCTACGGCTTACTTAACGTGATGTGAGAGAAGAAGAATAAGTCCTAATGCCACGGATGTTGACCAAGTCAAAGAAAGAAGAGCAAGGTGAATAATCACAGATACTCCATCATCATAGTCAAGGCCTTGGCGAAGGCAAAGTAAGAGGTTAAGGGCAACGAAGAAACTACAACAATGAATCTAAAGAATAGGAGAAAAGACCTTGTGACAATCAAAGATTATGTTCTAGAATTATCAAAGGTAAGGTCACTTTTCTAGTTAGTGCATATATACGATAAGAAGAATGGTATACGAAAGAAGAATCAGAAAAATATGGCAAAGGAAGACACCAAAGAAGAGTCATCTCTTCTCATGGTTATTTCATATTAAGAGAGAGAAATTTGTTTGCAAGAACTTGGAGGAAAGATGACTAGAGGCAATTTGTGGCTCTTCAGTAAAATTTCAGATGACGACTACTTTCTTCATCATCATCAGCTACCTTGAGATGACACCTTTGTCTTGAAACCTCTTGAACACTGTCAATATAGAGGCTGCACTCATTTTTCAACTTTGATAGTAGTATTCTGATGTCGGAGAAAAAGCTTATTCTTTAGTGGCAAAGTTATTTTGATGAATTAAGGGTGATTATATTACCTGTCATGAAGTGATGATTTTGCTTACACGCATTCATCCAAATCACATGTGGTAAATAAGTAAAAACTGAGAAATAAATAAGCTCAAGTAAGTAAATGAGGTGAAATGAGGTAAGTGATGCCCATGTGGATGTTTGTGAAAAGTTGGAATACGGATGTCATGTGGATCGATGGAGCTGCTCTCTTTTAACCTGGTCTGGCGGTGCTAGTGGGCGGCACGTCCATTGCTGGAGAACAGTTGAAGAAACCATGTGGCTGTTGAAATTAAGATAAAATATTCAAAGCTTTGATGCATCCTCGTTTAGAGCAATGGACTTGATCCAGAAAAGCTTAATGACTTTTTACGTTGAGAAATATTCATGACGTTTATGCTTCTATTTTTCAATAATGGAGTCGACCCCATAAAGAATCGTTGACTTCATTGGAAATGGTCAATAGGCATGAGAGAAAAGTAAAGATCGACGGATTCAGGAAGATCAGGATGACATAAACGTTTATGTTTTGACAGAGTAATGCTTTGCTGCATTCTAAATTTGGGGAAAAAAAGTGTGGCCAAGAAAATATTCAAAGAACAATCAATAGTTACTTATCAGCCCAGGATCTAGATAGACAATTACCATTAGCACGAAACCAATGAGCTCAACGGGCATCACAGACCAATCTTCTAGCCGAGGAATATGGGTCACACCGTAGACGTACCTGAAAATAGATCCCTTTGTAGAATAACTATAAACCTTGAATAAAATAAAATAATGATATATCATATACACCAGAGGACGATGTCAGATTCCTCGATCGGTCGGTCCTCTTTCACCCATGTGGCAAGTCCCTCGTGCAAACGCGGATTCTAATTCTAGAACTCCCCACTAGGTACATCTCGATGTGCTTGTAGGCCGTGGCCCATAGATTGTGCTTGAGAAATGCAGCCCTTGTTAAGAACTTGACATCTGGGCCAGCCAGTGGCAAGCAATTCAAGCTCGGTATCAGCTTAAACCCAGTGAGCTGCCCAGTTCAGTTCACTGTTCTCGTGTTCCTTATCTGTAGGTGAAATAATTCTATAAGAGTCACAACTCAAAGAAATTCTGAGTGAAATATTAGTCATTTGATAGGCCAGGGGTATTTTGGACATTTGGTAGCCTCGAGGTATTTTAGTAAATTCTACCGTGGCCACGGACAATAAAGTCAGCATTACATTCTAACCCTAGGCAATGACTGGCTCTTTTTTGATTTCCACAGAATTCAACATCCATCACCGACTTCTCTGGTAGGAAGACATTGAAATAGCTGACGATTAATGGCTCTTGACAATCAGTGGCGAGCAGTTAAAGGATAAAATTCACACATTGCCTGCAATTCAGACTGGAGAACCTCTTCTTCGACGTCGAATGCATTGTTTGGGCTTTAGGTTCAAGAATCACCTTCCAGATTAAGTTTTCTTAGGGTCAGAATTCAGGATTTCGGTCAAGAGATTTAATGTTTAGAATTAAAGAGTGCAAGAAAAGAGTTCAAATTTGTTTTTGTAAGCTGTGGAATATAGCAGAGTCGCCATCAACATAAAGTTTTCTCAAGACTGCTTATAATACTAATCCATGGATGCACTCTTAAGAATACGCGTTACTACTTAATCTTTAGGGTTTGAGAAAGGACAAGCCCCTCCCCACAAGCACAAAGAAGGTACAGGCCAAACCACCAACCAGGACAGTGACCGCCGGCTCTCCTACCTTATAAAACTTATAGAAGGGGAGGAATGTCTCCAGACAGGATACGTTGTAATCCAATCGAGAGATCACTTCTCTCGATCTGACCATACGTTATATATATCTTGCTCCATTTATAGATTTACGTATTGATGGGTCCCGTAGCCCCGGTAAGGGCGTAACGGCCGACGTCCCGACGGTGATCCCTGCAAGAACGAGCAGCGAAGACGACGGGCCAGAAGAACGTACAGAGCGACCCCGACGCTCTGCAAAATCGATGCACGCGACTAACTACGTTTACTTTTAGCGTGGGAGAGAGAGATGTCGAGATAAATAGGGAACCCCGATCACTGGAAATAGCGGTGGCGATTTTCTTTTGAGTAATACCTCCATAGAATCGTTCTTTGTTAAGAGATTCTCTCGGCCGTTCGTCGATAGTCGACTAAGAGCCAGAATAGAGGACTGGTTAGAGAGCGCCGCCGGGAATCCCCGATGATTTGCCGAGAAGGCAACCCGAGGCGTCTGTTCGACACGAAAGACGTAGCTAAGCCCCACCCGCTCCTTCTTTCCCTCTTCAATAACCCTCCCCACTTCCCCCCCCCCCCTATCCTATCCCGTCCTTAAGTACGCGGGGAGGACCGCATCATAATCTTGTATCAGAGCAAAGACGACAACCATGTTGACCCGATCAGGAGCTAAATTCCGCGCAGGAGGCAATGCCCCTCCGCTTCTTGACGACATGCTCGATTGGGCAAGATCCATCCTCCAGAGTCAGGAGGAAACAAAGACATAGATATGAAAAGAAAGAAGAGGAACAGGAGAGAGAGAGAAGAAGAGCGACTATGTATTTCCTC
>CM044109.1:11584809-11600184 GCA_024174645.1 Lemna minuta
CGCCGTCCGGCTCGGCACGTGCTGTCGCCTGATCACGGGCATGGTCCTCCATCACAATTGGCTTGCATGATGCATGAGGTGTTACAAGAAACCACGTGTTATTCTTCTGAATTTGATTAATTTCTTCTTCCATGGCTGCTTTCCAAACTTTTTCTCTCAAGGCTTCAAGAAAATTTCCTAGTTCTTCTTCCGAAATAAGAAATGCTTCTTACTCATATAGTTGAGAAAGTTCTTTGAATTTGCTTGGTTGAGAGCTTGCTGAGGAAGATGAGCTCAGAGGACATGCTGAGAAATTACTGAATTCTCAGTGATCGAGTCTTGAGAGGAGCTTAGAGTGGGCATCTCCAAATTTTTGGAGTCCAAGTTGACATAGGAGGAGTACTCAGAGGTAAGCATACCCGCAGGTGAGTCTTGATTGAATTCTTCCCAATTCCAGCTTTTCTCTTCTTCGAAAATTGCATCTCTGGTGATGTGAATTTTATGAGAAACAAGATTAAAAGTTTTATATCCTTTTACCCCTTTCTCATACCCTATAAAGATCATAGGTATGCTTCGATCATCTAGTTTTCTCATACTTATACCAAGAGTTTTTACAAAGACTATGCAACCAAATACCTTGAGATGTTCAACAGAAGGTTGTCTCCCTGTCCAACCTTCATAGGGAGTTTTGCCTTTCAAGCTTCTGGTGGGTGCTCTATTGAGAAGGTAGACAGCAGTGCTTACAGCCTCTCCCCAAAAAACCTTAGGAAGATTCTTGTTTTTCAACATGGCACGGGTCATGTCCAGAATCAAGCGATTCTTCCTTTCAACAACTCCGTTTTGTTGAGATGTGTATGGCGTTGAGAAATGTCTCTGTATCCCGTGTTCACTGCAAAAGGAAATAAACTCTTTGGAAGTAAACTCACCACCATTATCTGTTCTAAGACAGATAAGCTTCAATTCCTTATCTCTTTCAGGCCTCGCTTTGAAGCTTTTGAAAGCTTCAAATGCCTCTAATTTTTCTTCAACAGAGAGACCCTGACGAGACTAATTCATATGGTCATTGAATACACACAATATAGTGTCAAAAAAAGTCCTAAACTTACCAATTTATGATTAATTAATTTAATTAAAGAGTATAATGGTAAATAAGGGTCGAACCTACGGAGAATAAGGGAATTTTGAAGATATCTTTGAAATTAGATCAAATCGGACGACGAATTGAGATTAGAAATTGAGAAATTTATGATATTAAGAAAGATAACTCAATTGCAAATCCACGAAATCAAAAATCGAGTGATTTGGATAAGAATTCGCAGAGTAATCGAAGTTTGAAAAGAGTAGAAAATTTGTATCGCGAAAATGATTAAAAACAGAAATTGAAACGAAATTAAACTTAATCTACGATTCAAAATGTAAAATTAACACAAAATAATGAAAGATTAAGATGAAAACACGCAATTTAACCCAAATTAGCCTTCGAAATGATCCAATTAATCGCCAGATGCATGGCTTTTCATTCCGCATTTTCGAAGACGAAATTGAAGCTCAAGATGTGATTTCTCCTCGATCTCTCGATCAAACTTTGATTTGAAGCGTTCCTTGGACGTGGAAACGAGTCAAGAACATGAAGAAATCAATTTGGCGCTCGAATTGGTGTCTGGACAGTTTGAATTTCTCACAAATTCAAGGGTACGTTCTTCCTTCGTGAAGAACACGTATTTAAAGGAGAAATTTTGGGCGCGATCGTCTGATGAAGAGGCACCTCTTGATAAACAATCGCGATGAGGCCTCCATCGATCGAATCTTCGTGATTAAGTCAGGATCGTCCGATCGACGATGAAAGGCTGAGGTGAGTCCACGTGTTTTAATTTGAAACGTTGCGTTGCTTGATCATCTGCTAGATTTTAATCCAACGATTGCGATATGTTGAAAGATCCACCGATCGCGAGTGATCTCAGCCGTTATGACTTGTGAGATTAACGGCTGAGATGGACTCACTTAGGTGAAAATTGAAGCACGTGAGCGATCTTCGATCGGGTGGACCTCGCGTCCACCTGACGGTGCGTTTTTGTGCGTCGTTAAAACACAAAAACGTTGGTCAAACAAAATTTATAAAACTGAACTCACAAAGATAAGATATAAAAATTAAGTAATCTGTAAGTATCGGGTCGATCCACAAAGAGCAGGGTTGACTTTAATTGTAGAGTTGACTTGGTCAAACTTAGGTTTAAAAGGAGTTTTAAATAAGTAAAAATAAGAAGTAATGAGTGGAAATGATATAAATAAGCTAAATAAGAATTTTTAAGAATTTAACTCTCGGGTTTGACAGAGAAAAGTCAAAAGTCAAAGTAAAAGCATTGACTTTGACCAACAGTAAGTGCTCTGTAAAATCAGAGAATCAAACAGAGTCAGAAGATTACCAAAATTATATATTTGGAAACTAGAGAGAAAATGGAATTTATTTATATATAATTCGTGATTTTTGGATAAGAAATGGATTTACTATGTATTATTGAAAATCATATATCAGAAAATCCCCGAAATGAACACCTCAGAGGAAATATTTAAATTGAATGGTCAAATGAAATTCAAATCTTGAAATTTATATGTCAATAGAAATCTAAGAACCAGAGGAATTTAAAAAGACCAAAATTATCAAATTCTGATTTCTAAATTAAAAGTAATTGACCCCGAAAGTCAACATTTGACTTCTGATGAAAGCTGAACAGTCCTTGGTCAAATGTCAAATTGGAGGGCCAAATGAACTCGGAATTAGATGAATTTGCTATCCACGGAAAGCTGAGGAAAAGAGAAATATACTGAAACTAGAATCAAGTGATTTGGAATTATAATCAGAGAGATATCCTATTTTCAAAATCAGAAATTTTTTGGACTAAAATTTGGGGAAAATGAAGAACACTAAGAACTAATTTGCAAAATTAAACTTCCAAATCTAACTAAAACTGAAATTACCTTCTGATAATCGATCGAATCTCTCTACTAACCCGATTGCCACAAGAATGGGGCTTTAATTCTCCTGTATTGAAGCGAATTTGTTCAGATTCTTCCTCGTGGGCGTTCGGAATTCATGGGGAAAATTCGATGAAATCAAGGAGAGATTTGTGATCAATCCCGCTCCAATTGCTTCGCAATCGAGTCTAAACGCGGGGAGATCATAATGAACTAGAGATCTTCCTCGAAATTCGCTTAATTTACTTCACGAATCGATCAAAAGTTGAGTTTCAAAGGGAGAATACATAGCTTTTTAAAGAGACAATTGACCCGAAGATCGTGGGAAATTGACGCGGTCGTGGGAGCTGATTGGAGGGGTCGTGGAAGCAGTTTCAATTGAAGATGTCGTGGCTCCCAAATTGGCCATGAATTGGCCTTGATTCCGCTTCAATCGAAGCCATGATCACGCCACGATCGGGCCACGATTGCGCCACGATCGGGCCACGATTGCGCCACGATCGGGCCACGATTGCGCCACGATCGGGCATCGATCGTGATGTTGATGCTCCATCGATCGCCGTCTGATGAAGTGGGAAGGATCGATCTTCTTGATTCCTCGATGGAGGAGCATGATCGATGCTCGATTGCGGTTCGATTGCACCGTGATCGTGGAGTTCTTCCACGAACCTTCTAAGCCGTCATATGGAGATCAGGTAAGAAACTCGTGGTCTCGATCGCGCGATCACTCTTCCCTGTCGTCGTCCGTCAGATGGAAATCTGACGCTTCAGACGTCTCCACGAAGAGAAGATGATCGCGCTTCACCGTGGCCGTCAGGTCGCGATCGCGAGGAGAGTCCACCGCCAGCCGTCCGATTGGTGAAGATCGCGATGAATCCTTGATCAAACCGCGATGAAGATTGGGCGCTCCTCGTGGCGCCACGTGGTGATCGGCGAGCTCTCCGATCGCGGTCACTTAAACTAGCATTAACGCACGTGCTTGATTTACGATCGCGTGGACTCGGGTCCACGCGATCTCCGCCGTTTTGATGGAATCTAACGCCTGTCGAACGTCCACGTCGCCTGCAAAAGGTAAGACATGTGGGAACATAGTCCCACACGGAACAAAAAATAAGAGAGATTACGTATAAATTATGGGGTGCTTTAACGCTTTCGCATAACCTCCCCCACTATCTTACCAGGGCCCACTATACCGTGGGCCCTCCAACTGCCATCTGCCACATGGCGCCCCTCACGGGCGTCCGCGTGGACTGCGTGGCCACCTGCCACGTGTCCGCGCCCTCTATGCCACCTGCGCCCCGCGCGGGCCACCCGTGGCTCTGCCACATGGCCTTAGTGCCGCGTCGCACCCACGCGGTGGCTCCGCGCGCCACGTCAGCACGTCTGCAGCTCCCGCTCGCCACGTCAGCACCTGCAGGTAAGAACTCTCCTTTTTGCGATTTTAAATAAGGAATATTGATATAAAAATCAATTTAAAAATCAAATAAGAATGAGAAAAAGGCCATAAACTTCGGAAATTCATAACTTTAAATGTATAACTCCTTTTTTATCCAAATTTCCTCCATTGGATCACAAATTTCTTCCTTTTTAACATCATGTCATTTAAAATATATTTTAAAAAAATAAATCAAGATGAAGTAGAATTTACTTAACTCATTTCTCAATAAATATTTTAAATCATAAATTCATCTTAAAATTATCCTTCAAACATTCACTAGAATAAAAAATCATTCAATAAAAGAGATTAACTTTTATTAATTTAAACTTAACAAAAGATTAATCATCTATTAAGCATGAAATTATCACTAATTTACGCATAAATATCGACTTTAGTGAAATGACATACCAATGGAGAAAATTCCTAAAAACTATGATAACATGCATCATATTCACATAAAATAAGCATGAATATGAGTTAATTAGGATAAGAATTTAAGTTATAAATGCATGTTATCGCCACCGCATCCACCTGCACCGTTCATCGCGATTCCGATCTGATGCTCCATTTCATGCCACGTGTCCTGCAGCTTAAAATTACACTAATGATAGTCCTACACGGAAAGATTTAATGGAATATGTCGGGTATATAAAGTGATGTGATTATGGCATATAGTTTAAATCCGAACTATCGGATGCTTATATGTACTATAAACATATGTAATAAAAATAATTATATGTACATGTCACCTCAGTGCCATGCAGGCACTCGCGCGGGTTCGCGTGGCGCTGCCACGTGGCCTTGAGTGCCACGTCGCATCCACGTGGGCTCGCACGAAAAATACCCCCTTTTTGCCCATTTTTAATAAATTTAAACCCTTTTAAAAATCAAAATAAATTCAGATAAATTCAGAAAAATTCCAGGAAATTCCTTTAAAATTGTAAAAATCATAACTTTCAAAATACAGCTCCAAATTAATTCAAATTTGTTTTGTTAGATCAGAAATTGAATAATCTATCATTATAAAAAGTCAAATTATTAAAATAATAAGAGAATAAGTATTAATTAATTTAATACATTTATGTATCTTATAAAATAAATTTATAAAAGCACATAAATGTTAATAAAGATCTTTTCTCTTGTATTTTCATCATTAAAACATGATTATGATCTTAAATATAATTAGGATTCAACTTCATAATGTTTTAATCATATATAATAATCCATAAATTGATGTATTTTTAGATCATAACATGAAATGATACAAAATGATAGAAATATACTTAAAATATGATAACATGCATATATTTGGAATGATTAATGCCCTTATTTGCATTAATAATAATGTAATTTCATGTATAAATAGCATGTTATCAGACCCATAGCATCCTAGTGAAATCATCTACAAGTAGGATAAAGTACTTACTCCCACCGAGAGTTTCTGGAGCAAAAGGTCCACAGAGATCACCGTGGATCAGTTCTAGTGGTCTTGAAGCTCTGAACTTGGCTGATGAGGGAAACGATATTCTTGCTTGCTTGGAGGTGACGCAACTCGAACATAGTTCTTCTCGTTTGTGAATTGTGGGCAGTCCTTTGACCAAATTCTGAGAGGAAAGGATCTTGAGAGAGGCTAAGTTCAAATGTCCATACCTCTTATGCCATAACCAAGTGCGATCTTCACTGATTTGGAGGCAATGCTCGATGATGTCTAATTTCAAAGGATACAGTCTTCCTGAGCTCCTTTGAACCTTGGTGAGAAGAAATCCTCTGTCGTTGTAAATGGTTAGAAAGCCTTTGTGAAGGCGAATATCATATCCTTCTTCATCCAATCTGCCAAGACTCAGTACGTTTGCTTTTAAAGACGGTGTGTACAACACATTCTTCAGAGTAATGTGAGTATTGTCTTTAGAATTTAGGATGATCTTACCCTTTCCTTTGATGAAGATCTTCGACCCATCTCCGAATCGTACTGTACCTTTGTAAGAATCATCAAGATCACAGATCAATTCTCTGCCTCCTGTCATGTGTCTGCTTGCGCCAGTATCAAGGTACCATATGTTGGGATCTGAGGTCGATAACTTTCCATAATATTGATCAAAACATCAAATGCAGCGGAAAAACATTGAATCGAACATTCAAAATACCGAGCCACCAAGAACAGATGATCCTATCATCTAGTATGTATGAGAAAACATACTTACAGGGATTCCTTGAAGGAGTTCTTGAAGCTATTCAAGTGTCTAGCCTCTAGTGGTATCCACACGGTCTCCGGATGGTTGGATCTCCTCTTCAAAGCTCTTCACCAAGAGAGAAAGAGAAGAAAGGAGAGAATTCCCACAAGGCTTGCATGGGCACCTTGAGTTGTGGTCGTTCTCCCCCTATTTATAGACATTTGGAATGAGGTTTTTTTCATAAAAACCCTCATAATTATGTCTATATCCACCAACATCCATAAACCTTGTGTGTGTGACCCTCTAGGTCCATATATCTCACTAGTTAAGAACTCTATAGACCAAATAACACCTTATTGGTCAACCTTAATTACTTATCCACATCCATATATAGATTAATTAATTAAGGATCGATTTGACCCAATCGGTAGGTTGAGTTACCAGCCCGTTGGGTGCCAAGCTACACCACGTACTCTAGGAGATATGGAGTATGTAAGAACTCACTTATGGAACCTTCCCGTCATTGATTACCATGTATGTAGAATCCTTCATCCACATTAGACTCATGAATGACTTAGGGTATGGTCAACTGTCAAACCCTAATCGGTCACTCAAGTTAGTACTAATGCGTGTAGAAATCATCGAGAACTCCTTCGATATTTCTACTACCTTGGCCAAGGATTTCATCGCATCACATTCCTTTGAGTCAATCTCCTCAAATACCGAGGGTGGATGATCCCATCTTGACCACACAATCATCTTCGTGAACTTCATGTCGTATCTAATATATGACGTTTTAGATATCCCGTGACTAGGGATTCGTAAGTCATAATCAAAACACAATCATCCATCCACAAGATGTCTTTGGTGTCTCAAGTCAAAGGACCACATACACAATCATGACATGAATCAACCTGATTGAAAGTTAGGTATAATACCATTCAGGGATTCATACAGATCAATTCAGTGAACTCTTTCTCCAAAGAGCACCCACTATCTATCCTTAGTGTCTCTACACCGATGGCTATAGGATCGGCCATACTCATCATATGAGATAGATTAGATAGTGCTATTCTTTCCGGATAATTCGATGTCCTTCTCGAATATCCCACGAATAGGAATGTTTAGAACATATGTTTAAAAACTAGTGATCACTATATTATGATCTCATCATAATTCACTTAGTCATTGCACATGCTCATGGACTTCATTGCAAACATCACACAGGAATGATAATGAATAAATTTCATTTCAATGAACATAAACAAGATACATGGAAGTGTGATTGGCTTATAGGCCACATAATATCCATCACCACATACCTTTGCTTAGATCACACTAAGAGATGCGTTGAAGCAGGATTTCGTCTGAAGTTTCTATAGCCATAAGAAGAGTGGTTTCTTTCTCTTCTTCGGCTTAGTGAGCTTTCTCTTGAGAATACTTCTTCGGTCTTTCTTTCTTGGGCTTTCTGCACTCATTTTCAAAATGCCCTTTGTCTTGAGAATTGTAGCAAGTTACCTTCGATTTATCCTTGGGTTTCTTGTCCTCATCCTCCTCAGAATTTCGAGGATTATTTCAGCAGCAACCTCTACCACGACCTTGCCCACGGCCTCTGCCATTCAAAGGATAATAGTCCTTCTTCTTCTCCTTGATGAAAGCTTTGGCCAATAAAGCTTTTTCTTCTCTCTTGACCATGCGAGCTTTAAGCTTATCTTCATGCACTTTTATAGTGCCAATCACTTCTTTGAGAGTGATCGTTTCAGGATCCTGAAATTGCTCAATCAAAATAATTATCGCGTCAAACTTACCAGAGACGAAACTTAGGAGCTTTGTGGCAACTTCCGCGTCGGTAATTACTTCTCCGAGGCTCCTTAGTTCATTCACCACACGGAAAGCTGATGAAAAGAGGAATCCAATGAAACCAAAATCAAGTGATTTGGAATTATAATCAAAGAGATATCCTATTTTCAAAATCAGCGACTTTTCGAACCTAAAATTGGGGAAAATGAAGAACACTATGAACTAATTTGCAAAATTAAAGATCTAAACCTAATAAAAATACAAATTACCTCTTGATAATCGATCGAACCTCACTACTAACCCGATTGCCGCAAGAATGGGGCCTCAATTCTCGTGGATTGAAGCGAATTTGCTTGGATTCTTCCTCGTGGATGTTCGGAATTCAAGGGGAAAATTCGATGAAATCAAGAGGTGAAATCGTGATTATCATGCTTCAATGGCTGCGTCTCTACACTCTTGGAAGCAGAGGATCACGAGAACTTAAGACCTTCCTCGAAACTCGCTTAATTTCTTCACGAGTCGATCAAAAGTTGAAGAACAAAGAAGGGAAATACATGCTTTTAAAGAGGGAAATTGGCTTGGAATCGTGGGTAATGGAGGCGATCGTGGAGGCGGTTTTCAAGCGTCGTGGAGGCGCTTCCTTGGGCATGGGTCGTGGCTTCAATTCTGCGGCGATTTTGACCAAATTCAGCGGTGAATTTGGCTCCTATTTCCACGACTTTAGCACCACGATCGGACCACGATCGGGCCACGATCGGGCCACGATCGGGATTCGATCGGGGTCCTAAGTTTTCGTCAATCATCGTCGAATCATGTCGGAACGATTCCGCCGCGGAAAAACATACGATCGCGGCTCGATTGGACCGCGATCCTGAGGTTCTTCCCTGTTTTGTCTGCGCCGTCCGATGACAGAATCGCTGGATGGACGATCGTGATTAGCCGATCCCGTGTGCCGCTATTGCGAGGTAGATCAGCCGTCCGATGAAGGTTACGTGAGCCGTCCGATGTCGATCAGGTAAGCCGTCCGATTTCCATTGCCCTTCGATGTGATGCCGATCGGGAAGTCCTCGGGTTGCCACGTGGCACGAGGTAAGTCGTCCGATCCGTGTCACTTAAGCCCTTTTTTTTGCGCACGTGGTGGATCTTATGATCGCATGGACTCGGGTCCACGCGATCGTAGCCGTCCCGTGAGGAGATCGACGCCGCCGCGCGTCCACGTCACCGCAGGTAAGACCGTGTGGGAACATAGTCCCACACGGAAGAAAAAAATAAAATCATGGTGAGTATAAATTACAGTGGCGGCCTAACGCTCGCTGCTACGCCCCAATAACTTACCAGGGACCCACTATGCCCGTGGGCCCTTCACCTGCCTGCCTGCCACGTGGCGCCCCATACGGGTGCCCACGTGGACCAGTCCGCGTGGCCTCCTGCCACGCGTCAGCGCCGCCTGTGCTTCATGCGGGCCACCCGTGCTCTGCCACGTGGCCTCAGTGCCACGTCGCACCTCGAGGTGGTCCCACGCGCCACATCAGGCGTCGCGCGCCACGTCAGCCTCCGCTTGCCATGTCAGCCTGCAGGTTAGTAAAAACCCCCTTTTTTTGCGATTTTAAATAGAAAATTCGATTTAAAAATCAAATAAAATTCGAAAAAGAGGCCTAAAACTTCAGAAATTCATAATTTAAAATATACAACTCCTTTTTAATTGAAATTTTCTCCATTGGATCATAAATTCTTTCCTTTTTAATATTATGCCATTTAAAATATATTTAGAAAGAAGAAATCAAGATGATTTATAATTTACTTAAATCATTTCTCTTTAAATATTTCAAATCATAAATTCATCCAAAAATCATCCTTCTAAACATTTACCAAAGTCAAAATGCATCCCATAATAGAGATTAACTTCTATTACCTTAAACAAAAGATTAATCATCTATTAAGCATGAAATTATCCCTAATTTATGCATAAATATCAACTTTAGTGAAATGACATGCCAATGGAGAAAATTCCTAAAAAGTATGATAACATGCATCATATTCACATAAAATAAGCATGAATATGAGTTAATTAAGATAAGAATTCAAGTTATAAATGCATGTTATCACTTACCATATTCTCGGATTCGATGGCATCCCAAAGCTCAAGCCCTTCAAGATGTAGGCGCATCTGTGATGCCCATACTTGATAGTTGAGTTTGTTTAGGATTGGAAAGGTTTCGACTTGAGTCGGTTGATCGGCACCATTCAATCCTCCCGTAACGACAAGCTCTTGAGATGAACTCTCTCCTCATCGTGGCGCCATACTTCGAATCGTTGGATCACAAATGCTTTGATACCAACTAAAGAATATCAAACCGCTTGTGGAGCAAAAGATAACGAGGATGGGGAGAGAAGAGAATGAAGAAACTTATGATTGAACCAAAAGAGGAGTACATGATGAATTTTTTGGGAGGAAATCATGTTCTTTAAATAGGGAGAACTAAGAAGTGTGAAAAGACACTTCAGCGGGAGTAGGCACGTCTGTTGACAAACAGACGCCTCGCCAAAATTCCGGAGAAGTCAAAGCGCTTCAACTCCTCGTCACTCCCGTTCCGTGCAGCTTCTTTACGGGAGAGATCATTTTCCAACACTCTCTCAATGTCAACCCCCCACCCCCCCCCCTTCTTCTTTTTTTTTACCTTTTTTGGTTTACTTTAAAGCAAAAAATTGCTGCTTTCAGCCCGTGCTGCAAGAGCTGGGAAGGCAGAACCCGCAGCTAGTGCGGATGATTTAGAAGCATTAGACGCATTTCCTCCGGGTTTGATTAATGAGCCCATCGAGGGAGGAGAGGGGTGTTCTCTCTCTCTATCTCCTCCTTAAATGTAGTAAAATTATGTAAAATGATATTAAATATACGGTTTGTTTTGTAACCATCCATGAATTCACTGGGGCAGCTGGCAGCAGTGGCACAACATGTGGTAACTGTGACGCCAAAAGAGTGAGAGGCAATTGAACGAGTATTTAATTTTTGAAATATTTGCTCTGCATATGTTTATTCTAGCAGAAAATTGGAAATTTGAATTTAATGAAATATTTTAAAGGTGCAGTGTTCTTCGCTTGCAACAAGAACGAAGAGCTGGCAGAAAATTATCTACTGGATCGCGGCCACAAGTTTGACGAGTGATGGAGCCCAGCCCGCCTACTTTTTTTAAATAACGAGGATGTTTGATGTTGATGAATGGTTGTATTGATGATCGTGTTGTTCATAGGCTGTCTGTCAAATTTCCTCTTTTGGCTGGCAGGTGAAAGAGTGAATGTTAGAATGATAGAGAGAGAGAGGAGGGATATAGTGAGAGTAACATAAACTGGAGAGGGAGGGAAGGAAGGAAATGGATATTGAGGGAGATATGTACTTCCATCTCATGATATCTTCGGAGGCTGGCAACAGGCGTCTGTTCTCTTGTGCCCCTCTCAGCTTCAGAGATTGAGAGAGAGAGAGAGAGATGGAAATCGGGAGAAAAGGATACCAAGAACTTGGAGAGCAGCTCAAGAGAGATAGGAGAGAGAGAGAGAGAGAGATGGTAGGTCCTTTTCTCCAACCTTTTGCAATGTCAACTAACCTTGCATTGTATACACTGGATTGTCGACCAGAGGTCATTCTTTCTGTTGGCACTTTTTTCACCCTCTCTGCCCTTTCTCCCCTCTTCCCCTCTTTGTCCATCTCTCTCCTTTGTCTCTCTCAAGATGGAGCTATAGCAAGAGGCTTGGGAGTGGAGGTACAGTTCTCTCTTTTGGTTCGCAATCTCCCTCTCTTTTTCTTTCTCATCCAGCTTGTCCTTCCTCTTGGAGACTCCAAGAAGATGTTGATCCCATTTCATTCAAAAGGGGGGAGGAGAGGACTGTAGTATATGAACTACATAATGGAAGCTTGGTATCATTGATTATTATGTACGTATACTCTCCTTCATTCGTGTAAGATTATGAATGACTTAGGGTGTAATCAATTATCAAAGCATAATTTGTCACTCAAGTTAGTATTATTGAGTGGAAGAAATCGTTGAAAAAAATCTTCATAGATATTCTCACTATTTTGGTCAAATATTTCATTACATCTCATGGTGTGAGTCAATCTTCTCTGATATCGAGGGTGAATAATTAGTCAAATGAAGCTATATTACTAAGAACTTATTTTTAGATTAATTTTGAGATAGCTTGAGTGTTTTATTAATCTCCAAAGGCAAAAATTATTAGTGGTAAAATTTAGTTGGATTACAATCCTACATCTGACTTTCTTGAAATTTCTTAACTTATTTTGAGGTGGAATTTTTCTACTCTCATGACAGGGAGATGACTCGAAAAAAAGAATGTGCTCTCCTAAACATATTAGAACATTTTCTTGGTGGAAATCCTTTGTGGTGATATTTTAGTTAGATTATAAATCATTGTTTGAATTTCTTGAAATACCTTGAGTTTATTAAGAGGCAGAATTTTTTTACCCTTATGAAAAGTTGACAACCCCATAAATGAGGGCAATTTCTACATGGAAACTATTCGTTGTGACATTTTTTTTTAAAATTTCTATCTAATATCTAAATTTCTTGAAAAATTAGTTTAGTAAAAGGTGGTGCTAGGATCTGACACTTGATAAAAGCTTTAAAAAATTTACTCAAAACATCTGACGTAACTAAAGACATTGAATTAATCATTTGAAAGATCAAGGCACTAAGAAGTGATGATACTATAATCTTGTATATAATTAAACCCATAATTACATGGTTCATTGAAGGAGTACTTGAAGATCTTTGAGTGTTCAACCTCTAGCACTATTTATGTAGTCATTGGACAATTGAATCTCTTTTTCACCACTAATAATGGAGAAAGAGAAGAAAGGGGAGAGTTTTCAACAAGTTTTACATGAGACCTCATAGGTATAGCCTTTATTTATGGACATCGGGTGTGTGAACTTCTTAGAAAAACCTTCAGAATTATGTTTGTATCCACTAATGTCATAGACCTTCTGTGTGTGACCCTCTAGCTTCATATATCTCACTTTTTAATAACTCCATAAACCCAATAAAGGTTATTGGTCAATATTATTAATTTTCTTTATCAAGATGTAGATTAGTTAATCTATAATCGATTAAACCCAATTGATAAGTTAAGTATGTAGCTTGTTAGGTATAAAACTAAACGATATGCCCTAGGAGATATGAATTGTATAAGAACTTCCTTATGGACCATAGCTAGCATCGGATATCATGTACATATAATCTTTCATCTTTCGAGAATCATAAATGACTTAGGGTTTGGTCAATTTTCAAATCTTAATTAGTCTCTCAAGTTAATATTTTTGCACGGAAGAAATGATTGAGAACACCTTCTTCGGTATTTCCATTATTTTGGTTGAAGATTTAACCATATCTCGTTCTTGAAAGATAATTTCCTCTACACCGAGATAAATAATCTCATCTTGATCACACGATCACCTTCGAGGACTTCATATTATATCCAATCTATAATGTTTTAGAGATCCTTTGACTAGGGATTCGTAACCTGTAGTCTTAACATAATCAACCATTTATAAGATGTCTTTGGTTTCTGAGCTCCAAGGAGTATAAAAAAAATCATGACTTAAATCCATATAATTGACAATTAGGAATAGTAATATTATTAAAGGTAATATGGGTAAAAATATGGTCGTTGAATGCCCAAATTTATGTATCAAAAATATGTTTAAATTCTGATTTAGATTTAGAATAGTGACAAGTCGAGGTTGAATCCTCAAAGAATAAGATTAAAAGATTTCAAGCACAGTCCAGATTTTACTCAACTATTCAAATTCTGATTTAAATTTAGAATAGTGACAAGTCGAGGTTGAATCCACAGAGAATAAGATTAAAAGATTTCAAGCACAGTCCAGATTTCTGCTTCACCAATTAAGGTAAATCTGCTTATAAGGATACCAGGTACTCACTTTTTCTAAAATTAGGAGTTTCTTTGTAGTACGTTCTTCTTGGAAAACTATTTTGGCCATTATTTGCTGAGTTTCAAGGCTTATTACCATAAGTACAGTTGAAAATTTTCCATTTCACCGATTAGGAGAACAGTATTCACTTTCTTCTTTTCAAAATTGAGATTTTCTGTTTCAGGATCTTCTTTAGAAAATATTTGAGCCTCTGTGGACTGAATTCTAAGACCTGTTACTGCAAGAACATCACAAAATCGTTACCCCGCCCAGAAGGAGAACAAAATTTACTTCATTATTTTTCTAAATACATTAATGTGATCTGCTTGTTGACTTGTATGGACTGAATTCTAAGACCTGTTACCGCTGGAGCATCACCTAATTTCTCCTGGAAAAGGAAATCATCTGTCTTTCAAAATTTTAATTTGCGATCCATGATTCTGATCATGTAGCAGAGAGGGTGCTTCTCTTGTGGAACACCGAGAGTTTCATGGAGCGGAATTTTAAGGTGATCTTGCCGATCATCTCGCCAGCGTTGGAGAAGAATGCGACAAACTTGGAATCAGGCAGTCCAGTGCCTCGCCCTCCCCGTGAGGAAGATCTTAGCCGACCATAGTCCTGAGCTCTTTGAAGCGTGCCTTCCCAAGTTCCTCGAAGACGAAGCCCAGTCGGAGGCACGAGCTCGCCGAGAGTCCATGTGGAGTTGCCTCGAGGACTTGGCAGTCAGTGGTGGTACTGCCAAGATGCCGCCGGCTGACGCCCGGATTCCCCGCGTGCGAGCCAATATAGAATGATTTAAACTTTTTATCATTAATTTTCTTCCCTCACACATCAATGGAGGAGGCCCTAATTTCTATATTCCCGCTTCCGCGTTTTTCCTCATTTCCTCTGTCCTCTCTCTCTCTCTCTCTCTCTCTCTCTCTCTCTCTCTCTCTCTCTCTCTCTCTCTCTCTCTCTCTCTCTCACTCTCAATCTATTCACAGTCTGTTCGTCGATCCAATTTGGGGATAATTTCTGCATCTGATCCGCTCTCTCTCTCTCTCTCTCTCTCTCTCATACATATTGATGGG
>CM044109.1:11600684-11641374 GCA_024174645.1 Lemna minuta
CAATTTCACGTGGTATCACGTCAAAAATAATACCGAACTTACCAATTTTGGGAATTTAGAATGAATTGAGTGGCATAATGGTAAATACGGGTCGAATCCATAGGGAATTAAGGAATTTCTTGACGTAACCTTCAAATTTGATCAAATCAGACAAGAAATTGATGGTAGAAATTCGGGAAAATGATATTTTAAGAAAGAAGACTTCAAATCGATTCCACGGAATCAAAAATCATCAAATTTGGACTTGATTTCGCGGAGAAATCAAGATTTGAAGTGGAGAGAATTTTCGAAACGAAGAAAATCGCGATTTATCTAAATTTCGATTAAATCAACATCTAAATCTTAATCTAAACTGAAATTAAACATGATAGGGAGATAATTAAGGTAAAACCGCTTCCACTAAACCCGTTTAGCGATCGAAATGTCGCGATTAAACCGATTAATCGCCAAGAACACCAAGAACGTCACGACAAGCTTCAAGCGTCGATTTCTCCCTCAATTTTCCACCAATTCTTGACTTCTACCCCTCCGTGGACGCGGAAATGAAAGAGGAAGAGGAAGAACTCAAGAGAAATGAGAGGATTGGTGTCTAGACAAGTCAATTTGATTGAAATCCAACTTGAATGCTTTACAATTGTGAAGAACAAGTCTTTTTATAGGGCGTCATTTCGTAACCGTCCGATCGTTTCGATCGACGGTTACGATGGAACGGTCCATCGTGGACCATTTCAAAAATATCATAGCTGTTCGATCGTGATGGACAGTCCAGATGTGATCGTTAGAGATGCGTTTATAAAACGCCTTGAATCACGCCCGTTGTATCTTGATCTGACGGTCGAGATGCGTCCCGCACGATTGAATCTCAGCTGTTATAATCCCTTTAATTCAGCACATGCTTTGATCATGATCCGGTGGTCCGCGCTCCACACGATCGACGCGTGTCGATCGATCGTCCATTTAATCCGTCGTTCCTCATCGCGCCACGTCGCCTGCATGGTAAGTAAGGCGTGGGATTTAGTCCCACATGGAAATAAACAAGAAGAGTCGTCGGGTTTATAAGACCTGACAACTTATGAGGTTAACTTTACCCTCCGATAATCGGAGGGTTATATGTACTATAATCCATACTATATAATTTGCATAAATAATATATTTAATGGTATATCGCGCCACGTAGTCGCTACACGGGTCCGCGTGGCGCTGCCACCTGGCCTTGCGTGCCACGTCGCATCCACGCGGGGCCCGCGCTAAATAAAACCAATTTTTTAATTTCTTTTTTTATTTAAAATGGCTAAAAAAATAAAAAATAAAATAAAAAAATGCAGAAAAATCCGAAAAAATCATAGAAAATTCTAAAAATCACAACTTTCAAAATGTAACTCCAAATTAATCTAAATTTCTTTCATTTGATCTAGAATTTAATTATCTATTATTCTAAAAGGTCAAAATGAATAAATAATAAGAGTTAAAATTATTATTTCAAAAATACATTCATTTATTAAGATTTTAAACTTTAGAAAATAAAATGAATGTTTATAAAAATGATTTCTCTTATTATTTTAACTTTAAAAATAGTTATAATCTCAATAAAAAAATATGGGTTATCGATTTATTAAACTCTAATTTATTGAAATTAACCCTGAATTAAAGTATTTTGAGATTATAATAACTATTTAAGAGAATAATAGAAAAATACATATAAGTATGATAACATGCATGGAAATGAAGTCATTTATACCTTAATCTGCAATAAAAATTATGTTTTATGATGTAAATATAGCATGTTATCAGTCATCATTTTGGGTTTTCATGTGTTTACTCTAGTTTTTCAGTGTCAATCTTGTAGAAGAGAGAGGTGATCATCTTATGGCATGATGGACTAGAGTGAGAAAGCAGATATGAGAGGATTAACAAACACTTAATCCTGGTTCTTCAAAGAAAAACAAACTTTTAATATACATCTTGTAATGGAGGATCACAAGGCTTTATATAGAGAGAAAGTAGAGGAAGATACAAGGGAAGTTTTAGAGATATATGGATAGGAAGAGACAAAGACATGGGTTGAGGAAGGGACATGGTCATCGGGAGAGAAAGGGATGAGGTCAGAGAGAGATGAACCACATTTTTACGCGTACATTGTCAACAACTATACTCTTTTCAACTTTAGGAGCTAGCATAGTTTTATAAACATTTTTGTTCCAGCGCCCCGATAGCAATGATTTAGGTGGATCCCATTTATTTTCTCATACCGATTATCTCAATACCTAAAAAGGGGGAACATTGGCAATTGAAAGAGACAATCATTGGTTTTGATATCTCCAATAACAGTCAATGCCCAGAAATACAATGTTTTGTAGAGCAACAGAAATTTACGGTTTGTGGTTGTGTGAATGATTGGGCCTTTCTTTGGTAATTGTTTAACATTTGGTACTTCCCTTCCCGTCTTTGTGACGAGACTAAATCGTATGGTCGTTGATTACACACAATTTAGTGTCAAAATAAAGTTCCAAACTTACCAATTTATGATTAATCAAAGTAATTAATTAGTATAATGGTAATTAAGGGTCGAATCCATGGAGAATTAGGGAAATTTGAGAGATACCTTCAAAATTTGATCAAATCGGACGATGAATCAAGGTTAGAAATTGGGAGTTTTGATATTTTAAGAAAGATAACTCAAAATCGAATCCACAGAATCAAAAATCAGGTGATTTGGTGGAGAATTTGAAGAGAAATCGAAATTTGAAGAGAGGAGAAAAATTCGTTTGAAAAACGGATTTAAAACCGAAATTAAATCTAAATTAAACTAAATTTATGATTCTAAAACTAAAATTAATGCTAAATGATGAAAGATAATGAAGAATTTACGCAACCTAACCCAAAGTAGCCGTCGAAATCATCCAATTAATCGCCGGATGAAAGTCTATTCATTCCGAAATTTTCGAAGACGAAGATGGAGTTCAAGATGTAAATTCTCCCTTCTCTTTCAATCAAATCTTGATCTTAAGCATTCAATGGAAGCGCAAATGAGTTACGAATGCTCTCGAACAAACGGCACGCGATTTGGAGTTGTATACAAGGAGTAATTGAAGATTAATCGCGAACCCCTTCTCACGGCGTGAAGAACGTCTTTTAAAGAACGAAGATGATCGTCAGCCGTCCGATCTGATGGAGTTGATCGTGATGGACGGTCACGATCGTACGCTTCTTCACGAATCATCGCAACGATTCGATGATCGTCCGATCGTCATCGTGCGGTTGAGATTCGTTATTATCTTGTAAAGAAGAGGGCTTCGATTTTGATCGTCCGTTGGATTTTGATCCAATGCTCGTGATTGATCAGTAAGTCCATCGGTTTTGAATAATCTCAGCCGTTGTAATATGCGATGGATGGCTCGGATGCATTCACTTATTCCCCCTTTCTCGCACGTACTTGATTAGGCGATCAGGTGGGCCGCATGTCCACTGAATCCACGCGCTTCATTTGTCGCGACGTCGATCTGACGCACAAGATCGCGCCACGCGTCCTGCAAATAAGAAAACAAGGGACTTTAGTCCCACACTTGATAAATCGCTAGTTTTTTTCAGTATAAAAGGCATCACCACTAGAGGCTATTAATCTTCTGTCCCCTTATACACAGGGGACCCCTATAGTATACATAATATAGATATATAATATATGATATACATGATGACGCGTGCACGTGTCAGCCATGCCACGCATGCAGGCGCGCGCGTCCACGTGGCAGAGCCACGTGGCCTTGCGTGCCACGTCGCATCCACGTGGGCCCGCGCGCCAAAACCAGTTTTTTAATATTTTTTAATTATTTTAAATCATTTAAAAATCGAAAATAAATCAAATTAAATTCAGAAAAATTCTAGAAAATTCTATAAATTTGTAAAATTCATAACTTTCAAAATATAACTCCAAATTAAGTCAAATTTGTTTTGTTGGATTCAGAATTGAATAATCTATCATTTTAAAAGGTCAAATTATAAAAATAATAAGAGAATTAATTTATATTAATTTTATACATTTATATATTATATAAAATAAATTCATATAAATACATAAATGTAAATAAAAGTATTTTCTCTTATATTTTCACTCTTAAAACACGATTATAATCATATACATAATTGGAATTAAAGATTACAATGTTTAATTATGCATAATAATCCATAATTAGTGTATTTTTAGATCATGGCATGAATTTACACAAAATGACAGAAATATGCTTAAAAGATGATAACATGCATAGATTTGTGATGATTAATGCCTTAATTTGCATTAATATCTATGTAATTACATGCATAGATAGCATGTTATCACTTTGCCATCATCACTTAAAAGAGTTCTCTTATTATTCATCCTCAATCAATCACATTGGTGGCTCAATTTGACTTGAAAGTTCTTGGTTTGATAGAGAGTTGATGCGCATGCACAGAAAAAACTTCCTTCTTCTCAGTAATGTAATCATCAATCTGTTTTTCATGATTTTATTCCAATGTCAGAACTTGTTTTAGCATTCATTTTGAACTTGGATTCTTAATTTAATTTATTTTTCTTGCAATTTACTTCCAAGAATAGACTACCAAAAGTTTCAGATAATTGCATAGACCCAAGTTGTATATAGTTCCTTCTGCTCAGCTTTCTTCCACTCTTAGAATTGATATGCAGGATCATCATGATACTCCTAGAGAAAGAGAGAACTTTAATAAATAAATTATCTATTATTTAATAAGAATTAGATGAAACGTTCACATTAATGCCAGTGAGGTTTCAAGGAACAAAGAAATGAGAACCTACACAGTGAAATAGAAGGAAAATATCTCCATTATAGATCGAATGAACTATATTACCTATAAATGAATGTTCATTGTTTAGCAAAGCACATCCAGTGTTTAGCAAAGCATATTACCTTTAATTGGGAGTCCCTCCAAATTATAAAATTAGGGAGCCATTACTTATTCCTGAAGTAGAAAGTCTGGACCTAAAATTCATCACATAATGGCCAAAGTATTTCTCAAGTAGAAGATAACAGAGACAGAAAATAACCCTTTAGAAAATTAGGAAGTGAGTGCTGTTACCCCAATTTGTGAAGCAGAAATTCTGGACTGTCCTTGAGGTAATAGGAATTAAAACTCCGTAAATAATGGCCACAGTATTTTCTCACGAATAGGACAATAGAGAGAGATGAACTCCTAATTTAGAAAATTAGGAAGTTATCTTTGATAACTCGGTTTATTATCCAAATCTAGCACCAACTCTCAGATTTTATCCAAATCTATCCCCAACTCTCGTATTCTCCAAATCTGGCCCCAACTCTCAGCTTTTTATCCAAATCTAGCACAGCCGCTATTGTTGACTCTTCGCGATCCAGTTGGGAGAGAAAGAGAGGGAGGGCGATAGAGAGAGAGGGAGGCCGGGAGAGGGAGAGGGGAGGGAAGGCGAGGAGAGCGGGAGAGAGAGAGGGAGGGAGGGAGAGCGGGAGAGAAAGAGAGGGAGGGCGATAGAGAGAGAGAGGGAGGCCGGGAGAGGGAGAGGGGAGGGAAGGCGAGGAGAGCGGGAGAGAGAGAGGGAGGGAGGGAGAGCGGGAGAGAGAGGGAGAGAGGGAGGCCGGGAGAGGGAGAGGGGAGGGAAGGCGAGGAGAGCGGGAGAGAGAGAGGGAGGGAGAGCGGGAGAGAGAGGGAGAGAGGGAGGCCGGGAGAGGGAGAGGGGAGGGAGGGCGAGGAGAGCAGGAGAGAGAGAGGGAGGGAGGGAGAGCGGGAGAGAGAGGGAGAGAGGGAGGGAGAGCGGGAGAGACAGGGAGAGAGGGAGGTCGGGATAGCTGATAACATGCATTTATAACTTAAATTCTTATCCTATTTAAGTCATATTCATGCTTATTTTATGTGAATATGATGCATGTTATCATAGTTTTTATGAATTTTCTCCATTGGTATGTCATTCTACTAAAGTTCATATTTATGCATAAATTAGGGTTAATTATGTGCTTTCTTGATGATTAATCTTTTTGCAAGGTTAAATTAATAGGAATTAAGTATTTTCCTTAATTTACTTTGACTTTAGTAGATGATTAAAAGATTTAATTTCAAGAAGAGAATGTTGGATGATATAAAATCGACTTCTTAAGAAATTATCTATGTTTATTTGAAATTCATCCTATATGATTCTTTTAATTTGTATTTCTTAGATGGCATAATATTAAAGATGAAAGAATTTGTGATCCAATGGAGAAAATTTGAGTTAAAAAGGAGTTATATAAATGAATTTATGAATTTCTTAATTTTTCAGGATTTTTTGGATTTTATTTTGATTTTTCAGGATTTATTTAATCGAGTGAGACCCGCGGAGGTGACGTGGCGCAATCGGACGGTCGGGATTAAATCTCTCAAACGGTCGGGAGTAAATCGCGCAATCGGACGGTCAGGATTGAATCGCGTAATCGGACGGTCGGGATTAAATCGCGCAATTGGACGGCCGGGATTAAATCTAGCGATTGGACGGCTGAAATCACACGGAGTGGAATCCACGTCATGGGCCACGATCCCACTAATTTCGTGCACAATTTCGTGCTATCCGATGTCTGATATCACATGGAGAGAAATCCGCGTCGTGGGCCACGATCCACCAATTTCGCACAAACTTCTCTACAAATAGATGTTCTCTCCCTTTGTAAACTTAACTTTTGATCGATTCGTGAAGGAATTAAGCAAATTTCGAGGAAGATCCTAAGTTCATCGTGATCCCCCCGCGTTTAGACTCAATTCCGAAGGGATTGGAGCGGGATTGATCACGAATTCCTTCTTGATTTCATCGAATTTTCCCCTTGAATTCCGAACGTCCACGAGGAAGAATCCGAGCAAATTCGCTTCAATCCACGAGAATTGGAGCCCCATCCTTGCGGCAATCGGGTTAGTAGTGAGATTTGATCGATTATGAAGAAGTAATTTGAGTTTTTATTAGATTTAGAAGTTTAATTTTGCATATTAGTTCTTAGTGTTCTTCATTTTCCCCAATTTTCAGTCCGAAATTTTGCTGATTTTGAAAATAGGATATCTCTCTGATTATAATTCCAAATCACTTGATTTTGGTTTCATTAGATTCCTCTTTTCATCAGCTTTCCGTGGATAGCAAATTCATCGAATTTCAAGTTCATTTGACCCTCCAATTTGACGTTTGACCAAGCACTGTTCATCTTTCATCAGAAGTCAAATGTTGACTTTCGGGGTCAATTACTTTTAATCTACAAATCAGAATTCGATCATATTGGTCTTTTTAGATTCCTCTGGTTCTTAGCTTTTCATTGACATATAAATTGCAAGATTTGGATTTCATTTGGTTGGTCAATTTGACGATTTCCTCCGAGGTGTTTATTTCGGGGATTTTCTGATCTTTGATTTTCAATAATTCATAATAAATCCATTTCTTTTCCAAAAATCACGAATTTTATATCAATAAATTCCATTTTCTCTCTAGTTTCCAAATATCTAATTTTCGTCTTATTTTCTCTTATTTAAAACCCCTTTTAAGCCTAAGTTTGACCAAGTCAATTCTACGATTAAAGTCAACCCTGCTCTCTGTGGATCGACCCGATACTTACCCAATACTTGATTATTATATCTTGTCTTAGTAAGTTCGGTTTTATAAATTTTTTTTGACCATCGTCTTTGTGTTTTAACGATGCGCGAAAACGACACGTCAATAGCGGAAGAGGGAGGTCGGGAGAGCGGGAGAGAGAGGGAGGGAGGGAGAGCAAGAGAGAAAGGGAGAGACGGAGGTCGGGAGAGGAAGGGAGGGAGTTCGGGAGAGCGGGAGTTCGGGAGAGCGGGAGAGAGATAGGGAGGGAGGGAGAGCTAGAGAGAGAGGGAGAGAGGGAATTCGGGAGAGCGGGAGAGAGATAGGGAGGGAGGGAGAGCTAGAGAGAGAGGGAGAGAGGGAATTCGGGAGAGCGGGAGAGAGAGGGAGGTCGGGAGAGCAGGAGAGAGAGGGAGGGAAGGAGGTCAGGAGAGGGAGGAAGGGAGGGAGGTCGGGAGGGGGAGGGAGGGAGGGAGAGCGTGAGAGAGATAGGGAGGGAGGGAGAGCTGGAGAGAGAGGGAGAGAGGGAGTTCGGGAGAGCGGGAGAGAGAGGGAGGGCGGGAGAGCGGGAAAGAGAGGGAGGGAGGGAGGTAGGGAGGGAGAGCTGGAGAGAGAGGGAGAGAGGGAGGGAGGGAGAGCTGGAGAGAGAGCGAGAGAGGGAGGGAGGGAGAGCGGGAGAGAGAGGGAGGGAGGGAGAGCGGGAGAGAGAGGGTGGTCGGGAGAGCGGGAGAGAGAGGGAAGGAGGGAGAGCGGGAGAGAGAGGGAGGTCGGGAGAGCGGGAGAGAGAGTCCGGGAGAGCTGGAGAGAGGGAGTTTGGGAGAGAGGGAGAGAGAGGGAGGGAGGGAGAGCGGGAGAGAGAGGGAGGGAGGGAGAGCTGGAGAGAGAGGGAGAGAGGGAGAGAGGGAGAGCGTGAGAGAGAGGGAGGGATGGAGAGCGGGAGAGAGAGGGAGGGAGAGGGAGGGAGGGAGGGAGGGAGAGCGGGAGAGAGAGGGAAGGAGGGAGAGTGGGAGAGAGGGAGAGCGGGAGAGAGAGGGAGAGAGGGAGAGCGGGAGAGAGAGAGAGAGCGGGAGAGAGAGGGAGAGAGAGGGAGGGAGGGAGAGCGGGAGAGCGGGAGAGAAAGGGAGGGAGGGAGAGCGGGAGAGCGCGAGAGAAAGGGAGGGAGGGAGGGAGGGAGGGAGGGAGGGAGAGAGAGAGGGAGGAAGAGAGTGAGAGATGGAGGGAGGGAGAGATAAAGGTAGAGAGGGTGGAGAGAGAAAGAGAGAGATAGACAATTTTTATATTTAAACTTTTGATATATTATTATCTAAAACTAAATAATTTCTATTATTTCTTTAAATATTTTTAAAAGTTAAAATTTATAAATATATGATTTTTATTTATGTTGTTGAGAAGTGTTAATCTATTATAATTTTGTTTGCGAAAGATATATTTTTATAATTACATATTATAGTCATAAAAACCTTATACAAGTTAGGTTTAGGTTTAGATTTTCACAAAAACCGGTACGGACACTAGAAGTGGAAAACCTTACGCTGGTCGATTGCTTCTAACTTGAGGTAAGGGGTTGACGAGAAGACTGATGTACTTTTCCATCTTCTTTCTCATCGCACCACAGCCCTGCATATCAGGTTGGCACAAGATCTAGATTCAAGAAAATCCAAGATCGTAAATTAAAATAAGATCTGTGATTAGAAAAATTTTCATACTTGGTACAACTACATTCGATTCCCTCTGCTGATAGGCGTCTTCTACTTGGTTTGCTGCTTGTATCATTCTTCGGGTGCATGATAGCCGATTATGCCCAACTTGGTGGCAAATAGAGCACTTCATCTCGCACGCCTTTCTTGGATAATCTTGGACCTTTAACTTCCTTCTCACTGAGGTCAACTCTTCTATTTCTCTTAGGCCTACCAAGCTGTCTCCTCACGAAAGGAGGGAATACATAGGTCCCTTCAACTTCATCCCACGGTGTTTTTTCCATTCATTGGTGGGATAGTATAATTGTAAGCTAGCTGGTATGCATCTTTCTTTAACCGCTCGCTGACAAAACCGGGCAGGGTCATGCTTGATCCAGTGAATGCAAGCAATAGCATGGGAGCAAGGAATGCCGCTTATATTCCAATATCTACAACTACAGGATGTGGCACGTAAGTCAACCACAAATCTATTTCCAAACTCCGTAACTTCGAATCTATGATCGCCTGCATGTGTAGGAGTGCATGTCCTAGACTTGAACTTGTTATCCTCTAGCACCTTTCTTATTCGAGGACATAATTCATCAATTGTATCAGAAAATAGCTCCCTCTTCTCAACTATCCTCTACATGACTGCAATTCTAATATCTTCTAACATGTCTATGATGGGTTTACCCCTAGAGTGTAGGATATAATTATTGAAGCATTCACAAATGTTTTTATCAATCATCTCACATTTTGGCCACTCACTAATGTAAGCCCTGCAAAACTTCATTACACCCACTGCTTGAAAGTCTTCTGCGGCTTGTGGTTCTAATGTGTTGATCTGGCTCATGATCTTTGTGAAATATTGGTGAGTTGTGGCCTTCACAGCTTTCCAAAATAACTTTTGTAATAATTGAGTGGAATGACCCTTCTTCTTCCAATTTGCATAAATATGTCTGGTGCAATTCCTATGCTCGACATGTGGTAACAAATACGCCACTGCATTTTGTAGTCCCCGCACGTTGTAAGAGATTATCAACATATTACTGTGTAAAATTAGTTATACATTATACTATTATGAATGAGACAATATTTACCTTCTGCTGATCGCTTATAAATAGGAATTCCTAAATCTCTCATGAGCAATTGAATGAACCAAGTCCAAGAAGTCTGATTCTCCCCTTCAACAACTGCCCAAGCAATTGGGAACATTTGATTATTCCCATCCTTTCCTACACCACTCAATAATTGTCCTTTCGTTTTGGTTTTCAGAAAACAACCATCCAAACCAATGACTTTTCTGCAACCTTCGAGAAAACCTCTTGCCAGTGAGTCGAAGCAGATGTGCAACCTCCTAAATCTAATCAGACCATCTGGAGTGTCTCTATCAAGCACCAACTCGAAAGTACTATTCCTATTAACCTTATTTAACTCAGTGACATATGAAGGAAGCAAGTGAAAATGGTCATTCAAAGATCCTTGAAGCTTCTTGCGCGCCACACATCTAGCTTTATAACAAGTCTGCCTTGAAACTATAATTCCAAATTTTTCATTGATTTCTTGCATTATTTCCTCTACCTTCCAATTCTGATTCATTCAAAATTTCTCCAAGAAATTGTTTGCGATCCAAGTAGAAGTGGCTTGCCTATTTCTTGGAGTTCTACTGCACCTATGATCATCGTTTAGTGACTTGATAACCAAAGCCTCCTTAATATCATCAAGACTGGCATATATCCTCCATGAGCAATGTTTGTCGCACACAACTTCAACTTTTTTCCACCAGACTTTAAAAACCTAATGTTGAAGCCGTTCCATATAGCATAGTTTTTAACAGATGTCGTAAATTGAGAAGCAGATTCAAACTTCATGCCTACATGAAATTCCAACATCTCAATAGGGCATCTAGGATCATAACTTGTGCCCTTGTGTATGTTCCTTATATTTTCACCGTCACTATCGGTATTAGTAGGAGTTAGTAACTCATCTTCTGAATTAGCATAATCACTATGATATCCCTCAACATATATTTCATCATTCCATTCTCGCATTGGAATCCCCATCGTGGTCACTTGTATACAGATCACGTCCTCATTTTTTCTTCGCTTGGACTATATTCGAGATCAACATCACTCGTCATAATAAGAACCAAACTCTCCTATGTCATTATCATCCCTATTTCATAAATATTACAAGCTATTGAGGTTTAATGACTAAGAGAACCGAAGTCTTCGTAAGATGCACCAATTGGCATAAAATAGTTAAGATCCCCCAATCATTTAAAAATATGTTTTCTTTAACAATTAAGCACCTTGGCTTGCGGGGAGGGAGGGGCAGACCCCTCCCCCTCACCCCCTCTTTCCCCACCCCAAGTGCCCAATCGAGCACCTTGGTATTGAGCGAGTGTCGAGCTCAAAATTGACCGACCCAATATGAGTGAGAGTAGAAATTCCTCTCTTTCTCAAATTTGAAGCCGTCTCGACCTGTACTCGGGCGCTGACCACCTCGCGCCGCCATGGATGACTCGCCGCCGTTGACCACCCGGCCGCCACACACTGAGCCTCTCGCTGCTGCTGACCACCCCACCGCTGCGGTGGATGTCTTCGCTGCCACCCACCGGGCTCCCGCCGTCGCTGCCGACGACTCCACCACCGCTGCTCTCTTCTCCTTCCTCCATATCTTCTTCCACATCTCCCTGAAGGTGATAGCCGCTGAGTATGGGAACGATGGAGAGAGAACTTTTTGAGGGTGAAGAACATAAGTGTTCTAAAAGAGATTGTTGGCTTATCAAGTTCTTCACGTGTCGCTTTAGAGGTGGGGTCTGCGTGTTTTTAATTCTTTCTTGCGTCTTTTTGCTGCATTTTTTTGTTGGCGTGTCAACAACTTGTGGGTAGTCCATTGAGTAGGGTGCTATTGATGGGTCCCTCTATGTGGTGAAGGCAATAGCCGCTGAGTATGGAACGATGGAAAGAGAACTTTTGAGGGTGAATAACATGAGTGATCCAAAGATATTGCTGGCTTATCAAGTTCTTCACGTGCCGTTGAGAGGTGGGGTCTAAGTGTTTTTTTTAATTCTTTCTTGCGTCTTTTTGCTTTTTTTGCATTTTTGTTGTCGTGTCAACAACTTGTGGGTAGTCCATTGAGTAGGGTGCTATTGATGAGTCCCTCCATGTGGTGAAGGCAATAGCCGCTAAGTATGAAACGATGGAAAGAGAACTTTTGAGGGTGAATAACATGAGTGATCCAAAGATATTGCTGGCTTATCAAGTTCTTCACATGCCGTTGAGAGGTGGGGTCTAAGTGTTTTTTTTGGATTCTTTCTTCTGTCTTTTTGCTTTTTTTACCTTTTTGAGTGGATGGAGCCCTCCCTCTTTCCCGCAGTCCCTTCCCTCCTCTCTCTCTCTCCCGCCATCCCCTCCTCTCTCTCTCTCTCCTGCTCTCCCTCCCTCTCTCCCTCTCCCTCTACCGCCCTCCCTCCCTCCGTCTCTCTCATGCGCTCCCTCCCTCCCTCTCTCTCCCGCTCTCCCTCCTCCCCTCTCTCTCCCACTCTCACTCCCTCTCTCTCTCCCGCTCTCCCTCCTCCCCTCTCTCTCCCACTCTCACTCCCTCTCTCTCTCCCGCTCTCTCGAACTCCCTCCCTCCCTCTCTCTCCAGCTCTCCCTCCCTCCCTATCTCTCTCCCAAACTCCCTCTCTCCCTCTCTCTCTCCAGCTCTCCCTCCCTCCCTCTCTCTCCCTCTCCCCACCCTCCTCTCTCTCTCGCTCTCCCGACCTCCCTCCCCTTCCACCCTCTACCGACCTCCTTCCCTCCCTCTCTCTCCCGCTCTCCCGATTCCCTCTCCTCTCTCTCCAGCTCTACCTCCCTCCCTATCTCTCTCCCGCTCTCCCGAACTCCCTCCCTTCCTCTCCCGACCTCCGTCTCTCCCTTTCTCTCTTGCTCTCCCTCCCTCCCTCTCTCTCCCGCTCTCCCGACCTCCCTCTCTCTCCCGCTCTCCCGAATTCCCTCTCTCCCTCTCTCTCCAGCTCTCCCTCCCTCCCTATCTCTCTCCCGACCTCCCTCCCTCCCTCCCTCTCTCTCCCGCTCTCCCTCCCTCCCTCTCTCTCCAGCTCTCCCTCCCTCCCTATCACTCTCACGCTCTCCCTCCCTCCCTCCCCCTCCCGACCTCCCTCCCTTCCTCCCTCTCCTGACCTCCTTCCCTCCCTCTCTCCCGCTCTCCCGACCTCCCTCTCTCTCCCGCTCTCCCGAATTCCCTCTCTCCTCTCTCTCCAGCTCTCCCTCCCTCCCTCTCTCTCCCGCTCCCTCTCCCTCCCTCCCTCCCTCCCGACCTCCCTCCCTTTCCTCCCTCTCCCGACCTCCTTCCCTCCCTCTCTCTCCCGCTCTCCCGACCTCCCTCTCTCCCTCTCTCTCGAGCTCTCCCTCCCTCCCTCCCTCCCTCTCTCCCGCTCTCCCATTCTCCATCCCTCCCTCTCCCGCTCTCCCTCTCTCCCTCTCTCTCCCGCTCTCCCTCCCTTCCTCTCTCTCTCCCGCTCTCCTCGCCCTCCCTCCCCTCTCCCTCTCCCGGCCTCCCTCTCTCTCTCTATCGCCCTCCCTCTCTTTCTCTCCCGCCTCTCTCTCTATCGATTTATTTTTCTATGACGTGGCTGCTACGTGGATCTCGCTTGGCTTACTTGGCTGCCAATTGGATCGGGAAGAGTTAACAATAGCGGTTGTGCTAGATTTGGACAAAAAACTGAGAGTTGGGGCTATATTTGGAGAATACGAGAGTTGGGGATAGATTTGGATAAAATCTGAGAGTTGGGGCTAGATTTGGATAATAACCCCTGATAACTCCCCAGTCGAGTGAAGACGAAATTCGGGACTGTCCTTGGAAGAAAAATATAATAGCCGGATTGCTCTCTCTATCTGTTTATCTATCCCTCTATCTAACACGTATTTGGTGATTCCCCCAAACTGGATCCATGGATAGATTGAGTATACTCTGAGAGAGAGAGAGAGAGCGAGAGAGAGAGAGAGAGAGGACACAGGAAACGAGGGAAAACGCAGAAATCAGGATGCAGAAATTAGAAATATCTCCTCCTTTGGCACGTCAAGAGAGGAAATTTAGCAATGAAAAATTTCAATCATTTTGTTACTCATGTCTGAGTCCTCATCCAAATTGCGAAAAAAGCCTGCAGAAATTTGATCGCCGAGGACTGCCGCGAGAAGTGGGAACTCCAGCGAATGAGGGAGTGACTAAATGCAAGAAGAAAGGAAAGAGAGGTAAGAACGGAAGAAATGCCGATGGAGGGAGACTTGCACCTCCACACCTCTCGCCCCTGGAACTCTGATGTGAGAGAAAGGGAAATGGAAGAAAAAGTGCCAAGAGCAAGAATTTAAAATAAAGTGAAATATGATTTTTAATTTTAAAGAAAAGGTAAATTAAGAATTCATTTTTAAATAAAAACATGATTTAAAATCTTAAGCGTGGTTTAGAATTTTCAAACACAATCTTGAACAAAGATTTTTAGAAGGATTCAAAAATTTTAATATAATTTTAAATCTTAAAAAAAGTCATGTTGGAATAAAATATGATTTGGAACTTCAAAAATGATTTTGAATTTGGAAGCACATTTTTAAAATAGAAATTTAAAAAGGATTCAAAATTATAAACATGATTGTAAATTTGAAAATGAATCACAAATTAATAATTCATGTGAGAATAAAAATATGGTATGGTACTTCAAAGGTGATTTTGAATTTAAAAATAAAATTTACAACTTTCTCCCTCTTTGACTTTCTCCCTCAAGCCCCTTCTCCATCTCTCCCTAAAATCCAAATCCATCTTCTAAGTTGTAAAGCCCCTCTATTTCTTCATTATTTGTTCTCCATTCTCTAGTTACCTGTTTCTAATCTCTCTCTCTCTCCCTCTCCCTCTCTCTCTCTCTCTGTGAGAGTCTATTTTCTTTGAGGCTTTGAAGGACATGGAGATGGCAAAGAGAGAATGAGATAGAGCTAATGGCAGAAAGAATTGGTTGTGAACTAAAGAATGCCTAGTGGGATAAATCTAGAACTACAAACCTATTCCTATATGTAAGGAAAGAAATTGAAAAAATGACCATTTTGAAACAAAAACTTTTAAACTTGAATAGGGCACAAGACTTTGATTCTTTAAATCTATATGTTTTTTTCAGCTTGAATCTCAAACAAACATACAAGAAGAAGCATTCACTTGATAGTTCACAAACGTATTCAATGGCCCCAATTTTGAAATAGAGAGCAAGTGGCGTCGTGGCAGTAGCACTGCTGGCTGCTACGACCCTGAGGCGATGCCACGTGGACTCTTGGCGAGAGCTTGTGCTGCGTTAGACTGGGCCTCATCGTCAAGGTACTTGTGCAGGCTGCTTGAAAGAGCTCATGACTATGGTCGGCAAAGATCTCTCTCATGTTCAAGGTGAGGCTCTGGACAGTCTGATTCCAATGGTTCCTAGTGTTTTTCTCCAACATTGGGAAGATGATATGAAAGATCACCTTCACATTCCACTCGATCAAACGCTTGATGTGGTTGTTGTTCCACAAGGCTAGTGCCCTCTCTACCACCTGATCAAAATCCTGGATCAAAGATTAAAATTGAAAGACAAGTGATTTCATTTTCCATTAGAAACTATGCGATGCACTAGCAGTAAAAAGTCTTAGATCTCAGTCCATAATTATCACCCAGCAGATCATTGAAGGGGACATTTATACGTTTAGAAAATAATGAAGTACATTCTGTTCTTTTGGGCTGAGTAACGACTTTGTTCTTATAGTAACAGGTCTTAGAATTCAGTTCACATTGGCTTAAATATTTATTGAAGAAGATCCTAAAAAAGAAAATCTCGATTTGGAAAATTAGAAAGTGAATATTGTTATCCTGAACAGTGATGTGGGAATTCTGGGTTGTACTTGAGGTAATAGGTCTTAAAATTGCCTGACTGATGGCCACTGTATTTTCTCAAGAAGAGGATAGTAGAGAGAGAAAAACTCAATTAGAAACTAAGAAAATGGTTACTAGTATCCCAATTGGTGAAGAAAATGGGGACTGTCCTTGGGAGAAAATATAATATCTAGATTGCTCTCCCTCTCACTCACTCTCTATCTACCTATCCATCTATCTATCTCTCCGCACTCCAAATTTACCTGGAAATGAGAACTGTCCAAGCAACGGGCAATTTGGTGGAATAGACGGACCATACAGCGCTGAAATTCATCATGCTAAGTGACGTCTATCTTTGTGCGTCGTTAAAACACAAATACGATGATCAAACAAAATTTATAATACCGAACTCACAAAGACAAGATAGAATAATCAAGTACTGGGTAAGTATCGGGTCGATCCACAGAGAGCAGGGTTGACTTTAATCGTAGAGTTGACTTGGTCAAACTTAGGTTTAAAATGATTTTTAAATAAGAGAAAATAATATTTAAGATAGGGAAATGATATAAATAAGCTAAATAAGAAGTTTTAAGATTTGAAATCTCGGATTTGACAGAGAAAAGTCAAAAGTCAAAGTCAAAGCGTTGACTTTGACCAGCGTATGTATTCTGCAAAATCGGAGAATCAAACAGAGTCAGAAGATTACTGAAAATTATATATTTGGAAACTAGAGAGAAAAATGAAATTTATTGATATAAGTTTTGTAATTTTTGGATAAGAAATGGATTTATTATGAATTATTAAAAATCAATGATCAGAAAATCCCCGAAATGAACACCTCAGAGGAAATCTTCAAATTGAATACCCAAATGAAATCCAAATCTTGCAATTTATATGTCAATAGAAAGCTAAGAACCAGAGGAATCCAACAAGACCGAAATTACCAAATTCTGATTTGCCAATTAAAAGTAATTGACCCCGAAAGTCAACGTTTGACTTCTGATGAAAGATGAACAGTCCGTGGTCAAACGTTAAACTCAGAATTTGATGAAATTGCTATCCACGGAAAGCTGATGAAAAGAGGAATCCAATGAAACCAAAATCAAGTGATTTGGAATTATAATCAGAGAGATATCCTATTTTCAAAATCAGCGACTTTTCGGATCGAAATTTGGGGAAAATGAAGAACACTATGAACTAATTTGCAAAATTAAACTTCTAAATCTAATAAAAACTCAAATTACCTCTTGATAATCGATCGAATCTCACTACTAACCCGATTGCCACGAGAATTGAGCTCCAATTTGCGCGAATTGGAGTGAATTTGCTCGGATCCTTTCTCACGGACTTTCGGAATTCAAGGGGAAAATTCGATGAAATCAAGGAGGAATTCGCGATCAATCCCGCTCCAATCCCTTCGGAATCGAGTCTAAACGCGGGGGAATCACGATGAACTTAAGATTTTCCTCGAAATTCGCTTAATTCCTTCACGAATCAATCAAAAGTTCCAGAACAAAATAAGGGGTACATGAGTTTTTAAAGGAGAAATTCGCCCGGAATCATGGGCTGTAGAGGCGGTCGTGTGCGCGGAATCGAGGCGTCGTGGAGGCGGTTTGCATTGAGCATTGTTGAGGCTTCAAATTCGGGTCAATTTTGACCGGATTTCACGGTCAAAGGGCGTCCCATTTCCACGCTTTTAGCTCCACGATCGAGCTACGATCACGCCGTGATCGGCCACGATCATGGCTCGATCCACGATCACTAGCCTCCAATAGAGACTTCCGGAGCTCGGGGAGATGATTTCGTCCTCCGAGAATCACGATCGCGGCTCGATCTCGCCGCGATCGCGGTCCGATCGGGCTGCGATCGTGGAGTTCCTCCACTAGCCTTCCGCGCCGTCCGATCGCGTCCCAGGTGAGTGAACGATTAGGATTAATCCGATCCCGTATACCCCGATCGTAGATCACGTTCACCGCCAGCCGTCTGATGGAGATCTATCGCTCTTCAATTTGATGCCGATCGTGAGGTCCTCGGGTCGCCACGTGGCGCGAGGTAAGACGTCCGATGCACGCCACTTAAGTTCTTTTTTTTTAGCACGTGTGTGATTGATGATCGCGTGGACTTGGGTCCACGCGATCTCCACCGTCTTGATCGAATCCGACGCCCGCTGTGCTGCCACACGTCCTGCAGAGGTAAGACCGTGTGGGAACATAGTCCCACACGGAGAAAATCGGAGATTTTGGCACGGTTAAATAGGGGAGAAGACTCCCCTATTAACTATCATAACATATCCTCTCTACTCCGCGACACGTGGCGCCCCACACGGGCGCCCACGTGGCCTCCCTGCCACTTGGCACGCCTCCTGCGCGCGGGCCACACGCGTCCTGCCACGTGGCCTCAGCGCCACGTCGTAACGGCGCGGTGGACCCGCGCGCCACGTGGGCTCGCTCGCCACGTCAGCCCCGCCTGGGCCTGTCGCCACGTCAGCCCCGCCTGGGCCCACTTGCCACGTCAGCTCCGAGGTAAGCCTACACCCTTTTTCGCGATTTTAAAATTAGAAATACTAAAAAAAATCAATTACAAAATCAAATAAAAATCGGAAAAATCAGATAAAACTTTAGAAATTCATATTTTTCAAAATACAACTCCTTTTTAATCCAAATTTTCTCCATTGGATCACAAATTCTTTTCTTTATAATATCATGTCATTTAAAATATGTTTTCAAGAAAGAAATAAGGATGAATTAAAATTTCATTAAATAAGTTCTAATTAAACATTCTAAATCATAAATTCATCCTAAAATCATCCTTCCAAACATTTACTAAAGTCAAAACTCATTTAATCACTGAGATTAACTTCTATTAATCTAAACAAAAGATTAATCATATCTTAAGCATGAAATTATCTCTAATTTATGCATAAATATCAACTTTAGTGAAATGTCATGCCAATGGAGAAAATTCCTAAAAAGTATGATAACATGCATCATATTCACATAAAATAAGCATGAATATGAGTTAATTAGGGTAAGAATTCAGGTTATAAATGCATGTTATCACTAAGTTACCTCAAGAACCTCCTCCAATTCCTCCAAGAACATCATCTCCTTCGAGTTGTTTGTAACATGCCAATACTCTAGCAATCCTCTGATCACAGTGTCCGCCAACTTACAATCCTTCTCCACAAATTGCATGATGAAGTAGGAAAGTTGTAAGTGATACATGGGGATAAACTTTGGCTTGTGGAGAGGGATCAGAGCTTGAATGAGGAACAGTTTGTGTTCTTCCTTCAGTGGGAGCACAAACCCATTGATAATACTACCTAGAATCACCAAAAGCTCAGAAATTCGATTATGTTTCTCGGTCTCAATAAACTGAATGAAGATATCGGTGATCGCCTTGCAAATGAAGGGCCTATGGACCATGAATTCCCATAAACCCAATGAAAAATCATCTTCAGGTAATCCCTCTCACGGGGATCTTCAGAATCAAAGAGATCAAGCAAGCGCAACACAAAGGCATGATCAATGTATCTGTTGGCAATCTTAGCATCTGATATTTTTGGAGATGCAAAAAATCTAAGAAAAAGCTCATAAAAAATCTGCAAATGTGGCCAAGCAGGATCCATGACTGGCTCATTCTCATCCACATCTCATCCACATCAACATCAACATTAAAGACCTCCAATAGTTTACTCTCATTTGGCGTCAAAACCAATTCCCTAAATATATTAATACCCGCCATTCTAGTCACCTCTTGAATAAAATTCCCAGAGAATTTTCTTTTAGCAGACCAAACAAACTTGCAATCTCTAAAATAGTCTACCTTTTTACCTTCTTTTCGATAAAAATCTTTCCCGAACTCCTAAATTCTTGACTCAAGAAGCACTGTGATGATCCAAAATTTTCTTTCTAAAATACTCGGTGAGTTGTCGTTGGTAAATCTTGGATCAATCAAAACATTTGTAATTCCTACTTGGTTTAGTGGTAAGTAGGGTGTCAAATCCAGGGAGATTAGGAATCACTTTACTGATTTCCACAACAAAAGTATAATTAATCCCCAACGTCCTACTCTATCAATTCAAAACCACTCGATTCGATCTGAGTCAAATCAAATTGGGGAAAGGAGATCAAACCTAATCAATCGGATTTTTTTTTCCTTTTTTTAGTGTTGGAAAACTTGCAGAAAAGGGGAAATCTAATTATTAGCCGGTTGATTTGCAGGTGCAACTCGGAAAACTATTTTCAGCATGAAATTTAGAGGTAAAGAAATAGTCGAGGGATTCCGAAGTGCAACACCGAATTTAAACTATCATAAACGTATCACAAATTCCGAAGCAAAGAACATTCTGAGATGTTTAGGAAAACATCGTGATCTTGGGTATGTTCTGAACCCAAGATCCCCCAGGAATTCGAAGAGTTAAACAGAGATCGAGGAGATGTCTTACCTAAGTGTCACCCCACATCCTAGCCTTAGGCAACGTTTCTCCGCAATTCTCTACCGAGATTAGTTCCCCCACTCCTCAATAGCATCCACAATGGCTGAAGATGGACTCCACCATTCGTTTCCTCTCATTCACTTTGGAGAAAACCAGATGTGCGAAGTGAATCCAGGGAGATCGGGCGACCCCCTTTTGTCTGAAAATTGCCAAAAGTGATAGAGCGCGCAAAAAGCCCCGCCTAAAATTTTGCCCAATCCAACGCCTCGATTACTTGAGCACAACCGTTGGATTTCTTCAAAGAAGTCTTCTCTCTCTCCTCCATCTGCTCCACGAGTCTGAATCTAGCAAATTACCTTGTGGGCCCTGCTTCTTCTCCCTTGCGAATGAGCATGAGCCACATCCTCGAATTCCCTTCCTAAAGAAATCAAAATCCTCTAATAGTCTCCATAAATTACAAAAATGCCACTCGAAGAATTTAAAACTTGTAATCTCTTCACTGTTTCCATGCATTCGAGATGTTCTTCGTTTCAATCGGACGGTTACGCCCAAAATTTGTATAAATAGAGATGTTCTTCGATTTTCTAAGCATTCGAGATAGAAATCAATCCAATTGATTTGTTTAGACACCTCCCTTCTCGAGTCTCTCGATTCCATCCTCTTCTACACTCATATCCACATCCACAGAGGGTTTGAAATCGAGATTTGGTTGAGAGACGAAGGAGAAATCGAGATTTGATTGAACTCCACAATCACGTTCTTCATATTTTTGACGATTTAGGTGATTAATCATGTTAATCTGATCGCAATCTTGGGTTAGTGGAGTCGGTTTTTGCTAATCTATCATACATTCATGTTTAATTTCGATTTAGATTAGGAAATGAAGTTTAATTTCATTTAATTTTGGTTAAATTCATGATATATAATTTTAGAAAATTCTCTCTACTTTGATCTTCAATTTCTCCGCCAAAATCAAGATCAATTTCCATGATTTTTGATTCCTAGAAACGATTTGAAGTTTTCTTTCATAATTTACCATTTCCCCCAATTTTTATCATCAATTCATCGTCCGATTTGATCAATTTCGAAGAGATCATCATAAATTTCCTTATTTCCTCGTGGATTTGACCCTTATTTACCACTATACCCCTCAATTCGAGATATTTTCATCAAATTGGTAAGTTTGGACTTTGTTTTGACACAAGACCGTGTGAAATCGACAACCTCGGGGTCTGCGCTTGTCAACAGGTTGAGGCTTTAGATTGTGACAAACTTAACCAATCCAAATTTATAAGAGCACCAATAGAATCTGGAAGGACTGATATTTCTATTTGCGATAAATCTAATTTCTTCAACATTATAAGAGCACGAATTGATTTAGGAAGCACAGAAACTTTTGTTTGTGATAACTTAATGACCCGCAACACTTTAAGAGCACCAATTGAGTCTAGAAGGGTTGAGACTTTTGTTTGTGGCACCCTTAACCAATCCAAATTTATAAGAGCACCAACAGAATCTTGAAGTATTAATATTTTTGTTTGCGATCAATCTAATTTCTTCAACATTGTAAGAGCACAAATTGACTCACTAAGCATTGATACTTTTGTTTGTGATGACTTTATGACCAGCAAAAGGTTAAGAGCACCAATTGAATCTAGAAGGGTTGACATTTTAGGTTGTGACAAACTTAACCAATCCAAATTTATAAGAGCACCAATAGAATCTTGAAGGATTGATATTTCTGTTTGCAATAAATCTAATTTCTTCAACATTATAAGAGCACGAATTGACTCAGGAAGCACTGATACTTTTGTTTGTGATAAGTTTAAGATCCGTAACAATTAAAGAGCACCAATTGAATCTAGAAGAGTTCAGACTTTAGATTGTGACAAACTTAACCAATCCAAATTTATAAGAGCACTAATAGAATTTGGAAGGATTGATATTTCTATTTGCAATAAATCTAATTTCTTCAACATTATAAGAGCACAAATTGACTTAGGAAGCATTGATACTTTTGTTTGTGACAACTTTAAGACCCACAAAAGTTTAAGAGCACCAATTGAATCTGGAAGGGTTGACACTTTAGATTGTGACAAACTTAACCAATCCAAATTTATAAGAGCACCAATAGAATCTAGAAGGATTGATATTTCTATTTGCGATAAATCTAATTTCTTCAACATTTTAAGAGCACGAATTGATTTAAGAAGCACAGAGACTTTTGTTTGTGATAACTTTATGACCCACAACACTTTAAGAGCACCAATTGAGTCTAGAAAGGGTTGAGACTTAAGATTGTGACAAACTTAACCAATCCAAATTTATAAGAGCACTAGTAGAATCTAGAAGGATTGATATTTGTGTTTGCGATAAATCTAATGTCTTTAACATTGTAAGAGCACAAATTGACTCAAGAAGCACTAATACTTTCATTTGTGATAACTTTAAGACCCGCAACACTTTAAGAGCATCAATTGAATCTCAAAGTGTTGAGACTTTTGTTTGTGAGAGATCTAACCACTCCAAATTTATAAGATCGCCAATATAATGTGGAAGGATTGATATTTCTGTTTGTGATAAGTCTAATGTCTTTAACATTGTAAGAGCACGAACTGACTCAGGAAGCACTAATACTTTTGTTTGCGATAAATCTAAATAAGTTAACACTTTAAGAGCACCTTTTGAATTTGGAAGCGTTGAGACTTTTGTTTGTGAGAGATCTAACCCATTCAAATTTATAAGATCACCAATCAAATATGGAAGGATTGATAGTTCTGTTTATGATAAGTGTAATTCCTTCAACATTGTAAGAGCACCAATTGACTCAGAAAGCACTGATACTTTTGTTTGGGACAAATTTAAGACCCACAACACGTTAAGAGCACCAATAGAATATGGATGGATTGATATTATTGTTTGTGATAAGTCTAATCTCTTTAACATTGTAAGAGCACGAATTGACTCAAGTACCAGTGATACTTTTGTTTGTGACAAATCTAAGACTCGCAACACTTTAAGCGCACCAATAGAATCTAGAAGGGTTGAGACTTTTCGTTTGTGACAAACTTAACTAGTCCAAATTTATAAAGTGCACCAATAGAATCTAGAAGGATTGATATTTCTATTTGCGATAAGTCTAATATCTTTAACATTGTAAGAGCATGAATTAACTCAGGAGGCATTGATACTTTTGTTTGTGACAACTCTAGGATCTGCAACACTCTAAGAGCACCAATAGAATTTGGAAGGGTTGAGACTTTCGTTTGTGACAAACTTAACCAGTCAATATTTATAAGAGCACCAAAAGAATCTGGAAAAATTGATAATTTTGTTTGCGATCAATCTAATGTCTCTAACATTTTAATAGCACAAATTGACTTAGGAAGCACTCATAATTTTGTTTATGACAAATCTAAGTACTTCAACACTTTAAGAACACCAATAGAATTTGGAAGGGTTGAAACTTTTGTTTGTGACAGACTTAAAGATGTAGGATAATTTATAAGATGTATCTAAATCCTGCAATATGGTGAAAGGATCTATGAATGATATCAGTGAGAAATAAGCTTTATAATTCAGAGAAGATATGGTAGAGAATAATTCGTAAAGGATAGGAGAGAAGAAGATGATAATCAAGATGATAATATGAATGTAGAGAGATGATTTTGAAGAGAAGATATTATATATTATTTGGTGAATAAGATTTTTTCTTAAGATATTTATTTAATGTAATGAGGAAAATAATTTGGATGATATGTAGAGTTAAGTGTAATATAAGATTTTATAATTATATATATCAGTGAGTATATGATATAGAATGATGCGGATAAATGAAGTAAATGAGACTAATATAGATAATGAATAGGGGAAAGAGAAGAATGATTAATATTGAATAGGACAAGGGGTGACTTATGAGAGGACTGAGGAGAGATTATTTGGGATAGGAAAAGATAAGATGATGAAGAGAATCGAGAATAGGAAGAGCAAAGAATTATATCAGGGAGGATAGTGTGGGAATAAGGAGAGGATAATTGATGAGACGAAACTGCGAGGTCATCAATTTCACACGGTCTCATGTCAAAAATAATTCCAAACTTACCAATTTGACGAAAATTATTTGAGTTGAGGGGTATAATGGTAGAAATAAGGAAATTTATGATGTTCTCTTCAAAATTGATCAAATCAGAAAACAAATCGATGGTAGAAATTAGGGAAAATGGTATATTATGAAAGATAACTTCAAATCGCTTCCACGGAATCAAGAATCATCGAAATTGATCTTGATTTCGAGGAGAAATTGAAATTTGAAGTCGAGAAAGATTTCCGAATGTTAAAATCGTGAAATTAGCTAAATTTAAACGAAATTAAACTTGAAATCCTAATCTAAATCAAAATTAAACATGATTGGATGATATATTAGCAAGAACCGACTCCACCAACCCAAGATTGCGATCAAATTGACACGATTAATCACCTTAATTGTCAAAAACATGAAGAACGGGATCGTGAAGTTCAAGCTTCGATTTCTCCTTCGTCTCTCAACCAAATCTCGATTTCAAACCTTTTGTGGATGTGGAAATGAGTGTAGAAGAGGATAGAATTGAGAGATTCGAGAAGGGAGGTGTCTAAATAAATCTATTGGATTGATTTCTAACTCGAATACATAAAAATCAGAAGAACATGCCTTATTTATAGGCTACTTGGGCGTAACCGTTCGATCAAAATGATTGATGGTTAAGATGGAACGGTCCATCATGGACCGTTTCAATTAAGTCGCAACCGTCCGACCTTGATGGACGGTCAGGATGAGCCACATGGATGAGCGTTTCTAAAAACGCTTTCAATCGCGTCGTTGGATCGCGATCTGATGGTCAAGATGCTCCCCATGCGATTAAATCTCAGCCATTATAACGCTCCTTAAAACGCACGTGTCTTGATGAGATCCGGTGGACCGCGAGCTCATCCGATTGACGCGTGATGTTCCGCGCTCCGCCCGATCCGATGCACCGCGTTTGGCCACGTCACTTGCACTCAAAATAGCCGTGTAGAACTTAGTCCCACACGGATAAAATGAAAGAAGAGGGAATGGTTTATAAGATGCGACGATTATCAAGGTTAGCGAGTTCTAATTACGGAATGCTTATATGTACGATAACCTAAGTAATAAAATATTTATTATAAACTGACGTGTCGTTTTCTCGCGTCATTAAAACACGAAGATGATGGTCAAAAAAAATTTATAAAACCGAAATCACAAAGAAAAGATATAATAATCAAGTATAGGGTAAGTATCGGGTCGATCCACAGAAAGTAGGGTTGACTTTAATCGCAAAGTTGATTTGGTCAAACTTAGGTTTAAAAGGAGTTTTAAATAAGAGAAAATAATATTTAAGGAATGGAAATGATATAGATAAGCTAAATACAAATTTTTAAGAATTGAAATCGCGGATTTGACAAAGCAAAGTCAAAAGTCAAAGTCAAAGCGTTGACTTTGACTAATAGTAGGTGTACTTTAAAATTAGAGAATCAAATAGACTCAGAAGATTACGAAAATAATATATTCAGAAACTAGAGAGAAAATGAAATTTATTGATATATAATTCGTGATTCTTGGAGAAGAAATGAATTTATTATGAATTATTGAAAATCTAAGATCAGAAAATTCCCGAAATGAACACCTCTGAGGAAATCTTCAAATTGACAAACCAAATGAAATCCAAATCTTGCAATTTATATGTCAATGGAAAGCTAAGAACCAGAAGAATCTAAAAAGACTAAAATTATCTAATTCTGATTTGTAAATTAAAAGTAATTGACCCCGAAAGTCAACATTTGACTTCTGATGAAAGATGAAAAGTGCTTGATCAAACGTCAAATTGGAGGGTCAAATAAACTCGAAATTCAATGAATTTGCTATCCACGGAAGGCTAATGAAAAGAGAAATCCAATGAAACCAAAATCGAGTGATTTAGAATTATAATCAGAGAGATATCCTATTTTAAAAATCAGAAAAAATTTTGGACTGAAAATTGGGGAAAATGAAGAACACTAAGAACTAATTTGTGAAATTAAACTTCTAAATCTAATCAAAACTCAAATTACCTCTTGATAATCGATTGAATCTCACTACTAACCCGATTGTCGCGAGAATTAAGCTCCAATTTGCATGAATTGGAGTGAATTTGCTCGGATCCTTCCTCACAGATTTTGGAATTTAAGGGGAGAATTCGATGAAATCAAGAAGGAATTCGTGACCAATCCCGCTCCAATTGCTTCGCAACTGAGTCTAAATGCGGGGGGATCACGATGAACTTAAGATCTTCCTCGAAATTTGCTTAATTCCTTCAGGAATCGATCAAAAGTTAAGAACAAAAAAGGGAGAATACACCGGTTTTAAAGAGGAAATTGGGCTTGAAGATCGTGGGTAATTGGCGCGGTTGTGGAGTCGGTTTGATGGCGTCGAGGAGGCGATTCCTTGGGCGTGGATCGTGGCTTCAATTCCGCATCCAATCAGCTTCAATGTCGCCTCTGAATATCATGCATTTTAGCCGTGATCGGGCCACGATCGGGCCACGATTGGGCCACGATCGTGTCACGATCGGGCCACGATCGTGGTCCTGTTCGTTCGTCGATCGACGGCCACTCGATTGGTAGTGATTCCACCATGTAAACTCCCCGATCGCGGCTCGATCGGGCGGCGATCGCGGTTTGATCATACTGCAATCGTGGAGTTCTTCCACAACCCCTCCACGCCGTTCGATCGATCTTAAGGTGACTGGAAGGTCACGATCGCGATCCACTTTCCTCGTCCGTCCGATGGCGATCCAACCGTGTTGATGACACGCTTCGCCACCTGTCTAAAAAGAAATAAATTAATCAGTTAAATGCAGGTGGCCACGTCATCAAATTCGCTTTCAGAAAATCTGGAGCGGCCACGTGGAAAGATGGGTTGAAACCACGTTGCATTTAATGCACGCGGTTTCGTGCATTTAATATGGTAGTCAGAGATTGCGGCGTGATAGCATGCAATTTCATGCATTAATATCATGCATTTTATGCATTTAATCTTTGAAATATAATCATAAATGCATGTTATCATGATTTAAAATGATTAAATTGATAATTTCTATGTTTTAAAGGATATTCTTGATTTTTCATAATTAATAGCATTTTATGAGCATTTTAATGACATTGATTCATCAAGATTATGTATATTTTTATATCTAATGAATTAACATGTTTTTCTGGATTTTTTAGTATCTTTTGAGAATTTGAGAAATTGAAATCCGAAAAAAAAAATAACTTTATAAAAATAGAGAAAAGGGGAATAGAGAAAAAGAAGAGGAGAGAGAATCTCTCTCTCTCTTCCTTCTCTTCCTTCCTCTCTTCTCTCTCTATTTTCTCTCTCTCTCTCTCTCTCTCTTTTCTCTCCCTCGCTCTCTCTCTCGCGACGGAATTTCCATCGCGAGGAGAGGCGAGTGGGAGAAAAGTTTTTCTTCTGCTCCCCTCTCCTCTGTCTTTCTCTCTCCCTCACGATCTCTCTTCTATCTATCTATCTCTCTCTCTCTCTCTCTCTCTCTCTCTCTCTCTCTCTCTCTCTCTCTCTCTCTCTCTCTCTCTCTCTCTCTCGCGACGGAATTTCCGTCGCGAGGAGAGGCGAGTGGGAGAAAAGTTTTTCTTCTCCCTCTCCTCTTCAATTTCCCTTTCTCTTCCTTCTCCTTCTCCTCTTTCCCTCTTCAGCGAACATCTCCCTCTCTCTCGCGACGGAAATAATTTCCGTCGCGAGAGGAGTTTCCACTCCCAGTCTCTTTCTTCCTCCCTTTCCTTCTTTCTCTTCATCGCACGAGAGGGAGAAATCGCTTCTCCCTCTCTCGTCTCTCTCCTCTCCTTCTTCTTCTCTCTTCTTCGTTCTCTCCCCCTTCCTCCATTTCTTCTTCTCTCTCTCTCTTCCGCGTTCGTCCCCAGCTCACCTTCTCCCTCTCTCTCTTCCTCTCTCACCCTCACTCTCGCGATGGAAATTTTTCTGTCCCGAGGAGAGGCGAAAGGAGGGAAATTTCCTCTCTCTCTTCGTTTCTATTTTCCTATCTCGCCCTCACTCTCGCGACGGAAATATTTCCGTCGCGAGGAGGAAAATTTTCCTCACTCTTCTCTCTCTCTCGCTGTCTTCCCTCTCTCCAACGTTCTTTCGCTCTTTCCGGAAGTTATTCCTCTCTTTCGCCTTTCTTTCCTCTCTCTCCAGAGCTCCCCTCTCTGGCGACGGAAATTTTTCTGTCGCCAGACGAGTCTCTCTCCTTCCGCTCTCCTCTGCGCTCTTCCCTCTCTCCCAGTTTTCTCTGTCCGCACTCTCTTTTTCTCTCTTCTCCTTTCTCTCCCCCTCATTCTTTCTTCGCCACCTGTCTAAAAAGAAATAAATTAATCAGTTAAATGCAGGTGGCCACGTCATCAAGTTCGCTTTCAGAAAATCTGGAGCGGCCACGTGGAAAGATGGGTTGAAACCACGTTGCATTTAATGCACGCGGTTTCGTGCATTTAATATGGTAGTCAGAGATTGCGGCGTGATAGCATGCAATTTCATGCATTAATATCATGCATTTTATGCATTTAATCTTTGAAATATAATCATAAATGCATGTTATCATGATTTAAAATGATTAAATTGATAATTTCTATGTTTTAAAGGATATTCTTGATTTTTCATAATTAATAGCATTTTATGAGCATTTTAATGACATTGATTCATCAAGATTATGTATATTTTTATATCTAATGAATTAACATGTTTTTCTGGATTTTTTAGTATCTTTTGAGAATTTGAGAAATTGAAATCCGAAAAAAAAAATAACTTTATAAAAATAGAGAAAAGGGGAATAGAGAAAAAGAAGAGGAGAGAGAATCTCTCTCTCTCTCTTCCTTCTCTTCCTTCCTCTCTTCTCTCTCTATTTTCTCTCTCTCTCTCTCTCTCTTTTCTCTCCCTCGCTCTCTCTCTCGCGACGGAATTTCCATCGCGAGGAGAGGCGAGTGGGAGAAAAGTTTTTCTTCTGCTCCCCTCTCCTCTGTCTTTCTCTCTCCCTCACGATCTCTCTTCTATCTATCTATCTCTCTCTCTCTCTCTCTCTCTCTCTCTCTCTCTCTCTCTCTCTCTCTCTCCTCTCGCGACGGAATTTCCGTCGCGAGGAGAGGCGAGTGGGAGAAAAGTTTTTCTTCTCCCTCTCCTCTTCAATTTCCCTTTCTCTTCCTTCTCCTTCTCCTCTTTCCCTCTTTCAGCGAACATCTCCCTCTCTCTCGCGACGGAAATAATTTCCGTCGCGAGAGGAGTTTCCACTCCCAGTCTCTTTCTTCCTCCCTTTCCTTCTTTCTCTTCATCGCACGAGAGGGAGAAATCGCTCTCCCTCTCTCGTCTCTCTCCTCTCCTTCTTCTTCTCTCTTCTTCGTTCTCTCCCCTTCCTCCATTTCTTCTTCTCTCTCTCTCTTCCGCGTTCGTCCCCAGCTCACCTTCTCCCTCTCTCTCTTCCTCTCTCACCCTCACTCTGCGACGGAAATTTTTTTCTGTCCCGAGGAGAGGCGAAAGGAGGGAAATTTCCTCTCTCTCTTCGTTTCTATTTTTCCTATCTCGCCCTCACTCTCGCGACGGAAATATTTCCGTCGCGAGGAGGAAAATTTTCCTCACTCTTCTCTCTCTCTCGCTGTCTTCCCTCTCTCCAACGTTCTTTCGCTCTTTCCGGAAGTTATTCCTCTCTTTCGCCTTTCTTTCCTCTCTCTCCGAGCTCCCCTCTCGGCGACGGAAATTTTTTTCGTCGCCGGGACGAGTCTCTCTCCTTCCGCTCTCCTCTCGCGCTCTTCCCTCTCTCCCAGTTTTCTCTGTCCGCACTCTCTTTTTCTCTCTTCTCCTTTCTCTCCCCCTCATTCTTTCTTCGCCACCTGTCTAAAAAGAAATAAATTAATCAGTTAAATGCAGGTGGCCACGTCATCAAGTTCGCTTTCAGAAAATCTGGAGCGGCCACGTGGAAAGATGGGTTGAAACCACGTTGCATTTAATGCACGCGGTTTCGTGCATTTAATATGGTAGTCAGAGATTGCGGCGTGATAGCATGCAATTTCATGCATTAATATCATGCATTTTATGCATTTAATCTTTGAAATATAATCATAAATGCATGTTATCATGATTTAAAATGATTAAATTGATAATTTCTATGTTTTTAAAGGATATTCTTGATTTTTTTCATAATTAATAGCATTTTATGAGCATTTTAATGACATTGATTCATCAAGATTATGTATATTTTTATATCTAATGAATTAACATGTTTTTCTGGATTTTTTAGTATCTTTTGAGAATTTGAGAAATTGAAATCCGAAAAAAAAAATAACTTTATAAAAATAGAGAAAAGGGGAATAGAGAAAAAGAAGAGGAGAGAGAATCTCTCTCTCTCTCTTCCTTCTCTTCCTTCCTCTCTTCTCTCTCTATTTTCTCTCTCTCTCTCTCTCTCTCTTTTCTCTCCCTCGCTCTCTCTCTCGCGACGGAATTTCCATCGCGAGGAGAGGCGAGTGGGAGAAAAGTTTTTCTTCTGCTCCCCTCTCCTCTGTCTTTCTCTCTCCCTCACGATCTCTCTTCTATCTATCTATCTCTCTCTCTCTCTCTCTCTCTCTCTCTCTCTCTCTCTCGCGACGGAATTTCCGTCGCGAGGAGAGGCGAGTGGGAGAAAAGTTTTTCTTCTCCCTCTCCTCTTCAATTTCCCTTTCTCTTCCTTCTCCTTCTCCTCTTTCCCTCTTCAGCGAACATCTCCCTCTCTCTCGCGACGGAAATAATTTCCGTCGCGAGAGGAGTTTCCACTCCCAGTCTCTTTCTTCCTCCCTTTCCTTCTTTCTCTTCATCGCACGAGAGGGAGAAATCGCTTCTCCCTCTCTCGTCTCTCTCCTCTCCTTCTTCTTCTCTCTTCTTCGTTCTCTCCCCCTTCCTCCATTTCTTCTTCTCTCTCTCTCTTCCGCGTTCGTCCCCAGCTCACCTTCTCCCTCTCTCTCTTCCTCTCTCACCCTCACTCTCGCGACGGAAATTTTTCTGTCCCGAGGAGAGGCGAAAGGAGGGAAATTTCCTCTCTCTCTTCGTTTCTATTTTCCTATCTCGCCCTCACTCTCGCGACGGAAATATTTCCGTCGCGAGGAGGAAAATTTTCCTCACTCTTCTCTCTCTCTCGCTGTCTTCCCTCTCTCCAACGTTCTTTCGCTCTTTCCGGAAGTTATTCCTCTCTTTCGCCTTTCTTTCCTCTCTCTCCAGAGCTCCCCTCTCTAGCGACGGAAATTTTTCTGTCGCCAGACGAGTCTCTCTCCTTCCTCTCTCCTCTGCGCTCTTCCCTCTCTCCCAGTTTTCTCTGTCCGCACTCTCTTTTTCTCTCTTCTCCTTTCTCTCCCCCTCATTCTTTCTTCTCTCTCTCTCCCTCCCTCCTGCGACAAAAATTTTCCAGTCGCGAGGAGAGGCGGGAGGAGTTTCTTCTTCCTCTCCTTGTTTCGCCGCGACAACTCCTGCCGTCCAGAGAGAGAAATGAAAGGAGAGAGAATAGAGTGGAGAAGAGAGAGGAGAGAGAGTGAAAACGTTTAAACTTTAATTTTCCTTTTTTTAGCGTGTGACTCAGCGACTCGGGGACTCGGCGACTCAGCAAAGTTTGACCGGGCCTGTAGCGGTTTGACCGGCGCGATCTGAGGAGAGAGAAATCAGATCAACGCTTAGAAATGATCCGTATTAAAAGCCTAATATCCGATGATCTGCATGGAGTCAGGGGCTAAAATTTCGTGGGCATGATCGTCATTTTAAGCTCCACGAATCTGCTTGGGCTGATTTAGGCTCAGAGACAAAAAATTAGGGTTATCAATGTTTTGTTGTTTGCTTCTAGCATTGGCTAGCCAGAAGGAAAGAAAGCAGCGATGGATCATTGTTCATGTGTTGAACTTCATTCTCAGTTTCTTCCCTCTTCTGTTCATTCTGTGTTGGATGCAAGACGCCGAGTCCGGGCAAAATATACTGATCTTGAAGGTATGTTTGGATTAGGGAGCATCACTGGATCGTATGTTCATCACAAATCTTTATATTAGGATCGTTTTCTCTCCATTTCTTCTATTTTCATCAACTGTTCATCCACATTTCCACATTTAAAAACCCTAAAAATCACTTTTCCACCATTGATCAAGGGTTTCCAATATCTGAAAAGAGTTTGGAAGCACTTGTTTGGTTCATTTCATCTCCGTGATCATTTTCTTCCCTTCATCGTCCATTTCCGCTTTCTAAATCTAAAAATACCAAAAATAATCTTCTGATTTCAATCTCTTAACCTTCCTCCCTGTGGATTCGACCTCGACTTGCCACTGTTCTAATCTAAAAATCAGATTTGATGAGTTGAGTATAAATTTTGTTTGATACGTAAAAGCGCGCATTCGATTTGATGCATTTGTCTTATTAGGCGGGAGAAACTCCCTCTTATTTTTCATTGGCCGCCGCCTCCTCGATTGGCGTGCATCGAGTTAAGCCCGTCGTGCGTCCATGTCACCTGCAACGGTAAGTATCGTGTGGGACATATTCCCACACGGAAAAGATAATGGGATATGTAGTGATTAAATAGGGGAGTGGATATGACATGATAACCAGTTCTAAGAATAGGCTTATATGTACGATAACCTATGATAATAAAAAATATGATATATAGTGATGTGACATCTGATGCTGCGCATGAGCCACCCGCGGCTTGCCACGTGTCCGCGCCATTGTGTGCCTCCTGTGCTCCGTGCGGGCCACCCGGGCTTTGCCACGTGGCCACAGTGCCACGTCGCACCTTGAGGCGGTCCCGCGCCCCACGTCAGCCGCCGCCTGGGCCCGCTTGCCACGTCATCACCTGCGGTAAGCTAACCACCCTTTTTTTGCGAATTTAAATAAAAATATTTAATAAAATCCAAATAAAAAATCAAATAAAAATCCAGAAATTCCTAAAATGTTCATAAATTCATATTTCTCAAAATACAACTCCTTTTTAATCCAAATTTTCTCCATTGGATCACAAATTCTTATCTTTTTAATATCATGTCATTCAAAATATATTTTTAAAAGAAGAAACTAAGATGAATTATAATTTACTTAAATTGTTTCTCACTAATCCTCTCAATCATATATTCATCTTGAAATTCTCTTTCAAAACATGCACTAAAGTCAAAATTATTCAAGAAAAGAGATTTACTTCTATTAATTTAAACTTAACACAAGATTAATTATGAAATTATCCCTAATTTATACATAAATATCAACTTTAGTGAAATGACATGCCAATGGAGAAATTCCTAAAAAGTATGATAACATGCATCATATTCACATAAAATAAGCATGAAAATGAGTCAATTAAGATAATAATTCAAGTTATAAATGCATGTTATCATATACACGTCACACCGCACCGCGTAGGCGCCGCGTGGTCCCGTGTGACGCTGCCACGTGGCCTTGCATGAAACGTCGCATCCACATGGCCCCGCGCAATTAAACCCCCTTTTTGCCTTTATTTTAAATCATTTCTAACATTTAAATATCGAAAATAATTCAGAAAAAAATCTGGAAAAATCCCTATAAAATAGAAAATTCATAACTTTTAATATATAACTCCAAATTAATCCAAATTTCTTTCATTTGATCCGAAATTTAATTATCTATCATTCTAAAAGATAAAAATTGATAAATAAAGAGAGTTTTAATTTTTATTTTATAAATATAATTATTCTTTAAGTGTTTTCTTTTAAGAAAATATAAATAAATATTTATAAAATGATTTTTCTCATTATTTTAACTCTAAAAACATTTATAATCTCAAGTAAAGATGGGTTATTAAATTATTTATCTTTAAATCATCATATTTAACCCTAATTTAAAGTATTTTTGAGACTATAATGAATTTTTCATAGAATGATAGAAAAATACACATAATTATGATAACAGGCATGGAAATAAAATCTTTTATGCCTTAAAATGCATCAATAATCATGTTTTATCATGTTAATTTAACATGTTATCAATAATATATTCTATAAAATGAATAGGGAGATAGGAGGACGGTAATCGTGATTGAGAAGGGCGATGGAATTCTCGGTTAACATTGGACTTTTAAACTTGAAGACTGAACTTTTACCACTGTAAAGAAAATGAGGAGATTGATTACCTGTTCGGGGAAGAAGACGATGCTTCCGATTTACTTCAGTGATACAAATAACCCTCGGATATTTTTTGACATGTAAATGTGTGAAAGAAGAAAGAACGGGAGGGGGAAAAAGAAAGGGAGATAGAAACTCGGAGAGGAGATTTACGGGAGAAGCACGAAAGACACACGAACCATAAGTTTCAAGAGAAACAAATTTTCATCATAAAACAACTGTGTTTTTGGATTTACAACCGTGCTTTTAAGGAGGTAGAGACGAGCGTTGAAATGAGAAAACGCGTCTTGTGGCGGTTGAAAAAGTATGTGAATCGTGATATTTTCTTCTTCGCACGTGGAGTCCTTGACGGCGGTTGAAAATGAACTGTTCCCGGTGGTCGGTGATGTAGTCAACGGTTGCGGAGTCAGTTATGTTGACTCGGATATCTTCAAAAGACTCGGATTATCTTCGAGGATGTCGGCAGCTTCAGTTCACGTTCTTATTTCAATATTGCTCGATGACTTCGTCACTGGGTCATCACGGATATTTTGTTGACCAAACTTGTCGTTCTTTAGAAATCAATCAATGAATGGACAAAAAGATGATAATCCTTCGGAATTAATCTCATCCAAGGATAGTTTGTAGGTGGTGTTGTGGATGTCTGCAAGTCTGTGTCGATATTGACGGTTGTAGGATGATAATGATGTATTCGTAGGCTCGCGGTGTAATCTCGGTCGCGCGTGGTGATGTCATGAGAGTCGGGAGAATTCTGAACGTCGCGCCTCTTTGTAGTGATCTCAGGAATGATAGAATCAGATCTTGGACGTGCATCCCTCGTACTCCACCTCATCGATTTAGGCGGGACACTTTGCCTTCCTTGAAGGAATCCATGTCGGAAGGAGTCCGGAAAGTATGTGGATATTGTCCAGGGTGCTTCTATTATTTTCACGGATCGACATTCACTCGGTAAAGAAAGGGTTGTAGAGCTCTGTACCATTTCCTGAGGTTGCAGTTCTCGGTGACATATTTATACTAAGGTATGCTGATCACGTCTGTTCCGTTGTCCATGGAGAGTTTGTTTCCGCAGGCAGGAGTTTGACGGTTTTTAGATTTGTCTCAAGACTCCTTGACCTTGTGTTGATGATGGCCGATGGTGGAAGCATGAAGAGTCCTTAATTTTTTTATGATCTTGGACGTTTGGGGTGATTAAAATTTCCATTCTTGGGGTCTTCGTATCTGTGGAGGTCGTGAGGACCTGTTGACGGAAACTGTCCTCATAATCAGCTAAGATAGATCGGGACTGTTGATATTCCATATTCTTGAATTTTTATTGCCATGTGGAAGTTTTGAAAAGGAGAGATAGTTCTCCTTGGTAATACCTCTCTTAGCATACTTGACATCATATAATTGAGTTTCATGTTTGTTTCAATCCTCATACATGTGTGGCTTATTCATACAAATAGGCTTTGTCTTGAATTGCTTTTGAGATTAGTCTCTTCCTATAGTAGTAATAAATAGATCTCTCCTAAAATTCTAACTAAGGGTGGTTCTCAAAGAAAGTAAAGGATGTAATTCAAAGAGGTTTCACACTGATTTTTCTTTTGAGATCATTACTTAAAATGATATAAGGTACCTATGATATGGTGGATATGGTTTGAAAATTAGGATAGTATATCAAGGTTGGAGGTGGTTGACTTGGTCCATTCAAGGAATTCTAGGTTTCTAAAGATAGGGTTAAATTATTTTGACCAAGTCAATCTTTAGATCAGTTTAAAATAAGATAAGGGAAGATAATTCCCTTAAGATCTACACTCTCTTTAATTATTTAGAGAGGTCTTCTTCATCCATTTAATGAATGAATAATTTCTCAAATTGATGGATAAAGAGGAGGAGGAGGAGGATAGGTTCACTTGGAACCTTTGTGTTCATGTTTTGAAATAATTCTCCATCACTTAGTCAGTCCAAATTTCTAAGAGCACCAATAGAATCTGGAAGGATTGATATTTTTTTTTGTGATAAGTGTAATGTCTTTAACATTGTAAGAGCACGAATTCACTCAAGAAGCATTGATACTTTTGTTTGTGACAACTCTAAGATCCGCAACACTCTAAAAGCACCAATAGAATTTGGAAGGGTTAAGACTTTTGTTTGTGATAGAATTAATTCATCCAAATTTATAAGAGCACCACTACAATCTGGAAGGATTGATATTTCTGTTTACGATACATCTAATTTCTTTAACAGTGTAAAAGCACAAATTGACTCAGAAGCACTGATACTTTTGTTTGTGACCACTTTAAGACCCACAACACTCTAGGAGCGCAAATAGAATCTGGAAGGGTTGATACTTTTGTTTGTAACAAGCTTTGCCCGTCCAAATTTATAAAAGCACCAATAGAATCTGGAAGGATTGATATTTCTGTTTACCATTGACGTGTCGTTTTTGCGCGTCGTTAAAACACAAAGACGATGGTCAAACAAAATTTATAAAACCGAACTCACTAAGACAAGATATAATAATCAAGTATTGGGTAAGTATCGGGTCGATCCACAAAGAGCAGGGTTGACTTTAATCGTAGAGTTGACTTGGTCAAACTTAGGCTTAAAAGGAGTTTAAAATAAGAGAAAATAAGATATAAGATATGGAAATGATATAAATAAGGTAAATAAGAAGTTTTAAGAATTGAAATCTCGGATTTGACAGAGAAAAATCAAAAGTCAAAGTTAAAGCGTTGACTTTGACCAGCAGTAGTGTTCTGTAAAATCAGAGAATCAAACAGAGTCAGAAGATTACGAAAATTATATATTTGGAAACTAGATAGAAAATGGAAATTATTGATATACAATTCGTGATTTTTGGATAAGAAATGGATTTATTATGAATTATTGAAAATCCAAGATCAGAAAATCCCCGAAATGAACACCTCTGAGGAAATTCTCAAATTGACCAATTAAATCAAATCCAAATCTTGTAATGTCAATGGAAAGCTAAGAACCAGAGGAATCTAACAAGACCAAAATGATCGAATTCTGATTTGTAAATTGAAAGTAATTGACCCCGAAAGTCAACGTTTGACTTCTGATGAAAGATGAATAGTGCCTGGTAAAACGTCAAATTGGAGGGTCAAATGAACTCGGAATTCAATGAATTTGCTATCCATGGAAAGCTGATGAAAAGAGGAATCCAATGAAACCAAAATCAAGTGATTTGGAATTATAATCAGAGAGATATGATATTTTCAAAATCAGCAAAATTTCAGACCAAAATTTGGGGAAAATGAAGAACACTATGAACTAATTTGCAAAATTAAACTTCTAAATCTAATAAAAACTCAAATTACCTCCTGATAATCGATCGAATCTCACTACTAACCCGATTGCCGCAAGGATGGGGCTCCAATTCTCGTGGATTGAAGCGAATTTGCTCGGATTCTTCCTCGTGGACGTTCGGAATTTAAGGGGAAAATTCGATGAAATCAAGAAGGAATTCGTGATCAATCCCGCTCCAATTGCTTCGCAATTGAGTCTAAACGCGGGGGGATCACGATGAACTTAGGATCTTCCTCGAAATTTGCTTAATTCCTTCACGAATCGATCAAAAGTTCAAGAACAAAAGAAGTAGTACATGAGTTTTTAAAGGAGAAATTGGTCCGGAATCGTGGGCTGTAGAGGCGGTCCTGGGGCGGAATCCATGCGTCGTGGCGGCGGTTTCATGGCATGAAGACGTAGCTTCTGAGTTGGCTTTGAATCAGCCTCAATTTCGCTTCGATTTCGCTTCAATATGTCCGCGATTTTCGCCTCAAGAAGTCCCACGATCGGGCCACGATCGGGCCACGATCGAGCCTCGATCGAAGGCCTGGTAAGCCGTCGATCGTTCTCCGATCGCTTGGAAATATGGTGACGCTGAAAGAAGACCGATCGCGGCTCGATCGCGCCGCGATCGTGGAGTTCTTCCACAGGCCTTCCGTGCTGTCCGATGAAGATCCTCCGCTCCAGATCGCTCCACGTACATCACCAGCTTGCGAACAATCGCAGCCGTTTGATGCATCTGAAGTCTTTAGATTCGATGCCGATCGGAAGGTCTTCGGGTTGCCACGTGGTGCGAGGTAAGTCGTCCGATGGCGATCCAACCGACTTGATGCGATGCGCCGCCACCTATCTAAAAACATAACTTAATTAGTTAAAGGCAGGTGTCCAAGTGTAACGGCCAAATTGAAACCGCGTTGCATTAAATGCAACGCGGTTTCATTTAATGTGGCGCATTTAATGCATCGGAGGGAGGCCCTGACACCACTTGTCTTATTAGGCGAGGGAAAAGCGCCGCCTTTTTCTCATTGGTCCACGTCCTCTCAAGCAACGGTCCTGAAAAAGAGGGCATTAAATACTTCTTGTCTTATTAGGCGGAATAAAATCCGTCTTTTTTTTCATTGGTCGCCGCCCCCTCGACTGGCGTGCATCGGTAAGCGGACGAAAGACTTTTTGTCTTATTAGGCGGAAGCGATATTTCTATTTTCCTTAGCCGCCGCTTGACAGACACGTGGCTTGATCTCCGCCGCTATGATCCAATCCGACGCCCGCCAAGCAGCCACGTCATCTGCAACATATGAAACGTGTGGGAACATAGTCCCACACGGAAGACAAGAAAGGATTTCGCCCCTATAAATTAGGGGGCGGTAAACGCCTAATGCGTTACCGCCCCTAAAATCTAACCAGGGCCCACTATACCCGTGGGCCCTCCACATGTGAACCAATCTGCTACGTGGCGCCCCACACGGGCGCCCACGTGGACCGTCCGTGTGGCCTCCTGCCACGCGTCAGGATGAATTAAAATTTCATTAAAAAAGTTCTAATTAAACATTCTAAATCATAAATTCATCCTAAAATCATCCTTCCAAACATTTATTAAAGTCAAAACTCATTTAATCACTGAGATTAACTTCTCTTAATCTAAACAAAAGATAAATCATCGATTAACATGAAATTATCCCTAATTTATGCATAAATATCAACTTTAGTGAAATGACATGCCAATGGAGAAAATTCCTCAAAAGTATGATAACATGCATCATATTCACATAAAATAAGCATGAATATGAGTTAAATATGATAAGAATTTAAGTTATAAATGCATGTTATCAACCATACATCTAATTTCTTTAACACTGTAAAAGCACAAATTGACTCACGAAGCACTGATACTTTTGTTTGTGACCACTTTAAGACCGACAACAATCTAAGAGCACGAATAGAATCTTGAAGAGTTGATACTTTTGTTTGTAACAAGCTTAGCCAGTCCAAATTTATTAGAGCACCAATAGAGTATGGAAGGATTGATATTTCTGTTTGCGATAAGTGTAATGCCTTTAACATTTTTAGAGCACGAATTGAGTCAGGAAGCACTGATAATTTTGTTTGTCATAGATCAAACCAGTTCAAATTTATAAGAGCACCAATAGAATCTGGAACGCTTGATATTCCTGTTTGTGATAAGTCTAATTCCTTTAACATTGTAAGAGCACCAATTGAGTCAGGAAGTACTGGTACTTTTGTTTGTGATAGATCTAACGAGTTCAAATTTATAAGAGCACCAATAGAATCTGGAAGGATTGATATTTCTATTTGCGATAAGTCTAATGTCTTTAACATTGTAAGAGCACGAATTGAGTCAAGGAGCACTGATATTTCTGTTTGTGATAGATCTAACCAAATCAAATTTATAAGAGCACAAATAGAATCTGGAAGGATTGATATTTCTATTTGCGATAAGTCTAATTCCTTTAACACTGTTGATAACATGTTATTCATGCATGTAATTACATAGATATTAATGCAAAGTAAGGCATTAATCATTACAAATTTATGCATGTTATCATCTTTTAAGCATATTTCTATTATTTTCTGTAAATTCATGTTATGATAAAAAAATACGCTAATTATGGA
>CM044109.1:11641874-11793301 GCA_024174645.1 Lemna minuta
CCCTTATTTCTCTATGGATTCAACCCTTATGCACCACTATACTCTTTAATTTGTTATTGTAACTTTAAATTGGTGAGTTTGGAGCTTGTTTTGACACAAGTTTGTGTGTAATCAAGGACCATATGAAATCATTTCGTCAATGAGATCATAATATACATCTCACTAGTCTTTAAACATATGCTCTATATATATTCTTATTCTCGGGATATTGAGAGACATCGAATCATCGAAGAATAACACTATTTGATTGACTCATTTGATGAGTATGGCTGATCCTATAGCCATCAGTTTAGAGACATTAAGGATAAATAGTGAGTGCTCTTTGGAGATAGAGCTCATTAAATTGGTCCATATGAATCTTTGACATGATAATTAGCACGTGACTGCCGATGGGGTTGGTCCTTGCCATGTTTGTGTGTGTAGCTTCTCGACTTTGGAGACGCCAGCCTGCATCTTGTGGATGGATGATCGTGTTTTTGATCTGTGCCTTACAAATCCTCTTTGCCACGGGATATCTAAAAACGTCATATATTAGATACGGCATAGAAGTCCACAAAGATGACATTGTGTGTGATCAAGATGGGATCATCCGCACGGTAAAGTGTCGAGAGAGATTTGGACCCCCAAGGAATGAGATGTGATGAAATCCTTGGCCAAGGTAGTAGAAATATCGTGAGGAGTTTTTGATGATTTCCTACACGCATCAATCACTAACTTGAGTCATTCCCAGTCTTCACTCGATGTCTTATGTGCTCGAATTTGTGATTGTCATCTTAGATGCATCTCTTTGCCTTTGTGCATGATATATTAGGGCTATAATTTGTGCCTTATCTAGGTACCATTATTTTACACAAATTCACTGAAAAGAATTTATGGGTTATGAGAATGATCACATAATATCCATAAAAAACTACCACAACTCAAGGTTCCCATGCAAGCCTTGTGAGAATTCTCCTTTTTTCTTTTTCTCTCTTGGTCAAGAGCTTTGACGAGGAGATCCAATCATTTGGAGATTGTGTGGATACCGCTAGAGGCTAGACACTTGAATAGCTTCAAGAACTCATTGGAAGGAAACTCCTTTAAGTATGTTTTCTCATATATACTCGATGACAGACCATGTCAATTTGTGCTCTTACAATGTTAAAGAAATTAGATTTATCGCAAACAGAAATATCAAGCCTTCCAGATTCTATTGGTGCTCTTATAAATTTGGATTCGTTAGATCTCTCACAAACAAAAGTCTCAACGCTTCCAGATTCAATAGGCGATCTTAAAGTGTTGGGGGAATTAAACTTATCACAAACAAAAGTATCAGTGCTTCCTGAGTCAATTCGTGCTCTTACAATGTTGATTCATTTAGATTTATCGCAAACAGAAATATCAAGCCTTCCAGACTCTATTGTTGCTCTTAAAAATTTGGATTGGTTAGATCTCTCACAAACAAAAGTCTCGACGCTTCCAGATTCAATAGGTGCTCTTAAAGTGTTGCGGGAATTAAACTTATCAGAAACAAAAGTATCAGTAGTTTGTGAGTCATTTCTTGCTCTTACGATGTTGAAGAAATTAGATTTATTGCAGACAGAAATATCAAGCCTTCCAGATTCAATAGGCGCTCTTAAAGTGTTGCGGGTCTTAACGTTATCACAAACAAAAGTATTAGTCCTTCCTGATTCCATTCGTGCTCTTACAATGTTGATTCACTTAGATTTATCGCAAACAGAAATATCAAGCCTTCCAGATTCAATAGGTGCTCTTAAAGTGTTGCGGGTCTTAAAGTTATCACAAACAAAAGTATCAGTGCTTCCTGAGTCAATTCGTGCTCTTACAATGTTTACTGATTTAGAGTTATCGCAAACAGAAATATCCAGCCTTCCAGATTCTATTGGTGCTCTTATAAATTTGGATTGGTTAAATCTCTCACAAACAAAAGTCTCGACGCTTCCAGATTCAATAGGTGCTCTTAAAGTGTTGTGGGTCTTAAAGTTATCACAAACAAAAGTATCAGTGCTTCTTGAGTCAATTCGTGCTCTGACAATAGTGATTCATTTAGATTTATCGCAAACAGAAATATCAAGTCTTCCAGATTCTATTGGTGCTCTTTTAAATTTTGATTGGTTAGATCTCGCACAAACAAAAGTCTAGGCGCTTCCAGATTTAATAGGTGCTCTTAAAGTGTTGCGGGTCTTAAACTTATCACAAACAAAAGTATTAGTGCTTCCTGAGTCAACTCGTGCTCTTACAATGATGATTTATTTAGATTTATCGCAAATAGAAATATCAAGCCTTGCATATTCAATAAGTGCTCTAAAAGTGTTGCAGGTCTTAAAGTAATCACAAACGAAAGTATTAGTGCTTCCTGAGTCAATTCGTGCTCTTAGAATGTTGATTCATTTATATTTATAACAAACATAAATATTAAGCCTTCTAGATTCTATTGGTGCTCTTATAAATTTGGATTGGTTAGATCTGTCACAAACAAAAGTCTCGACACTTCCACATTCAATAGGTGCTCTTAAAGTGTTATGGGAATTAAACTTATCACAAACAAAAGTATCAGTGCACTGACGTGTCGTTTCCGTGTGTCGTTAAAACATAAAGATGATGGTTAAGAAAAATTTATAAAACCGAACTCAGAAAGACAAGATATAATAATCAAGTATTGGGTAAATATCAGGTCGATCCATAGAGAGCAGGGTTGACTTTAATCGCACAGTTGACTTGGTCAAACTTAGGTTTAAAAGGAGTTTTAAATAAGAGAAAATAAGATGTAAGATATGGAAATGATATAAATAAGGTAAATAAGAAGTTTTAAGAATTGAAATCTCGGATTTGACAGAGAAAAGTCAAAAGTCAAAGTCAATGCATTGACTTTGACCAATAGCAGGTGTTCTACAAAATCAGAGAAACAAACAGAGTCAGAAGATTACGAAAATTAGATATTTGGAAACTAGAGAGAAAATAGAATTTATGGATATATATTTCGTAATTTTTGGATAAGAATAGGTTTATTATGAATTATTGAAAATCAATGATCAGAAAATCCCTGAAATTAACACCTCAGAGGAAATCTTCAAATTGAATGACCAAATGAAATCCAAATCTTGCAATTTCTATGTCAATAGAAAGCTAAGAACCAGAGGAATCCAACAAGACCAAAATTATCAAATTCTGATTTGTAAATCAAAAGTAATTGACCTTGAAAGTCAACGTTTGACTTTTGATGAAAGATGAACAGCCCTTGATCAAACGTCAAATTAGAGGGTCAAATGAACTCAGAATTTGATGAATTTGCTATCCTCGGAAAGCTGATGAAAAGAAGAATCCAATGGAACAAAAATCAAGTGATTGGAAATTATAATCAGAGAGATATCCTATTTTCAAAATCAGCAACTTTTCGGACCTAAAATTGGGGAAAATGAAGAACACTATGAACTAATTTGTAAAATTAAACTTCTAAATCTAATGAAAACTCAAATTACCTCTTGATAATTGATTGAATCTCACTACTAACCCGATTGCTGCGATAATTAAGCTTCAATTTGCGCGAATTGGAGTGAATTTGATCGGATCCTTTCCCATAGATTTTCGGAATTCAAGGGGAAAATTCGATGAAATCAAGGAGAAATTCGTGATCAATCCCGCTCCAATCCCTTCGGAATTGAGTCTAAACGCAGGGGGATCACGATGAAATAAAGATCTTCCTCAAAATTCGCTTAATTCCTTCACGAATTGATCAAAAGTTAAGTTTGATAGGGAGAAATACATTGGTTTTAAAGAGGAAATTGGCCCGAAGATCGTGGCCAATTGAAGCGGTCGTGGAAACGGTTTGGCGAAGTCATGGGAGAGATTCCTTGCGGCGGTATTGTGGCTTCCCGATCGGCTTGAAATACGCGTGGATTTGGCTTCAAAGTGGCCTAAAAAAGACCACGTATTCCGCCAAGATCGGGTCACGATCGGGCCACGATTGTGGGTTAATCATGACCCTAAGTCGCCGTCGATCACCTGCCGATCGAGGGGAGACGAATCCCCGACGATCCCGCGCCGGAATCTCCTCTATCGCGGCTCGATCGCGCTGCGATCGTGGAGTTCTTCCACGATGTTCCGCCACCGTCCGATGAAGCGTCAGATCGCGATCAAGCGGCATCCCTTTTTGATGACGATCCGACGCTCCTCGCGTCGCCATGTGGCGTCAGGTAAGCGCTCCGATCTGATCCACTTACGCCCCATTTGTAGCACGTGCTTGATCTGACGATCGCATGGACTTGGGTCCACGTGATTGACGCTCAGCGATCTGAGCCGGCTAGATCCGACGCCTATCGTGTCGCCACGCGTTCTGCAAGGTAAGAACCGTGTGGGAACATAGTCCCACACGGAGAAAATAAAGAGGAATGATGTGGTTAAATAGGGGGTTAGATGAGAGAGTGTAGCCAGTTCTAAGAATAGGCTTATAATATGTATATTATATAGTATATATGACACGTGTACACGTGTCACCCATGTGCCACGTGGGCCATCCGCGGCCCTGCCACGTGGCCTCAGTGCCACGTCGCATCCGCCGGTGGTCCCGCGTGCCACGTCATTGCCTTGCCACGTCAGCTTACGGGGCTTGTGGACCAAAATACCCCCCCTTTTTCGCGATTTTAACAAGGAAAATTAATCAAAAAAATTACTTTAAAATTCAAATAAAAATCAGAAAAGGGCTAAAACTTCAAAAAATCATATCTTAAATTATACAACTCCTTTTTAATCCAAATTTTCTTCATTGGATCACAAATTCTTTTCTTTTTAATATCATGTCATTTAAAATATATTTAGAAAGAAGAAATTAAGATGACTTATAATTTACTTAAATCATTTCTCATTAAACATTCTAAATCATAAATTCATCCTAAAATCATTCTTCCAAACATTTACAAAAGTCAAAACTCATTCAATAACAGAGATTAACTTCTATTAATTTTAAACAAAAGATTAATCATCTATTAAGCATGAAATTATCCTTAATTTATGCATAAATATCAACTTTAGTGAAATGACATGCCAATAGAGAAGATTCCTAAAAAAATATGATAACATGCATCATATTCACATAAAATAAGCATGTATATGAGTTAATTAAGATAATAATTCAAGTTATAAATGCATGTTATCATGCACCCTGAGTCAATTCTTGCTCTTACAATGTTGAAGAAATTAGATTTATCGCAAACAGAAATATCAAGCCTTCCAGATTCAATAGGTGCTCTTAAAGTGTTGCGGGTCTTAACGTTATCACAAACAAAAGTATCAGTCCTTCCTGAGTCAATTCGTGCTCTTACAATGTTGATTCATTTAGATTTATGGCAAATAGAAATATCAAGCCTTCTACATTTAATAGGTGCTCTTAAAGTGTTGCGGGTCTTAAAGTTATCACAAATTAAAGTATCACTGCTTCCTGAGTCAATTTGTGCGCTTACAATGTTGAAGAAATTAGATTTATCGCAAAGAGAAATATCAAGCCTTCCAGATTCAATAAATGCTCTTAAATTGTTGCGGGTCTTGGACTTATCACAAACGAAAGTATTAGTGCTTCCTGAGTCAATTCGTGCTCCTACAATGTTGACTGATTTAGAGTTATCGCAAACAGAAATATCAAGCCTTCCAGATTCTATTGGTGTTCTTAGAAATTTGGATTGGTTAGATCTCTCACATACAAAAGTCTCCACGCTTCCAGATTTAATAGGTGCTCTTAAAGTGTTGCGGGAATTAAACTTATCATAAACAAAAGTATTAGTGCTTCCTAAGTCAATTTGTGCTCTTACAATGTTGAGGAAATTAGATTTATCGCAAACAAAAATATGAAGCCTTCTAGATTCTATTGGTGCTTTTATAAATTTGGATTGGTTAGATCTCTCACAAACAAAAGTCTCGACGTTTCAAGATTAAATAGGTGCTCTTAAAGTGTTCCGGGAATTAAACTTATCACAAACAAAAGTATCAGTGCTTCTTGCGTCAATTCGTGCTCTTACAATGTTGAAGAAATTAGATTTATTGCAAACAGAAATATCAAGCCTTCTAGATTCTATTGGTGCTATTATAAATTTGGAATTGTTAGATCTCTCACAAACAAAAGCTATCCTCGAGCTCTCGGAGGCAGTGACAGCAGTAAAAGGTGCAAAAGCTGCCTCATGTGGTCGCTTTTCTGTCCCCTTTGTCGAATCGGAAAAGGTCTTCATTCTGTCTACCATTTTTCAAAAAATGAAGTACATTTTTACCCTTCTGTCCTGGTTTGAGTCTGAAAAGTTATCCATATCAATGTTTCTCATTCCTTGGTGACCATGGCACAACAGCATCTTTTTGATTCCCTGTTGGAAGCTGCAGTAGAACAGAGTGGCTCAACAGAGCATTTCTTCTCCCTTGTAGAGCAGCTTGAAATGGCGCCATTGGTAGGCAGTGATCTTGGCTGGGCCTGCAGTGAGCTCCAATCCCTTATTTCCATTCTCTGCCCTTCTGATAAATCAATTCTATTATCTTTGAGTCCTTCCTGCTGCAGTCTCTCCTCATCATCCACTCTGGCACCAATGTGCAGGACCTCACTCGCATGCTCGCTGCAAGTCTTCTATGAATCCTTCCCCAACATCAGTGGTAATGGGTTGCTGCTGCTGCTCGTGTCTAGGCTTCCCTGTACATGCTGCTGCCGGTGCTCAGCTGCCATGTTGCATGGGTGCTGCAACACTCTGCTGCCATGGCAGTGCTGAATCAAGAGGTGCTCTCCCCTGACCTCTCCTTTTGTGCTCCAGAGGTGGCGCTTGGGCAGGGGAGACGCTGGCAGTGGCATGGGGTTCTCCCTGGAGGTTGACTCTGGGAAAAATCAATACGAAAGTAGGGACCCTAGCATTTTTGAACTTCAGTAAGGAGATGGTTGTGTCGCGAGCAGGGTCTTCTGATGGGGAGGTAATATGGTTGACTATTGCAAAGAGCCTCTCACAGTTGGCTTATTTTCCTGCAGCAGTTTGGTTGATGGCTCTGCGCCGTTGGATTATTTGTTGTTGCATATCCTTAGGGCATTGAGGGTTTCCTTGTTGGGAATGAAGTCTTCATTGTCTAGTTGCGTCCTCAGTCTTGAAGATCTATCTCTCTCTCTCTGTCTCTCAGGATCATCAGCATCATCATTATAACTAATATCTTTCTATCTATATATATATATATATCTCTTGATGTTCATCTCTATGTGTTTCTTTCGACTGCTGGACTTTGCACTAATGCTATTCTTTTGCCATTTATGAGTGAATATGAGAGGGATGTCCCCGGCTGTCTACATGAAGAGAACATGGGTTTTTTAGCTGTGGTCCACAGTTTTTGCTAATACAGAAAGAATAACTCAATGAAGTTATTGAGTGTCCAGCATTTGATCGGTCATTTTAACCTATATTTCCTATTTCTTTGTCATCTGCAGATGAAGAGAGCGAACAGGCTTCCGTTGGCAAATAAATACACGGCATTTACACTAGCCCTTGATCAAGACCTCGCTGCACGTATGCTAAAAGGCAGACGTATGAATTGACTCGAAAGTCCGGTGATCTGGTCGAGTAAGCATGCCTCTCAAAATGACTACTGGCTCTCGGGCAAGGCCTTTACAAGCACCAGAGCAAGTAAACACTTCATGCGTAAGACCTCTTGTTGTGCAAGTCACAACCTGCTACACGGCACAATCACAAATTGAAAATCACCCAGAAATATAAAATTCACAAAAATTTTACCTACTTTAGAACTTTCTTGATTCAATTCTATCTTGTTGGACATATATATTGCTTGAGTATTTTAAAAAAAATGATCCTAACAATTTTTCTTTGTGTTGATCTTCTAAGCTCTAATATTTTTTCTGTAAATTTCAAGATTTTGACTAATTTGCTTATATAATGTTCAATTTACTTGATACATTGATTTTTTTAGTCCCTAGTTCATTCACGCAAGCAAATTATGATCCATACATGTGTCTTTTAATTTTGAATTTTTTATCAACCCTGATCTGTAATTGCTAGGAATTCTCTTCATTTTCTTTCCTTACATAAATTTTTCTCATGTCAGCCATATATACGTCTCTTTTAATTTTGAATTTTTAATCAAACCTGATCTGTAATTGCTAGAAATTCTCTTCATTTTCTTTCCTTATATAAATTTTTTTCTCATGTCAACCATATATTGAGAGCTCACAAATTATCTTTTATTTTTTTGGCTATATTTGCTGTTGGTTTGATTTGAATAAGACATATATTGAGTGTAAGTTATTCCTCTTGCTGATATTTTTCATTTTAGAATTAACCTGATTAATATTTCTTGTATCAGTAGATGAGAAGCTTGATCTGTTAATTTTTAATCAATTACAATTTCTTATTGTCTCGATTTCTTTCTTTATGTTTTAGAATGATTTGAAAATTCCATTCTTGTTGCTCTAAATTCAATGGACGACTTCAGATTTCTAATTTGGACTGCAAACTGAAATACGACTTTAAATTTGAAAAAAGCTACTTACCTCTCATACTTTGATCTCTTGAATAAAAACTAATTTTTTAAAATTTTTGAAGCATCTGAATCTAGACACAATTTCAGTAATCATTTATTCTATTTCCCAAATTTCAAATCTTCAGCAAATGATATTCGTCAGGTTCACAATTTCTTACTACTATATTGGATTTGAATAAAGGTTGCAATCCTTGGATTTGACTTCAATTAAATTACCCAGTTAGATTGTGGTAATTGTGAAGAATCACTTCAATTGAGAGTGTAAGATCGAGAGGGAGAATAGATGAGAGGAAGAAGAGACAATTTCATTGCAGTTCGAGAAGTCTTTTCTCATCAATCCATTTGAATTGTTACATCTGTATTTTATAGAAATGATATGTCCAGAAACGGTTATAACCGTTTCTTGGACTTACGGGTGATTGGGCCACGTGTATAAGTGGGTGAGTCATCATTCTTCATTATGTGAGCCGGTCCACCCGGTCCACCCGGTCTGCCAGGTTGACTCGGTTCTTCCGCTGAACCCGATCTGCCGTCTGGTTCTTCCTCTGCTTTGACATCCCCCCGCAAGCACAACGCCAGCAGAAGGTTGAGCTTGAAACGAAGCTAGAGAAATCGACTCTTTGGAAGTGGTTTTGTTAGAAGATCAGCAATCTGATCTTTACCAGATATTATGCAAACGCGAAGCTTTCCAGACGCTACTTGTTCACGCACGAAATGGAAATCAACTTCAATGTGTTTCATCCTGGCATGAAACACAGGATTTGAAGAAAGATATGTAGCTCCGATGTTATCACACCAGAGTGTTGGTGGTGAGAGGTTTAATTGGAGTTCTCTCAGGAGGGAATTAATCCAAATCAATTCTGATGTGGCATTAGCAATTGCCTTATATTCTGCCTTAGTGCTTGATCTTGCTACGGTAGCTTGCTTCTTTGAACTCCAAGAGATAAGGTTATTGCCAAGATACACAAGAAACCGCTAGTTGAACGACGATCAAGTGAGTGTCCGGCCCAGTCTGCATCACTAAAGGATGTGAGAGAAATTGGAGATGTGCGATTGAAGTAAATACCATGTGTAATTGTTCCTTTAAGATAACGTAGTAAATGTTTAAGACGGATCCAATCAGCAGGCTGAGGGGAATGCATTGACCGGCAAGCTTGATTAACTGCAAATGAGATGTCCGGTCTTGTGAAGTTTAGATATTGTAGGGCACCGACAGTTTGCCGATAAAGTGTCGGATTATCAATAGCTTTAGTGGTGATATCTGAACACGTGAGAGGACAAGGTGTGGGCAGAGGTTTACAATTTTCCATCTTCAACTTGCGCAGAATTGTAAGAAGGTATTGCGTCTGAGTGAGTAGAAAGCCATTCTGAACCTCTTGAAATTCAATTCCAAGAAATCGTGAGGCAGGTCCGAGGTTTTTGAGTTTGAACGACTTGGACAGGGAGATAATGAGAGATTGAATTTGTGATAGAGATGGACCAAGAAGAAGTATATCATCAATGTAAATGAGAATATAAATGGGTCCTTTGAGTGTATAGAATAAAGAAGTGTCAGTTTTTGAATCTTGAAAGCCCAATTTGAGGAGTTGTCCGGTAAGCTTATGAAACCATTCTCTAGGGGCTTGTTTAAGTCCATAAAGTGATTTCTTTAACTGGCATACATGATGTGGAAATTGAGTGTTTTGGAAACCTGGAGGTTGATCCATGTAAATAATTTCTTGAAGATCTCCATGCAGAAATGCATTGGAGATATCTAATTGATGTATGTGCCATCCCTGACTGATAGCTAAGGCTAGTAGGAGTCGAATTGTGGTTGTTTTGATAACTGGACTGAAGGTTTCATGGTAATCAATGCCGCCTTCTTGAAGAAAACCTTTGGCCACAAGACGTGCTTTATGTTTGTGAGAGATTCCATCAGGTGAGGGTTTGTTTTTGTAAATCCATTTGCATCCGATTACTGGACGATTATGTGGTCTTGGAACTAGTGTCCATGTATTGTTGTGTGTGAGTGCAGCAATTTTTTCTTCCGTGGCTTTTAGCCATTCTGGTTGTTTGATGGCAGAAGCTACATTAATAGGTTCTGATGGAACATATGATGAAACATGGAGACAGGTAGGTAGAGGAAATTTTGTTGTGTGAGAAGAATTGACCGAGTCAAGGCTTTTAAAAATATCTGACAATCGATGAGTTTTGATATTTGAGTTGGAGCTGCTGTCGTCCAGATTTGATGGAGATATTGGATCGAGTGAGGGAATATGACCTGAAACAGATTGTTTATCATTGGATGAAGATGCGGGCGATGAGTTGAAGTCTTCTGATTGAACAGGTAATGAGTCATGAGTATTTGAGGAAGCAGGGGCAGCATTGCCATGATCAGATGAAGGTTGATCTTTTCCTAATTGTTCAGATGATGTAGATGCTGAGGATGACAGGTTTATAGGTGGATGTGAAGGTTGACCTGTCGGAAATGATCCAAGAATACTTGGTGAGTGATGGATTTCTTGATCGAGGATCTTGGGTTGACTCAGATCAGGTTGATCCTTCAATGGAAAAATATTTTCCTGAAAGATCACATCACGACTTATGTATATTCTTCCACTTGTCAAAGACAAACATCTGTATCCATGATGAAATGCGCTATAGCCAAGAAAAATACATCTTTCTGATCGATTATCCAATTTAGAAGTGGCATATTGACGAGACGAAACCGCGAGGTCGTCGATTTCACACAGTCTCGTGTCAAAAATAATACCGAACTTACCAATTTCGGGAATTAAGAGAAAATTGAGGGGTATAATGGTAAATACGGGTCGAATCCACAGGGAATTTAGGTATTTTCGAGATATCTTTTAGAATTTGGTCAAATTGGACGATGAATTGAGGTGAGAAATTAGGGAAAATGGCGTTTTTGGAAAGAAGACTTCAAATCGATTCCACGGAATCAAGAATCGATGAATTTGGACTTAATTTCGCGGAGAAATCGAAATTTGAAGTGGAGAGAAATTTTCGGACGTTGAAATCGTGATTTTGGATGAAATTCTATGAAATTGAAATCTAAAACCTAATCTACAATACGAGGATAATTGAGGTAAAACCGCTTCCACTAAACCCATTTAGCGATCAAAACGAGGTGATTAAGCCGATTAATCATCAAAATCGTCAAGATCGTCACGCCGAGCTTCAAGCGTCGATTTCTCCCTCGATTTTCCACCAAATCTCGACTTCTACCCATCCATGGATGTGGAATTGAGAGAGGAGGAGGAAGAACTCGAGAGAAACGAGTGAGAGAGGTGTCTAGACAGTCAATTTCATTGAAATCTCACTCGAATACATAGAACGACGAAGAACAAGGCTATTTATGCGAAATTTGGGCGTAACCGTCCGATCGAAACGATCGGACGGTTACGATGAAACGTCCACGATGGGCCGTTTCTGAAAATGTCGTAGCCGTCTGATCTTGATCAACGGTCTAGATGCATCCGCGCGATTAAACATTTAAAACGCCTTGATTTATTTCCGTTGGATCGCGATCGGACGACTGAGATGCGATCCGCGCCGAAGCATCTCAGCCGTTATAACGCTTTTAAAAATGCACGTGGTTTTGATCCTCGCCGGTGGACCGCAGGCGCACGCGATCGACGCACCGTGTTCCTCGCCTCGCCCGATCCGACGCCGTGTGTAAGTCCACGTCACCTGAAACTTAAAACTGTGCGGGACTTTAGTCCCACACGGAACATGATTTCGAAAACCGTCGGGTTTATAACACCCGACGGTTACTATGGGTATGACCCTCCCCATATAGGGGAGGACAAAGAGCCAATTTATATATGTTAAATAAATGTAAATATAGTATATATCGCGCCACGTGGCCTTGCGTGCCACGTCGCACCCGCGCGGGCCCCGCGCGCTTTTTACCCTTTTTTTTATATTTATTTTTAACGTTTTTTTAAATAGAAATTTAAATCAAAAAAATTAGGAAAAATTCAGAAAAAATCCCTAAAATTGTAAAAATCATATCTTTTAATATATAACTCCAAATTAATCCAAATTTCTTTCATTGGATCTGAAATTTAATTATCTATCATTCTAAAAATTTAAAATATTTAAATAACAAGAGTTTTAATTTATATTTCAAAAATACATTCATTTTTAAAAGATTTTTACTTTAGAAAATTGAATGAATGTTCATAAAAATGATTTCTCTTATTATTTAACTTTAAAAACCATTCATAATCTCAAGTAAAGATGGGTTATAAAATCATTTATCCTTAATTCATCATAATTAACCCTAATTTAGTGTATTTTGGGATTATGACATAAATATGCATAGAATGATAAAAATGCACTCAAAGTATGATAACATGCACATAAATGTAATGTTTTATGCCTTAAATTGCATTAATAATCATGTTTTATCATGTTAAGATTGCATGTTATCACATATGGACGAAGACATGGATAACATGCACATCCGAAAGTCTTCAGTAATTGATAATCAGGTTCTTGATGGTAAATGAGATAGAATGGTGACTTGTTGTCAAGATTAGGTGTAGGAAGATGATTGATGAGATATACTGATGTACATACCGCTTCATCCCAAAATTGGTGAGGTATGGATGCATGATGCATGAGTGAAAGTGCTGTTTCAACTATATGCCGATGCTTCCTTTCAGCTGTCCCATTTTGTGCCGGAGAATGAGGACAGCTGATGCGATGGATAATTCCTTGCTCTTTAAAATAAATGGTGAGAGCTTGAAATTCACCTCCCCAATCGGATTGAAAATTCTTAATTTTCAGGGTGAACTGTCTTTCCACACGATGTTGAAAGTCAATGAAGATTTGATGAACATCACTTTTGAGCTTAAGTGGATAAAGCCAGGTATATCTAGTAAAGTCATCAACAAAAATCACATAATATCTATTTCCTGTGTGTGATATGACTGGTGAAGGCCCCCAGAGATCTGAATGTATGATTTCAAGGGGTTTGCTTGTCTGATGAGTTGAATGAGAATATGGAAGCCGATGAGATTTGGAAGAAGAACATGCATCACATACCAAATTTTTATTGCTTGACAATGTAGGAAGTCCATGAAGAGAGATTATTTTCTGCAGAATTCTCATATTAGGATGTCCAAGCTGATGGTGCCATTGATTAAGACTCGTTTTCTCTCCAAGATTCACCTGAGGACGTGGTGCTTGGTTAAGAAGATACAGTCCATCCTTGACTGTTCCCCAGAGCAGAGCCTTCCCTGTTGCCTCGTCCTTCACAACACAGCAAGTGGCATGAAATTCAACATATAGTGCATTATCATTGGTCAGTCTATATACTGATAGTAGTTTCTTTCGTATTTCTAGAACATGAAGAATGTTAGATAATTTGAGTGGATATGATCGTGAAATTAATGACGATGATCCAATTGAGTTGATTTTCAAACCTGATCCATTTCCAATTTGTAGTTGATCAGGACCCTGATAGAGAGATGGATCAGTCAAGCCTTGACCATCATTTGTAACGTGATGGGTAGCTCCACTGTCTGGGTACCAGGCATGATCCTGTGATGCAGGTAAAGTGGTGAAATTGACATTGTAGGCTTGAGGGGAAGCTTGTGTGTTCTGGGTTATTGAAGCATGCTGATGACCGTGGAACATGCGGTTAAATCTCTCTCTGCACTCCAGTACTCGGTGCCCAAATTGTCCACACAATTGGCACCGAGGAGTGTACCTTCCACCATTCCTGCCTCTTCCCCGATTATTTCTACCATTGTTGCGTCCTCTACCACGATCTGATGAGGTGGTTTGTACTTGGTTTGCAGAGGTGACGGGTCGTTTTTGTGCGTCGTTAAACACAAAGACGATGGTCAAAAAAAAATTTATAAAACCGAACTCACAAAGACAAGATAGAATAATCAAGTACTGGGTAAGTATCGGGTCGATCCACAGAGAGCAGGGTTGACTTTAATCGCAGAGTTGACTTGGTCAAACTTAGGTTTAAAAGGAGTTTTAAATAAGAGAAAATAAGATTTAAGATATGGAAATGGTATAAATAAGGTAAATAAGAAGTTTTAAGAATTGAAATCTCGGATTTGACAGAGAAAAGTCAAAAGTCAAAGTCAAAGCATTGACTTTGACCAGCAGTAGGTGTTCTGCAAAATCAGAGAATCAAACAGAGTCAGAAGATTATGAAAATTATATATTTGGAAACTAGAGAGAAAATGGAATTTATTGATATAAGTTTTGTAATTTTTGGATAAGAAATGGATTTATTATGAATTATTGAAAATCAATGATCAGAAAATCCCCGAAATGAACACCTCAGAGGAAATCTTCAAATTGAATGCCTAAATGAAATATAAATCTTGCAATTTATATGTCAATAGAAAGCTAAGAACCAGAGTAATCCAACAAGACCGAAATTATCAAATTCTGATTTGCCAATTAAAAGTAATTGACCCCGAAAGTCAACGTTTGACTTCTGATGAAAGATGAACAGTGCGTGGTCAAACGTTAAATTGAAAGGTCAAATGAACTCAGAATTTGATGAAATTGCTATCCACGGAAAGCTGATGAAAAGAGGAATCCAATGAAACCAAAATCAAGTGATTTGGAATTATAATCAGAGAGATATCCTATTTTCAAAATCAGCAACTTTTCGGATCGAAATTTGGGGAAAATGAAGAACACTATGAACTAATTTGCAAAATTAAACTTCTAAATCTAATAAAAACTCAAATTACCTCTTGATAATCGATCGAATCTCACTACTAACCCGATTGCCACGAGAATTGAGCTCCAATTTGCGCGAATTGGAGTGAATTTGCTCGGATCCTTTCTCACGGACTTTCGGAATTCAAGGGGAAAATTCGATGAAATCAAGGAGGAATTCGCGATCAATCCCGCTCCAATCCCTTCGGAATCGAGTCTAAACGCGGGGGGATCACGATGAACTTAAGATTTTCCTCGAAATTCGCTTAATTCCTTCACGAATCAATCAAAAGTTAAGAACAAAAGAAGGGAGAATACATGGTTTTAAAGAGAAAATTAGGCCCGGAATCGTGGCCATTGGAAGCGGTCGTGGGTGTCGGTTGAAGGCGTCGTGGGAGCGGTTCTTTGGGGCGAGGATGCCGCTACGATTCCGCATAAAATTGGCTTCAATTTTCGCTTCAACACGAGCCCGGATCGTGGCACGATCGGGCCACGATCGGGCCACGATCAAGCCATGATTAAGCATCGATCGTGGGCTTGGATCTCGGTCAGCCGTCATCTTCTCCATTTAGAATGATTCCGAAATGAAAGGAGGTTCAATCGTAGCCCGATCGAGCTCCGATCGTGCCGCGATCAGGTTACGATCGGGCTACGATCGGCGTTCTTCGTCGTGTGCCGTCCGCCGTCCGATGGCTTGATCGTGATGAAGATCCGATGCTCCAGATCAATCCACGCAGCTTCACTGGATGCCGTTAGATCGCGATCGCGCGATCTAAATTAAATGGTAATCGGATGATTTTCCCGTCGCCACGTGGCCATCGCCTGTCCCTCCGATCGCGTCACTTAAGGTAAGTAATACCCACGTGTCTGATTAGACGATCGCGTGGACTCGGGTCCACGCGATCTCGGCCGCTCTGATCCGATCCAACGTTTGCCGCTTGTCCACGTCGCCTGCAAAATAGAAAATCGTGTGGGAAATAGTCCCACACGGATTAAAAGAAGGGGGAAGACGCGCTTAAATAGGGAATAGGCCTCCCCTATTAGCTGTCTTCTTATCTCCTCTCTGCTCCGCACACGTGGCGCCCACACGGGCGCCCACGTGGCCTCGTGGCCACCTGCCACTTGGCGCGCCACCTGCGTGCCTTCTGCGCGGGCCAACCGTGCACTGCCACGTCACCCTGCATTTAAATCCGTGTGGAACATAGTCCCACACGGAAGAAATAGTGGAGAAATCAGCGGTTAAATAGGGGGATTAATCGTACGTATTAGCCAGTTCTAAGAATAGGCTTATATGTACGATAACCCTAAGTTATGAATATATGAGATGTATGTGCCACGTGTCATGCTCGGGCCACACGCGTCCTGCCACGTGGCCTCAGCGCCACGTCGTAACGGCGCGGTGGACCCGCGCGCCACGTGGCTTCGCTCGCCACGTCAGCCCCAGCTGGGCCTGCTCGCCACGTCAGCTCCGCTCGCCACGTCAGCCGCAGGTAATTTCTCCCCTTTTTCGCGATTTTCACTAAAAACATACTTAAAAATTCAATTAAAAATCAAATAAAAATCGGAAAAATTCGTATAAAGCTTTAGAAATTCATATTTCTCAAAATACAACTCCTTTTTAATCCAAATTTTCTCCATTGGATCACAATTTCTTTTCTTTTTAATATCATGTCATTTAAAATATATTTAGAGAGAAGAAATCAAGATGACTTATAATTTACTCAAATCATTTTTCATTAAACATTCCAAATCATAAATTCATCCTAAAATCATCCTTCTAAACATTTACTGAAGTCAACATGCATATATAACAGAGATTAACTTCTATTACTTTAAACCAAAGATTAATCATCGATTAACATGAAATTATCCCTAATTTATGCATAAATATCAACTTGAGTGAAATGACATGCCAATGGAGAAAATTCCTAAAAAGTATGATAACATGCATCATATTCACATAAAATAAGCATGAATATGAGTTAATTAGGGTAAGAATTCAGGTTATAAATGCATGTTATCAAGAGGGTGGAAAATCAACAGATCCGGTATCCTTCGTGGAATTTGAGAACTTCATGAGTTCATCATAGGAGTTAATTTGAGCAATTACATCATCAAGACATAGGTTAGTTAAATTCGATGAGATGCCATCACTGAAAGCAGAGTATGATGATCCAAGTCCACGAAGCATAGCATAAATCGTAACGGTTTCTTGAACTGGATGACCAGCAGCTGCAAGTTCCTCACATATTCTTTGGATATCTTGAACAAAATCAGAGATAGATCAAGTACCTTTTGATGTATTGTGGAGACGATTATGAAGATGCATGATTCGTGAAGGATTGGTAGATGAACAATGTTTAACAAGTGCTGACCAAGCTTCTTTAGCCGTGTTCTTGCCTACCACGCAAGATATGATGGACTCGGAAAGAGATGTAACAATCAAGGATAAAACCTGTTGATCTTGACGATGCCAAGTCTGATAGGCTGGATTTATAGTAATCCCACTGTGATCGTCAAGTTGAGTGGATATTGGTGGATCTTGAGTTAGTATATGTGCAAGATCGTGATAATTGAGTAAAGGAAATTCTCTCTTGTAAGCTTGATAGGTACATGAAGACCTACCATGTGAGCTGCAATCGATGGTTGTAAGGTGATTGCCTTGTTTCGCTCATCCTTCAAGCTTTCGGACGGTGAATCTGCCATTGCCGAAACCGTTTAAAGAACCGCTGGCTCTGATACCATGTGAAGAATCACTTCAATTGAGAGTGTAAGATCGAGAGGGAGAATAGATGAGAGGAAGAAGAGACAATTTCATTGCGGTTCGAGAAGTCTTTTCTCATCAATCCATTTGAATTGTTACATCTGTATTTTGTAGAAATGATATGTCCAAGAAACGGTTATAACCGTTTCTTGGACTTACGGGTGATTGGGCCACGTGTATAAGTGGCTGAGTCATCATTCTTCATTGTGTGAGCCGGTCCACCCAGTCCACCCGGTCCGCCAGGTTGACTCGGTTCTTCCGGTGAACCCGATCTGCCGTCTGGTTCTTCCTCTGCTTTGATAGTAATGGCTTCAATCTTCCCAAGATTATTATTCACTTCATTACCATATTTAAAAATCAAGGGGTTTGATAGAATCTGCCGGATATTCTAACTTTTTCCTTGAAAGATTAAAATTCATTTCCTAGTCTATACTTTTACATTTAATTTGGCCCAATCTAATCTGAAATATTAATACTTGATTTGAAAATTGATATTACTCAGCCAATAACCGGACTGACATTGAACGATTTGAAAAGTCTACGAGTATAGATTGAAGGGCATATTTTTTTAACCATTGACATTGACAATATTCTTGTCTCGATATTATTGGTTATTTGAATACGTCATTGGGAGGAAAACTGAAGTTCATATATGCTCATGCCTTTGAAACCTCGGTTGACTAAACTAGATGCAAGTCCCCTCTTTCGGTTATCCTACTTAAAAAGAGACTTGGGAAAGGACAGAGCTACATGGAGTGGAGAAGAATTGCCTTTGAATTCAATCAGAAGTTAGCAAAAGTTTCTCGCTTTCTTGGGCGGCTGCACCCAGGTTAGGAAGTCATACTCAAGGGAGCAAGGAGTTCCCCGAGAGGAGCGGAAGTAGACGTTGTAGACAGAGGAGCACTTCCATGAGCAGGGCTACAACAAACAAGTGCATGTATGTGTACTATATCTTGGCCAGGAAGGAAAGAATTTGAGGGGATGTGAGTCGAGTTTCAGAAAAATCTCGTTGCTCTCTCGTCCTTGAAGATGCAACTGTTCACTCAAGAGGTTCCATGACATCATTCTCACGGGGCCATAACTTTTAGAGCCCAGCCAATTCGGATGTGGTAAGATACATTTCTACGGGGAAAATAATGAACGTGGTGAGGAGGAAGGAAAGTCTGACCTTGCTACTTCGCGCGCAGGCGCTGGAATGAAAGCGGGAGGAGATATTTGACGTATTACTCGGTATCTCTCTCTCTCTGTTTTACATGGTTGTCACCGATCGGAAGACTTGGTCTTGACTTTTGATAAGGCTAGATCTGGACTCTCTCTCTCTCTCTCTCTACGTGCGGTCTGCTCGGCAGGAGTAGGGCCAACCTACTCTTCAAGTGGGGTCATTTTTAGTATAATTTCTTTCCATCCGGACGTGGTTGTCACCAGTTGGAGGCCTTGGGGTTGGAGGATGCTTGATAACATGCATTTATAACCTGAATTCTTACCCTAATTAACTCATATTCAGGCTTATTTTATGTGAATATGATGCATGTTATCATACTTTTTAGGAATTTTCTCCATTGGCATGTCATTTCACTAAAGTTGATATTTATGCATAAATTAGAGATAATTTCATGCTTAAGATATGATTAATCTTTTGTTTAGATTAACAGGAGTTAATCTCAGTGATTAAATGAGTTTTGACTTTAGTAAATGTTTGGAAGGATGATTTTAGGATGAATTTATGATTTATAAGGGTTTAATTAGAACTTATTTAATGAAATTTTAATTCATCCTTATTTCTTTCTTGAAAACATATTTTAAATGACAAGATATTAAAAAGAAAAGAATTTGTGATCCAATGGAGAAAATTTGGATTAAAAAGGAGTTGTATTTTGAAAAATATGAATTTCTAAAGTTTTATCTGATTTTTCCGATTTTTATTTGATTTTTTTTTAGTATTTTTAATTTTAAAATCGCGTAAAAGGGTGTAGGCTTACCTCGGAGCTGACGTGGCAAGTGGGCCCAGGGGGGGCTGACGTGGCGACAGGCCCAGGCGGGGCTGACGTGGCGAGCGAGCCCACGTGGCGCGCGGGTCCACCGCGCCGTTGCGACGTGGCGCTGAGGCCACGTGGCAGGGCGCGTGTGGCCCGCGCGCAGGAGGCGCGCCAAGTGGCAGGGAGGCCACGTGGGCGCCCGTGTGGGGCGCCACGTGTGCGGAGCATAGAGGAGTATAAGGAACATTGATAGGGGAAGCAACTCCCCTATTTATGCGCGCGCTTTTCCTATTTTTAACCCGTGTGGGACTATGTTCCCACACGGTTTTCTTTTGCAGGCCACGTGGACTCACGGCGGACGTCGGATCGGGACGGGATTCAACCTCAACAGTTGATCGCGTGGACCCGAGTCCACGCGATCAACAATCAAACACGTGCTAAAAAAGAAATTTTAAGTGACATCCATCCGACGCCTTACCTGTTGCCACGTGGCATCCCGAGAAGCGGGGGATCGTCATCAAATCAAGGCTTGAGATTCATCTGACGGTCGCGATTACTCGCGATCATGACCAGCGGATCTCCATCGGACGGCGCAGACTAATGGAGGAAGAACCCTATGATCGCGGTGCGATCGAGCCGCGATCGAGCCGCGATCGCGGCGCGATCGAACCGCGATCCTGAAGCGTTCGTTGCGGATTCGATTCGCCGCGATCTGATGGCATTCCTGGGAGTTTATGGAGCACGATCGACGCCGATCAAAGCCTGATTGCGGCGGAAATCGCGGTCAATCGTGGCGGAAATCGTGGCTTTCTTGGGAGCTAATTTGACGCCTAATGCGCGCGGAATTGTGGTGGCTTTGAAGCCACGATGCCGCACCCAGAGACTCGCTCCCACGACGCCGCCAACCGACCTCCACGACCACCTTCATTGCCCTCAAAATCGGGCCTAATTCCCTCTTTAAAAGCATGTATTTCCCTCTCTTGTTCTTCAACTTTTGATCGACCCATGAAGAAATTAAGCGAGTTTCGAGGAAGATCTTAAGTTCATCGTGATTCCCCCGCGTTTAGACTCGATTCCGAAGGGATTGGAGCGGGATTGATCGCGAATTCCTCCTTGATTTCATCGAATTTTCCCCTTGAATTCCGAAAGTCCGTGAGAAAGGATCCGAGCAAATTCACTCCAATTCGCGCAAATTGGAGCTTAATTCTCGTGGCAATCGGGTTAGTAGTGAGATTCGATCGATTATCAAGAGGTAATTTGAGTTTTTATTAGATTTAGAAGTTTAATTTTGCAAATTAGTTCATAGTGTTCTTCATTTTCCCCAAATTTCAATCCGAAAAGTCGCTGATTTTGAAAATAGGATATCTCTCTGATTATAATTCCAAATCACTTGATTTTGGTTTCATTGGATTCCTCTTTTCATCAGCTTTCCGTGGATAGCAATTTCATCAAATTCTGAGTTCATTTGCCCCTTCAATTTAACGTTTGACTACGGACTGTTCATCTTTCATCAGAAGTCAAACGTTGACTTTCGGGGTCAATTACTTTTAATTGGCAAATCAGAATTTGGTAATTTCGGTCTTTTTGGATTCCTCTGGTTCTTAGCTTTCTATTGACATATAAATTGCAATATTTGGATTTCATTTGGTTATTCAATTTGAAGATTTCCTCTGAGGTGTTCATTTCGGGGATTTTCTGATCATTGATTTTCAATAATTCATAGTAAATCCATTTCTTATCCAAAAATTACAAAACTTATATCAATAAATTCCATTTTCTCTCTAGTTTCCAAATATATAATTTTCGTAATCTTCTAACTCTGTTTGATTCTCTGATTTTGTAGAATACCTACTGCTGGTCAAAGTCAACGCTTTGACTTTGACTTTTGACTTTTCTCTGTCAAATCCGAGATTTCAAATCTTAAAACTTCTTATTTAGCTTATTTATATCATTTCCCTATCTTAAATATTATTTTCTCTTATTTAAATCTCCTTTTAAACCTAAGTTTGACCAAGTCAACTCTGCGATTAAAGTCAACCCTGCTCTCTGTGGATCGACCCGATACTTACCCAGTACTTGATTATTCTATCTTGTCTTTGTGAGTTCGGTTTTATAAATTTTGTTTGACTATCGTATTTGTGTTTTAACGACGCACAAAAACGAGCCGTCAATGCTTCACAGCCAGACCATCTAGATTCGGGGTTTTCCTCTCTCCCGCTCTCTTTCTCTTTTTCTCTCTCCTTCTCTTAGTACACCTCATGGATCAGAGTCTTGTACAATCATGGTGCTCTTTGCTTGTGCCCGGGAGATTTGGGGAGTTCTTCATGATGCTCTCTGCGGCGAGCTAGGTACTGAAACCACCAATTGCCTATCTTTCGTCACCGCACGAACCTGGGACTGGCTGAAGCGTCGCATCAGAGGACCTGGGCAAGTGGTTGGCACCCTCCCGGATGAGAGTCTCGCCGGTCAGTGATAACATGCATTTATAACCTGAATTCTTACCCTAATTAACTCATATTCATGCTTATTTTATGTGAATATGATGCATGTTATCATACTTTTTAGGAATTTTCTCCATTGGCATGTCATTTCACTAAAGTTGATATTTATGCATAAATTAGGGATAATTTCATGTTAATCGATGATTAATCTTTGGTTTAAAGTAATATAAGTTAATCTCTGTTATAGATGCATGTTGACTTCAGTAAATGTTTAGAAGGATGATTTTAGGATGAACTTATGATTTGGAATGTTTAATGAAAAAAATGATTTGAGTAAATTATAAGCCATCTTGATTTCTTCTCTCTAAATATATTTTTAAATGACATGATATTAAAAAAAGAAAAAGAAATTGTGATCCAATGGAGAAAATTTGGATTAAAAAGGAGTTGTATTTTTGAAAAAAATATGAATTTCTAAAGTTTTTATCTGATTTTTTCCTATTTTTATTTGATTTTTTTAATTGAATTATTTAAGTTTTTAGTAGAAAAATCGCGAAAAAGGGAAAACGTACCTGCGGAGCTGACGTGGCGACCGGGCCCAGGCGACGGGCTGACGTGGCGCGCGGGTCCACCGCGCCGTTACGACGTGGCGCTGAGGCCACGTGGCAGGGCGCGTGTGGCCCACGCGGGGCGTAGGTGGCGCTGACGCGTGGCAGGAGGCCACGCGGACGGTCCACGTGGGCGCCCGTGTGGGGCGCCACGTGGCAGGAGAGGTTCGCATGTGGAGGGCCCACGGGTATAGTGGGCCCTGGTTAGATTTTAGGGGCGGTAACGCAATAGGCGTTAACCGCCCCCTACTTTATAGGGGCGAAGAGATATTTTTTCTTCCGTGTGGGACTATGTCCCACACGGGTCTTTCTTTTGCAGGCCACGTGGACGCATAAGGGGCATCGGATTCAGTTTGAACGGCGTCGATCGATGTGTCAGGGGAAAAAGGCGGCGACCAATAGAAAAAAAAGGAACTCTTTTTCGCCGCCTAATAAGACAAATCGAATTTAATGATCTTCTCTTTTCAGGAGCAGCGATCGAGGCACGCCAGTCGAGGAGGCGGCGGCCAATAGAAAAAAAGCTAGTCTTTTTCGCCGCCTAATAAGACAAAGGCATTTAATACTCTCTTTTTCAGGAATAACGGTCGATGGCGACGTGGACCAATGAGAAGAAAGAACAGTTTTTACGCGCCTAATAGGACAAAATCAACTGGTTCTGACGCATTAAATGCGCCGCAGTCTGGTGCATTAAATGCACGCGGTTTCCGTTTAGCCGTTCCACGTGGCTACTCCAGACGCGCTCCAGGTTCGGCGGTTTTAATAAATTTAATTAAGTTATGTTTTTTTAATAGGTGGCGGCGCATCGCATCAACGCGGTTGGATCGCCATCGGACGGACGAGGGAAGTGGATCGCGATCTCGCGATCGTGACCCTCCAGTTACCTGAAGCTCGATCGGACGGCGTGGAGGGGCTGTGGAAGAACTCCACGATCGCGACGCGATCGAGCCGCGATCGCGGAGCAATCGAGCCGCGATCGAGGGGATTAGGGCGCGGGATCGGAGCGGATTGGTTTCCCATCGATCGGCCGGTGATCGACGAAGCCCTAACACCACGATCGACGCCCGATCGCGACCCGATCGTGGCGCGATCGTGGCGAAAATCGCGGCGAAAACGTGGCAAATCGGAAGCGAAATTGAAGCTAAACACAAGCCGATTTGTGGCGGAATTGAAGCCACAACCCAGGCCCAAGGAATCGCCTCCACGACGACAGCAAACCGCCTCCACGATCGTCTCCATCACCCACGATTTCAAGCCCAATTTCCCCTTTAAAAGCATGTATTCCCTTCTTTTGTTCTTCAACTTTTGATTGATTCATGAAGGAATTAAGCGAATTTTGAGGAAAATCTTAAGTTCATCATGATCCCCCCGCGTTTAGACTCGATTCCGAAGGGATTGGAGCGGGATTGATCGCGAATTCCTCCTTGATTTCATCGAATTTTCCCCTTGAATTCCGAAAGTCCGTGAGAAAGGATCCGAGCAAATTCATTCCAATTCGTGCAAATTGGAGCTTAATTCTCATGGCAATCGGGTTAGTAGTGAGATTCGATCGATTATCAAGAGGTAATTTGAGTTTTTATTAGATTTAGAAGTTTAATTTTGCAAATTAGTTCATAGTGTTCTTCATTTTCCCCAAATTTCAGTCCGAAAAGTTTCTGATTTTGAAAATAGGATATCTCTCTGATTATAAATCCAAATCACTTGATTTTGGTTTCATTGGATTCCTCTTTTCATCAGCTTTCCGTGGATAGCAATTTAATCAAATTCCGAGTTCATTTGACCCTTCAATTTAACGTTTGACCACGGACTGTTCATCCTTCATCAGAAGTCAAACGTTGACTTTCGGGGTCAATTACTTTTTATTGACAAATCAGAATTTGATAATTTCGGTCTTGTTGGATTCCTCTGGTTCTTAGCTTTCTATTGGCATATAAATTGCAAGATTTGGATTTCATTTGGGCATTCAATTTGAAGATTTCCTCTGAGGTGTTCATTTTGGGGATTTTCTGATCATTGATTTTCAATAATTCATAATAAATCCATTTCTTATCCAAAAATTAAAAAACTTATCTCAATAAATTCCATTTTCTCTCTAGTTTCCAAATATATAATTTTCGTAAACTTCTGACTCTGTTTGATTCTCTGATTTTGCAGAACATCTACTGCTGTTCAAAGTCAACGATTTGACTTTGACTTTTGACTTTTCTCTGTCAAATCCGAGATTTCAATTCTTAAAATTTCTTATTTACCCTAATTATATCATTTACATATCTTAAATCTTATTTTCTCTTATTTAAAACTTCTTTTAAACCTAAGTTTGACCAAGTCAACTCTGCTCTTAAAGTCAACCCTGCTCTCTGTGGATCGACCCGATACTTACCCAGTACTTGATTATTCTATATTGTCTTTGTGAGTTCGGTTTTATAAATTTTTTTTGACCATCGTATTTGTGTTTTAACGACGCACAAAAACGACCCGTCAGTCAGGAGCAAATAAACGACAACTTGAAGCGGATGGAAGAATTTCTCGACGATGATAAAGCCAGAGTTCTCGGGATCTAGGGCATGGGCGGCATCGGGAAGACGACCCTGCTGAGACGATTTAATGACAAACTAGTAGGAAGCAACTTTAGACGAAGGTTTGATCATATAATTTTCATCGAAGTGTCCCAATATCCGAACATCGAAAGAATCAAGAGAGACATCGAAGAAAAAATTCGTGGAAAGTTATCGTCTCTAAGCAAAAGCAGATTTTTGCTCTTGCTGGATGACGTATGGGAGGAAGTAGATTTGATGAGCTGGGGAATTCCTATTCCTTGATTTGAGAACAGAAGTAAGGTAATTATGATGGGGAGAACAATGTCATATTGTCGTGTAAAGCATGTCGATCGATTAGAGGGTACGCGATCTTTCGAGGTATTAGGCCTATCTGGAGTCGAGGCTTGGATCTTCTTTCAAAGAAATGTTGGTAGAAATTTGAAGTCTGAAGGTGGAGAAATTGCCAAGCTGGCCAAGAGCATGGCAAACAAATGGAGTGGGCATCCTCTTGCTCTAGAAGTCGTCGGGAAGAGTATGGAAAACGCTACATCTGTTAATGAGTGGAGGGAGGCTGAAAGAAAGCTGATTAGATCCCCTCAAAAGATAGAAGGCTTTGAGAAGGATGTGCTACGCTTGATGAAGTTTAGCTTTAATAGGTTAAGGGATGATAACATCAGGAACTGTCTTTTGTATATTTTCTTGTGGGGGGAAGATAAAGCAATTCTAAAAGATGAACTTATAGATTACTGGTTTGGGGAATGATTTCTTGATTGTGATGACTCTGAAAGCTTGTATGAAGCTCGAGATAGAGGACATGAAAACATCACAACACTCGTGTCATGTAGCTTGTTACATAAAGTGTCCAAGGACAATAGATATGTGAGGATGCATGATGTTGTTCGAGACATGTGTTTATGGCTAACGTCAGGAAAATTTGATGAATATGGACAGTTTTATGCATATCTTCAAGGAGATCACAATCACTCTTCAAGTACTACGACATTGAAAAATGTACAAAGACTCTCAGCAAAAACCAATTGGTATCTAGGGGAAAAATCCCTCCCCAGAGACTTCATCCCAAGTCCCAATCTCCAAACACTATTATGTGGTCGTAATTATTATCCAAGTTTTCAAATTGAGGAGGGATTTTTTCAAAATTGCACATCTCTTCGTGTTCTTGAGCTAAAGACTTGTATCTTGAATTTTGCATTGAAGGATCTCACTTTATTAAAACAGTTGAGGTATTTAGGCTTAAGTTGTACAAAATTGAGAAACCTACCTGATGAGATTAACTCCTTATTCAACTTGGTATATTTGGATTTATCGTGGAATGAGAATTTGGAAATTCTTCCTGATACAATTGGCAACCTTCTGAAACTCCAGAAATTAGACTTATCATATACTAGATTAAAAGTTCTTCCTAGAACAATTGGGTCTCTTATCAAATTAGAAATTTTGTGTCTCTCAAAAGTTATAGGCTGGGAATTTTTAGCAAATGATCCTTTATTGAATCATTCAACTTTTAGACATCTGGCAGGAGATCAATACATAAAGATGCAACATACTCCAGATTCAATTCATGACTTATATAACTTGAAACATTTAGTTATGTTAGACGCTCCAGGCTCACTTGACAATATAGAACATCTTAATTTAAATTATTATGAATTTGAGAGCGTTCCATATCCAAATGGTGCTCTTAAAATGTTAGATAAGGTACTATTTTCAAACCTACATCCAAAACTATCAATTTGTAAAATCTTGAAAGAGTTAGATTTGTCACAAAGAGAAATATCAACCGTTCCAGATTCAATTGGCCATCTTACAATGTTGCGGGAGTTAGATTTATCACAAACAAAAATCTCAACGCTTCCTAAGTCAATTTGTGCTCTTAAAATGCTGAAGAGCTTATATTTATCACAAACAAAAATATCAATCCTTCCAGATTTTATTGGCGATCTTATAAATATGGATCAATTAGATCTCTTTCAAACAAAAGTATCAACGCTTCTAGATTCAATTGGTGCTCTTAAAGAGTTAACTTATTTAAATTTATCGCAAACAAAAGTATCAATGCTTCCTGAGTCAATTGGTGCTCTTAAAGAGTTAACTTATTTAAATTTATCGCAAACAAAAGTATCAATGCTTCTTGAGTCAATTCGTGCTCTTATAATGTTGAAGGAATTATATTTATGGCAAACAGAAATATCAATCCTCCCAGATTCAATTGGTGCTCTTAAAGTATTACGGGTGTCAAACTTGTCAAAAACAAAAGTATCAACGCTTCCAGATTCAATTGGTGCTCTTACAATGTTGAAGGAATTATATTTATCACAAACAGAAATATCAATCCTTGGAGATTATATTGGCGATCTTATAAATTTGGATTGGTTAGATCTGTCACAAACAAAAGTATCAACGCTTCCAAATTCATTAGGTCCTCTTAAAGTGTTGCGGATTTTAGACTTATCCAAAACAAAAGTATCAGTGCTTCCTGACTCAATTCGTGCTCTTACAATGCTAAAGGAATTATACTTATCGCAAACAGAAATATCAATCCTTCCAGATTCTATTGGTGCTCTTATAAATTTGGACGAGTTAAGTGTGTCACAAACGAAAGTCTCAACCCTTCCAGATTCTATTAGTGCTCTTAAAGTGTTGCGGCATTTAGATTTATCACAAACAAAAGTATCAATGCTTCCTGAGTCAATTGGTTCTCTTACAATGTTAAAGACATTAGACATATCGCAAACAGAAATATCAATCCTTTCAGATTCTATTGGTGCACTTATAAATTTGGACAAGCTAAGCTTGTCACAAACAAAAGTATCAATGCTTCCAGATTTTATTCGTGCTCTTCGAGTATTGCGGGGCTTAATGTTGTCACAAACAAAAGTATCAGTGCTTCCTGACTCAATTCGTGCTCTTACAATGTTAGAGGAATTAGACTTATCGCAAACAGAAATATCAATCCTTCGATATCAGATTTGTGCTCTTATAAATTGGGATTGGTTAGATCTATCACAAACAAAAATATCAGTGCTTCCTGACTCAATTCGTGCTCTTACAATGTTAAAGACATTAGACTTATTGCAAACAGAGATATCAATCCTTCCAGATTCTAGTGGTGCTCTTATAAATTTGGACTGGCTAAGCTTGTCACAAACAAAAGTATCAGTGCTTCCTGACTCAATGCGTGCTCTTACAATGTTGAAGACATTACACCTATCGCAAACAGAAATATCAATCCTTCCAGATTCTATTGGTGCTCTTATAAATTTGCACTGGCTAAGCTTGTCACAAACAAAAGTATCAATACTTCCCGATTCTATTCGTGCTCTTCGAGTTTTGCGGGTCTTAAAGTTGTCACAAACAAAAGTATCAGTGCTTCCTGACTCAATTCGTGCTCTTACAATGTTAGAGGAATTAGACTTATCGCAAACAGAAATATCAATCCTTCCAGATTCTATTGGTGCTCTTATAAATTTGGACTGGCTAAGCTTGTCACAAACAAAAGTATCAATGCTTCCAGATTCTATTCGTGCTCTTCTTGTGTTGCGGGTCTCAAAGTTGTCACAAACAAAAGTATCAGTGCTTCCTGACTCAATTCGTGCTCTTACAATGTTAAAGGAATTAGACTTATCGCAAACAGAAATATCAATCCTTCGAGATCAGATTTGTGCTCTTATAAATTGGGATTGGTTAGATCTATCACAAACAAAAATATCAGTGCTTCCTGACTCAATTTGTGCTCTTACAATGTTAAAGACATTAGACTTATTGCAAACAGAGATATCAATCCTTCCAGATTCTAGTGGTGCTCTTATAAATTTGGACTGGCTAAGCTTGTCACAAACAAAAGTATTAATGCTTCCAGATTTTATTCGTGCTCTTCGAGTGTTGCGGGTCTTAAAGTTATCACAAACAAAAGTATCAGTGCTTCCTGAGTCAATTCGTGCTCTTACAATGTTAAAGGGATTAGACTTATCGCAAACAGAAGTATGAATCCTTCCAGATTGTATTTGTGCTCTTATAAATTTGAATTGGGTAAATCTATCACAAACAAAAATATCAGTGCTTCCTAACTCAATTCGTGCTCTTACAATGTTAAAGACATTAGACTTATCGCAAACGGAAATATCAATCCTCCTAGATTCTATTGGTGCTCTGATAAATTTGGACTGGCTAAGTGACTTTGACTTTTGACTTTTCTCTATCAAATCCGAGATTTCAATTCTTAAAACTTCTTATTTACCTTATTTATATCATTTCCATATCTTACATCTTATTTTCTCTTATTTAAAACTCCTTTTAAACCTAAGTTTGACCAAGTGAACTCTGCGATTAAAGTCAACCCTTCTCTCTGTGGATCGACCCGATACTTACCCAATACTTGATTATTATATCTTGTCTTTGTGAGTTCGGTTTTATAAATTTTGTTTCGCCATCGTCTTTGTTTTTTAACGACGCACGAAAACGACGCGTCAAAATGGCGCCGCTGCCGGGGTTTTGACGTGTCGTTTTCGTGCGTCGTTAAAACACAAAGACGATGGTCAAACAAAATTTATAAAACCGAACTCACAAATACAAGATAGAATAATCAAGTATTGGGTAAGTATCGGGTCGGTCCATGACGGGTCATTTTTGTGCGTCGTTAAAACACAAATACGATGGTCAAACAAAATTTATAAAATCGAACTCACAAAGACAAGATAGAATAATCAAGTACTGGGTAAGTATCGGGTCGATCCACAGAGAGCAGGGTTGACTTTAATCGCAGAGTTGACTTGGTCAAACTTAGGTTTAAAAGGAGATTTAAATAAGAGCAAATAATATTTAAGATAGGGAAATGATATAAATAAGGTAAATAAGAAGTTTTAAGATTTGAAATCTCGGATTTGACAGAGAAAAGTCAAAAGTCAAAGTCAAAGCATTGACTTTGACCAGCTGTAGGTGTTCTGCAAAATCAGAGAATCAAACCGAGTCAGAAGATTACGAAAATTAGATATTTGGAAACTAGAGAGAAAATGGAATTTATTGATATAAGTTTTGTAATTTTTAGATAAGAAATGGATTTATTATAAATTATTGAAAATCAATGATCAGAAAAGCCCCGAAATGAACACCTCAGAGGAAATCTTCAAATTGAATGCCCAAATGAAATCCAAATCTTGCAATTTATATGCCAATAGAAATCTAAGAACCAGAGGAATCCAAAAAGACCAAAATTATCAAATTCTGATTTGTCAATAAAAAGTAATTGACCCCGAAAGTCAACGTTTGACTTCTGATGAAGGATGAACAGTCCGTGGTCAAACGTTAAATTGAAGGGTCAAATGAACTCGGAATTTGATGAAATTGCTATCCACGGAAAGCTGATGAAAAGAGGAATCCAATGAAACCAAAATCAAGTGATTTGGAATTATAATCAGAGAGATATCCTATTTTCAAAATCAGCAACTTTTCGGACTGAAATTTGGGGAAAATGAAGAACACTATGAACTAATTTGCAAAATTAAACTTCTAAATCTAATAAAAACTCAAATTACCTCTTGATAATTGATTGAATCTCACTACTAACCCGATTGCCATGAGAATTAAGCTCCAATTTGCACGAATTGGAGTGAATTTGCTCGGATCCTTTCTCACGGACTTTCGGAATTCAAGGGGAAAATTCGATGAAATCAAGGAGGAATTCGCGATCAATCCCGCTCCAATCCCTTCGGAATCGAGTCTAAACGCGGGGGGATCATGATGAACTTAAGATTTTCCTCGAAATTTGCTTAATTCCTCCACGAATCAATCAAAAGTTGAAGAACAAAGAAGGGTATACATGAGTTTTTAAAGAAGGAATTGGCCCGAAGATCGTGGCCAATTGGAGCATTCGTGGGAGCGGTTTTCAAGCTTCATGGAGGCGATTCTTTGGGCGTGGGTCGTGGCCTCAAATCCGCGACGAATTGGCTTGATTTCGGCTCCAATTTCGCTTCACGTGTGCCACGATTTTCTGCACGATTTTCGCCACGATCGCGCCACGATTGTCCGCGATCGAGCGTCAATCATACTGCTCGAGCTTCATCGATCGCTTGCCGATCAATGGGAGACGATTCCGCTCCGGTCCCGCGCCATCTTCGCCTCGATCGCTGCTCGATCGCGCTGCGATCGTGGAGTTCTTCCACGATCGTCCATCGCCGTCGGATTGGAATTGAACGCTCCAGATTCCCGCGAAGAGAGAGAAAATAAGATCTTCATCGTAGCCGTCAGATCGCGATCGAGAGATAAAGCCCTCGCTAGCCGTCCATCTCGACGAAGATCGGACGCTTTCTGCTCTTCCACGTGGCGTCAGGTAAGAAAAGACACCTATTAAAAAAATAAAATCATATATTAAATGCAGGTATCGATGACGTGTCTGCGTCATCAAATTCGCTTTCAGCGAATCCGGAGCGGCCACGTCAAGATGCACAGATGAAACCGCGTTACATTTAATGCACGCGGTTTCGTGCATTTAATGCAGCCGACTGAGATTGCGGCGCATTTAATGCGTCACAGGAGCTTTGACTGGCGGATTTTGTTTTATTAGGCGCCGAAAACTTCTCTTCTTTCTCATTCGTCCACGTCGCTTCGATTCCTAAAAAAAAACATAAAGGATTTGTCTTATTAGGCGACGAAAAAGAGCTCCCTTTTTTTAATTGGCCGCCGCCCTTCCTGACTGACATGTCTCGGCATGTCAATCAGGAAGAAACCGCGTGCCATCATTACGCTGACGTCATTATCGAATGACGCATGTATCGATTTAACGCTTGATCTCCGCCGTTCTTACCGAATCCAACGTCCCTTGTGCGTCCACGTGGCCTGCAAAAAATAAAGAAAGAACCGTGTGGGAACATAGTCCCACACGGAAGAAATAAACTATTTTTGCCCCTATAAATTAGGGGGCGGTTTACGCTTATTGCGTTACCGCCCCAAAATACTTACTAGGGCCCACTAACCCGTGGGCCCTCCACTTGCGAACCCTTCTGCCACGTGGCGCCCCTCACGGGTGCCCACGTGGACCGTCCGTGTGGCTCCTGCCACGCGTCAGCGCCACCTGCGCCCCGTGTGGGCCACACGCGCCCTGCCACGTGGCCTCAGCGCCACGTCGTAACGGCGCGGTGGACCCGCGCGCCACGTCAGCCCGTCGCCTGGGCCCGGTCGCCACATCAGCTTCGCCTGGGCCCGCTCGCCACGTCAGCTCCGCGGTAAGCTTACCCCCTTTTTTCGATTTTTGTAATAGAAAAAATACTCAAAAATTCAATTAAAAATCAAATAAAATTCAGAAAAGAGGCCTAAAACTTTAGAAACTCATAATTTAAAATATACAACTCATTTTTAATTGAAATTTTCTCCATTGGATCATAAATTCTTTCCTTTTCAATAATATGCCATTTAAAATATGTTTTCAAGAAGGAAATAAGGATGAATTAAAATTTCATTAAATAAGTTCTAATTAAACATTCTAAATCATAAATTCATCCTAAAATCATCCTTCCAACATTTACTAAAGTCAAAACTCATTTAATAATAAAGATTAACTCCTGTTAATCTAAACAAAAGATTAATCATATCTTAAGCATGAAATTATCTCTAATTTATGCATAAATATCAACTTTAGTGACATGACATGCCAATGGAGAAAATTCCTAAAAAGTATGATAACATGCATCATATTCACATAAAATAAGCATGAATATGAGTTAATTAGGGTAAGAATTCAGGTTATAAATGCATGTTATCAGTACACAGAGAGCAGGGTTGACTTAAATCGTAGAGTTGACTTGGTCAAACTTAGGTTTCGAAGGAGTTTTAAATAAGAGAAAATAAGATGTAAGATATGGAAATGATATAAATAAGGTAGATAAGAAGTTTTAAGAATGGAAATCTCGGATTTGACAGAGAAAAGTCAAAAGTCAAAGTCAAAGCGTTGACTTTGACCAGCAGTAAGTGTTCTGCAAAATCAGAGAATCAATCAGAGTCAGAAGATTACGAAAATTAGATATTTGGAAACTAGAGAGAAAATCGAATTTATTGATATATAATTTGTAATTTTTGGATAAGAAATGGATTTATTATGAATTATTGAAAATCAACTATCAGAAAATCTCTGATATTAACACCTCAGAGAAAATCTTCAAATTGAATGACCAAATGAAATCCAAATCTTGCAATTTATATGTCAATGGAAAGCTAAGAACCAGAGGAATCCAATAAGATATCAAATTCTGATTTTTCAATAAAAAGTAATTGACCCCGAAAGTCAACGTTTGACTTCTGAGGAAAGATGAACAGTCCTTGGTCAAACATCAAATTGAAGGGTCAAATGAACTTGGAATTTGATGAATTTGCTATCCACGGAAATCTGATGAAAAGAAGAATCCAATGAAAGAAAAACAAAGTGATTTGAAATTTTAATCAAAGAGATATATTATTTTCAAAATCAGGAACTTTTCGGACCTAAAATTTGGAAAAATGAAGAACACTATGAATTAATTTGCAAAATTAAAGATCTAAACCTAATAAAAATACAAATTACCTCTTGATAATCGATCGAACCTCACTACTAACCCGATTGCCGCAAGAATGGGGCTTCAATTCTAGTGGATTGAAGCGAATTTGCTCGGATTCTTCCTCGTGGACGTTCGTAATTGAAGGGGAAAATTCGATGAAATCAAGAGATGAAATCGTGATTATCATGCTTCAATGGCTGCGTCTCTACACTCTTGGAAGCAGAGGATCACGAGAACTTAAGACCTTCCTCGAAACTCGCTTAATTTCTTCACGAGTCGATCAAAAGTTCAAGAACATGAGAAGACATTTTTTTGTAGTTGGTTTAGTTAATAGATTGATAAAAGAGGAAAGAAATGTCTTAAGATTAACACATAAACCCTAAATGTTGGTCAATCCATCTAATCGTGACGCAGTCATCATTATTCTACAGGAGCTTGAATTACCGCCCAAGCTTGGCGTTTATCACAGTAGAATATTGAGCTGAATAAGCAACTAGAACTCGCATAGTATCAACCTTGCCCCCTATCCTCAGTCCTCACGAGGCTAAGACCCTAGCCCTAGCCTTGAGCGGGGATCTCAGTGACAAGGCCCTCTAAATTTCTCGAGATCGATTCAACCGATGTTGATCATTTATAAATACGATAAGAAGATAAAACCTGATCCACCGGTGCTCCCTTGGCCTTTCGACACGAAACACTCTTGCCATGGAACAAGCGATCACAAAAGAGGATACGAAGAAGCAAGTCGGGTATCTAGATGCACTCGGTTCGTCACGCCGCAGAATCCTAGATACCAGGCGAACACACAAGAACATAAGAAGAACAAACGATAATTAAACATACCTAGATAGTTGATCCCTAGCAGCCTTGATCCCAATGGCCAACCTCCAAAAGGAGGCCACCTAGAAGATGAATTTTACATTGGAGATGAGGCCTATTTATAGATAAGTTTGTGCAAAATTGGTGGATCGTGGCCCACGACGCGGATTTCACTCCGTGTGATTTCAGCCGTCGGATCGCGCGAAATTGGTGGCTCGTGACGCGGATTTCACTCCGTGTAATTTCAGCCGTCGGATCGCGCGAAATTGGTGGCTCGTGACGCGGATTTCACTCCGTGTAATTCCAGCCGTCAGATCGCGCGTAATCGGTGGGATCGTGGCCCATGACGCGGATTCCACTCCGTGTGATTTCAGCCGTCCGATTGCGCGATTTAATCCCGACCGTCCGATTGCGCGATTTAATCCTGACCGTCCGATTGCACGATTTAATCCCGACCGTTCGATTGCGCGATTTAATCCCGACCGTCCGATTGCACGATTTAATCCTGAAAAATCAAAATATAATCCAGAAAATATTATAAAATTAAGAAATTCATAAATTCATTTGTATAACTCCTTTTTAACTCAAATTTTCTCCATTGGATCACAAATTTCTTCCTTTTTAACATCATGGCATTTAAAATATATTTTCAAAGAAGAAATCAAGATGAATTAGAATTTACTTAAATCATTTCTCACTAAACATTCTAAATCATAAATTCATCATGAAATTATCCTTCCAAACATTTACTAAAGTCAAAAATCATTCAATACAAGAGATTAACTTCTATTAATTTAAAGTTAACAAAATATTAATCATCTATTAAGCATGAAATTATCCCTAATTTATGCATAAATATCAACTTTAGTGAAATGACATGCCAATGGAGAAAATTCCTAAAAAGTATGATAACATGCATCATATTCACATAAAATAAGCATGAATATGAGTTAATTAGGATAAGAATTCAAGTTATAGATGCATGTTATCACTAAGCTTGTCACAAACAAAAGTATCAATGCTTCCAGATTCTATTCGTGCTCTTCGAGTGTTGCGGGTCTTAAAGTTGAGACAAACAAAAGTATCAGTGCTTTCTGACTCAATTCGTGCTCTAACAATGTTAAAGATATTAGACTTATCGCAAACAGAAATATCAATCAGTGCTTCCTGACTCAATGCGTGCTCTTACAATGTTAAATGAATTAGACTTATCGCAAACAGAAATATCAATCCTTCGAGATTGTATTTGTGCTCTTATAAATTTGAATTGGTTAGATCTATCACAAACAAAAATATCAGTGCTTCCTGACTCAATTCGTGCTCTTACAATGTTAAAGACATTAGACTTGTCGCAAACAGAAATATCAATCCTTCCAGATTCTATTGGTGCTCTTATAAATTTGGACTGGCTACGCTTGTCACAAACAAAAGTATCAACGCTTCCAGATTCTATTCATGCTCTTCGAGTGTTGCGGGTCTTAAAGTTGACACAAACAAAAGTATGAGTGCTTCCTGACTCAATTCGTGCTCTTACAATGTTAAAGGAATTAGACTTATCGCAAACATAAATATCAATCCTTCCAGATTCTATTGGTGCTCTTATAAATTTGGACTGGCTAAGCTTGTCACAAACAAAAGTATCAACCCTTCCAGATTCTATTCGTGCTCTTAGAGTGTTGCGGGTCTTAAAGTTGTCACAAACAAAAGTATCAGTGCTTCCTGACTCAATTTGTGCTCTTACAATGTTAAAGGAATTAGACTTATCGCAAACAGAAATATCAATCCTTCCAGATTCTATTGGTGCTCTTATAAATTTGGAGTGGCTAAGCTTGTCACAAACAAAAGTATCAATCCTTCCAGATTCTATTCGTGCTCTTACAATGTTAAAGACATTAGACTTATCGCAAACAGAAATATCAATCCTTCCAGATTCTATTGGTGCTCTTATAAATTTGGACTGGCTAAGCTTGTCACAAACAAAAGTATCAACCCTTCCAGATTCTATTCGTGCTCTTAGAGTGTTGCGGGTCTTAAAGTTGTCACAAACAAAAGTATCAGTACTTCCTGACTCAATTTGTGCTCTTACAATGTTAAAGGAATTAGACTTATCGCAAACAGAAATATCAATCCTTCCAGATTCTATTGGTGCTCTTATAAATTTGGACTGGCTAAGCTTGTCACAAACAAAAGTATCAACCCTTCCAGATTCTATTCGTGCTCTTAGAGTGTTGCGGGTCTTAAAGTTGTCACAAACAAAAGTATCAGTGCTTCCTGACTCAATTTGTGCTCTTACAATGTTAAAGACATTAGACTTATCGCAAACAGAAATATCAATCCTTCCAGATTCTATTTGTGCTCTTATAAATTTGGACTGGCTAAGCTTGTCACAAACAAAAGTATCAACCCTTCCAGATTCTATTCGTGCTCTTAGAGTGTTGCGGGTCTTAAAGTTGTCACAAACAAAAGTATCAGTACTTCCTGACTCAATTTGTGCTCTTACAATGTTAAAAGAATTAGACTTATCGCAAACCGAAATATCAATCCTTCCAGATTCTATTGGTGCTCTTATAAATTTGGACTGGCTAATCTTGTCACAAACAAAAGTATCAGTGCTTCCTGACTCAATTCGTGCTCTTACAATGTTAAAGACATTAGACTTATCGCAAACAGAAATATCAATCCTTCCAGATTCTATTGGTGCTCTTATAAATTTGGACTGGCTAAGCTTGTCACAAACAAAAGTATCAATGCTTCCTGACTCAATTTGTGCTCTTACAATGTTAGAGACATTAGACTTATCGCAAACAGAAATATCAATCCTTCCAGATTTTATTGGTGCTCTTATAAATTTGGACTGGCTAAGCTTGTCACAAACAAAAGCATCAATATTTCATGACTCAACTTATGCTCTTACAATGTTAAAGGAATTAAACTTATCTCAAACAAAAATATCAATCATTCCAGATTCTATTTGTGCTCTTATAAATTTGGACTGGCTAAGCTTGTCACAAACAAAAGTATCAACCGTTCCAGATTCTATTCGTGCTCTTAGAGTGTTGCAGGTCTTAAAGTTGTCACAAACAAAAGTATCAGTACTTCCTGACTCAATTTGTGCTCTTACAATGTTAAAAGAATTAGACTTATCGCAAACAGAAATATCAATCCTTCCAGATTCTATTGGTGCTCTTATAAATTTGGACTGGTTAGATCTATCACAAACAAAAATATCAGTGCTTCCTGACTCAATTCGTGCTCTTACAATGTTAAAGACATTAGACTTATCGCAAACAGAAATATCAATCCTTCCAGATTCTATTGGTGCTCTTATAAATTTGGACTGGTTAAGCTTGTCACAAACAAAAGTATCAACCCTTCCAGATTCTATTCGTGCTCTTACAATGTTAAAGACATTAGACTTATCGCAAACAGAAATATCAATCCTTCCAGATTCTATTGGTGCTCTTATAAATTTGGACTGGCTAAGCTTGTCACAAACAAAAGTATCAACCCTTCCAAATTCCATTGGCGCTCTTAAAGTGTTGCGGGTCTTAAAGTTGTCACAAACAAAATTATCAATGCTTCCTAACTCAATTCGTGCTCTTATAATGTTAAAGGCATTAGACTTATCGCAAACAGAAATATCAATCCTTCCAGATTCTATTGGTGCTCTTATAAATTTGGACTGGTTAAATCTATCACAAACAAAAATATCAGTGCTTCCTGACTCAATTCGTGCTCTTACAATGTTAAAGACATTAGACTTATCGCAAACAGAAATATCAATCCTTCCAGATTCTATTGGTGCTCTTATAAATTTGGACTGGTTAAATCTATCACAAACAAAAATATCAGTGCTTCCTGACTCAATTCGTGCTCTTACAATGTTAAAGACATTAGACTTATCGCAAACAGAAATATCAATCCTTCCAGATTCTATTGGTGCTCTTATAAATTTGGACTGGCTAAGCTTGTCACAAACAAAAGTATCAACGCTTCCTGACTCAATTCGTGCTCTTACAATGTTAAAGACATTAGACTTATCGCAAACAGAAATATCAATCCTTCCAGATTCTATTGGTGCTCTTATAAATTTGGACTGGTTAAGCTTGTCACAAACAAAAGTATCAATGCTTCCTGACTCAATTCGTGCTCTTACAATGTTAAAGACATTAGACTTATCGCAAACAGAAAATATCAATCCTTCCAGATTCTATTGGTGCTCTTATAAATTTGGACTGGCTAAGCTTCTCACAAACAAAAGTATCAATGCTTCCAGATTCTATTGGTGCTCTTAAAGTGTTGCGGGTCTTAAAGTTGTCACAAACAAAAGTATCAGTGCTTCCTGACTCAATTCGTGCTCTTACAATGTTAAAGGAATTAGACTTATCGCAAACAGAAATATCAATCCTTCCAGATTCTATTGGTGCTCTTATAAATTTGGACTGGTTAAGATCTATCACAAACAAAAATATCAGTGCTTCCTGACTCAATTCGTGCTCTTACAATGTTAAAGACATTAGACTTATCGCAAACAGAAATATCAATCCTTCCAGATTCTATTGGTGCTCTTATAAATTTGGACTGGTTAAGCTTGTCACAAACAAAAGTATCAATGCTTCCTGACTCAATTCGTGCTCTTACAATGTTAAAGACATTAGACTTATCGCAAACAGAAATATCAATCCTTCCAGATTCTATTGGTGCTCTTATAAATTTGGATTTGAGCTAAGTTGTCACAAACAAAAGTCTCAACCCTTCCAGATTCTATTGGTGCTCTTAAAGTGTTGCGGGTCTTAAAGTTGTCACAAACAAAAGTATCAGTGCTTCCTGACTCAATTCGTGCTCTTACAATGTTAAAGAAATTAGACTTATCGCAAACAGAAAATATCAATCCTTCCAGATTCTATTGGTGCTCTTATAAATTTGGATGGGTTAATTTTGTCACAAACAAAAGTCTCAACCCTTCCAGATTTTATTTGTGCTCTTAGAGTGTTGCGGATCCTTGACTTGTCACAAACAAAAATATCAGTGCTTCCAAACTCAATTTCTGCTCTTACAATGTTAAAGAAATTAGACTTATCCCAAACAGAAATATCAATCCTTCCAGATTCTATTGGTGCTCTTATAAATTTGGATGCGTTAATTCTGTCACAAACAAAAGTCTCAACCCTTCCAGATTTTATTTGTGCTCTTAGAGTGTTGCGGATCCTTGACTTGTCACAAACAAAAATATCAGTGCTTCCTGACTCAATTTGTGCTCTTACAATGTTAAAGAAATTAGACTTATCGCAAACAGAAAATATCAATCCTTCCAGATTCTATTGGTGCTCTTAAAAGTGTTGCGGGATCTTAAATTTTGTCACAAACAAAAATATCAATGCTTCCTGACTCAATTCGTGCTCTTACAATGTTAAAGACATTAGACTTATCGCAAACAGAAATATCAATCCTTCCAGATTCTATTGGTGCTCTTATAAATTTGGATGGGTTAAATCTGTCACAAACAAAAGTCTCAACCCTTCCAGATTCTATTGGTGCTCTTAAAGTGTTACGGGTCTTAGATTTGTCGCAAACAAAAGTATCAGTGCTTCCTGAGTCAATTTGTGCTCTTACAATGTTAAAGACATTAGACTTATCGCAAACAGAAATATCAATCCTTCCAGATTATATTGGTGATCTTATAAATTTGGATTGGTTAGATCTTTAACAAAAGTCTCAATCACTTCAAGATTCAATTGATGTTCTTAAAGTGTTGTGGGTCTTAAAGTTATCACAAACAAAAGTATCAGTGCTTCCTGAGTCAATTTGTGCTCTTACAATGTTAAAGACATTAGACTTATCGCAAACAGAAAATATCAATCCTTCCAGATTCTATTGGTGCTCTTATAAATTTGGATTGGTTAAGTTTGTCACAAACAAAAGTCTCAACCCTTCCAGACTCAATTGGTGCTCTTATAATGTTGGGGGTCATAAAGTTTTCACAACCAAAAGTATCAGTGCTTCTTGAATCAATTTGTGCTCTTATAATGTTGAAGAAATTAGATTTATCTCAAACAAAAATATCAATCCTTCCAGATTCTATTGGTGCTCTTATAAATTTGGATTGGCTAAGTTTGTCACAATCTAAAGTCTCAACTCTTCCAAATTCAATTGGTGCTCTTAAATTGTTGCGGGTCTTAAAGTTGTCACAAACAAAAGTATCAGTGCTTCTTGAGTCAATTTGTGCTCTTATAATGTTGAAGAAATTAGATTTATCGCAAACAGAAATATCAATCCTTCCAAATTCTATTTGTGCTCTTATAAATTTGGATTTGTTAAGTTTGTCACAATCTAAAGTCTCAACCCTTCTAGATTCAATTGGTGCTCTTTAATTGTTATGGATCTTAAACTTATCACAAAAAAAAGTATCAATGCTTCTTGAATCAATTCGTGCTCTTATAATGTTGAAGAAATTAGATTTATCACAAATAGAAATATCAATCCTTCCAGATTCTATTGGTGCTCTTATAAATTTGGATTGGTTACGTTTGTCACAATCTAAAATGTCAACCCTCTAGATTCAATTGGTGCTCTTAACCTTTTGCGGATCTTAAAGTTGTCACAAAGAAAAGTATCAGTGCTCCGTGAGTCAATTTGTGTTCTTACAATGTTGAAGAAATTAGATTGATCGCAAAAAAAATATTAATCCTTCAAGATTCTATTGGTGCTCTTATAAATTTGGATTGGTTACGTGTGTCACAAAAAAAAGTCTCAACCATTCCATATACAATTGGTGCTCTTAAACTATTGGGGGTCTTAAAGTTGTCATAAACAAAATAATCAAGGCTTCCTGAGTCAATTCGTGCTCTTATAATGTTGAAGAAATTAGATTTCTCGCAAAAAAAAAAATCAATCCTTCCATATTCTAATGGTGCTCTTATAAATTTGGATTGGTTAAGTTTGTCACTATCTAAAATGTCAACCCTTCTAGATTCAAATGGTGCTCTTAACCTTTTGCGGGTCTTAAAGTTGTCACAAACAAAAGTATAAGTGCTTCGTGAGTCAATTTGTGCTCTTACAATGTTGAAGAAATTACGTTGATCGCAAACAAAAATATTAAAACTTCAAGATTCTATTGGTGCTCTTATAAATTTGGATTGGTTAAGTATGTCACAAGCAAAAGTCTCAACACTTCCAGACTCAATTAAAGCTCTTAAAGTGTCGCGGGTCATAAAGTTATCACAAACAAAAGTCTCCGTGCTTCTTGAATCAATTCGTGCTCTTATAATGTTGAAGAAACTAGATTTATCGCAAACAGAAATATCAATCCTTCTAGATTCTATTGGTGCTCTTATAAATTTGGATTGGTGACGAGACTAATTCGTATGGTCGTTGAATGCACACGACTTAGTGTCAAAACAAAGTTCCAAACTTACCAATTTATGATTAATCAAAGTAATTAATTAGTATAATGGTAATTAAGGGTAGAATCCACGGAGAATTAGGGAAATTTGAGAGATATCTTTGAAATTCGGTCAAATTGGACGATAACATAAGTTTAGAAATTAGGGATTTTAGTATATTAAGAAAGATAACTCAAAATTGAATCCACGGAATCAAAAATCAGGTGATTTGGATAAGAATTCGAAGAGAAATCGAAGTTTGAAGTTTAGAGAGAAATTCGTTTCGAAAAACGATTAAAAACCAAAAATTAAACTAAATTAAACTAAATCTACGATTCTAAAATGAAAATTAATGTTAAATGATGAAAGATTAAGATGAAGTCAACCAATCTAACCCAAATTAGCCTTCGAAATGATCCAATTAATCGCCGGATTCATGGCTTTTCATTCCGAATTTCCGAAGACAAATATTGATGTTCAAGATTTGATTTCTCCTTGATCTTTCAATGAAAATTGAAATTGATGCATTCAAATGGAGCGGAAACAAGTTGCGATTACACAGGAAGAAACGACACACGATTTGAGTTCGTAAACAAAGAGAAATCGGAGATTGATCGCGAGCCTTTTCTTCCGCCGTGAAGAATGAATTTATAAAAGAGGAAATTGATTTGTGGCCGTCGGATGGAGATGATGATCGCGATGGACGATCGTGATCGCGCGTTCTTTAAGATGAATCGCCGTCTTGATTTGATCGTCGGATTTAGATCCAACAATTGTGAGATGTCGAAAGTTCCACCGAAAGATGCAATCTCAACCATTATAATAATCTTGATGGACGGCACTGATCATTTCACTTAAATGAATATTTAATCACGTGCGTGCTTTGATGATCGTGTGGACCGCGTTTCCACCGCATCAATGAAATCTGTTAATCGCGTATAAATCCGATGCATCTTAACGTGCCACGTGTCCTGAAAATAGAGAATATCACGAGACTTTAGTCCCACATCAAAGAAATAGCAGAAAAACTTCTCTATATAATATACGATGACTAGAGGGAATTAATAATTTGTCTCCCTATACACGGGAGACCGATAGACTTAGTAAACATATACATATGGTTAATATAATACGCGTCCATGTCAGCGCCACGTCACCTCCGCGTCACGTAGGCGCGCACGCCTGTCCACGTGGCGTTGCCACGTGTACACGCGCGATAAACCCACATTTTTGCTATTTTTTTTATTTAATTTAAATGATAAAAAATCGAAATAAAATTAAATAAATTCAGAAAAATTCCAGAAAAATTCCTAAAAATTGTAAAATTCATAATTTTCAAAATATAACTCCAAATTAATTCAAATTTGTTTTGTCGGTTCATAATTGAATAATCTATCATTGTAAAAGGTCAAAATTATGATAAAATAATAAGAGAATTTAAATTTTCATATTAATATATACATTTATGTATTATATGAATAAATTCATATATGTACATAAATGTAAATAAAAAGTCATTCTCTCATTATATTTTCATCTTTAAAAAAACATGATTATGATCATCATAGTAATATAGGGTTATTAAATATTATAATGTAAATTATGCATATAATCCATAAATTGATCTATTTTAAGATCATAACATGAATTTACACCAAATGATAGAAATATGCTTAAAAGATGATAACATGCATATATTTGTAATGATTAATGCATGAATTTGCATTAATAACTATGTAATTACATGCATAAATAGCATGTTATCAATTGGTTAAGTTTGTCACAATCTAAAGCCTCAACCAGTCCAAATTCAATTGGTACTCTTTAATTGTTGCGGGTCTTAAAGTTGTCACAAACAAAAGTATTAGTGCTTCCTGAGTCAATTTGTGCTCTTTATAATGTTGAAAAAATTAGATTTATCACAAAACAGAAATATCAATCCTTCCAGATTCTATTTGTGTTCTTATAAATTTGGATTTATTAAGTTTGTCACAATCTAAAGTCTCAACCCTTCTAGATTCAATTGGTGCTCTGAAATTGTTGCGGATCTTAAACTTGTCACAAGAAAAAGTATTAGTGCTTCCTGAGTCAATTTGTGCTCTTATAATGTTGAAGAAATTAGATTTATCACAAATAGAAATATCAATCCTTCCAAATTCTATTGGTGCTCTTAAAATGTTGGATACATTAGATTTATCATAAACAAAAATATCAATCCTTCAAGATTCTATTGATGTTGTTATAAATTTGGATTTGTTAAGTTTGTCATAATCTAAAGTTTGACCCTTCCAGATCCAATTGGTGCTCTTAAAGTGTTAAATTACTTAGATTTGTCTCAAACAAAAGTATCACTGCTTCATGAGTCAATTTGTGCTCTTACAATGTTGAAGGAATTAGATTTATCACAAACAGAAATATCAATCCTTTTCAGATTATATTGTTGCTCTTATAAATTTGGACTGGTTAAGTCTGTCACAAACAATAGTTTCAACCCTTCCAAATTCAATTGGTGCTCTTAAAGTGTTGAAGTACTTAGATTTGTCATAAACAAAATTATGAGTGCTTCCTAAGTCAATTTGGTGCTCTTACAATGTTAGAGACATTAGATTGATCGCAAACAAAATTATCAATTTTTCCAGATTCTGTTGGTGCTCTTATAAATTTGGATTGGTTAAGTCTATGACAAACAAAAGTATCAAGTTTGCTAGATTCAATTGGTGCTCTTAAAGTGTTGCACGTCTTAAAATTGTCACAAACAAAAGTTTCAACCCTTCCATATTCAATTGGGACTCTTAAACTGTTGAAGCTTTTAGATTTGTCGCAAATAAAAATATATGTGCTTCCGGAGTCAATTCGTGTTCTTACAACGTTAGAGACATTAGATTTATCACAAACGAGAATATCAATTCTTCAAGATGCGATTGGTGCTCTTATTAATTTGGCTTGGTTAAGTCTGTCACAAACAAAAGTATCAAGTCTTCAGATTCAATTGGTGCTCTTAAAGTGTTAAATTACTTAGATTTGTCTCAAGCAAAAAGTATCACTGCTTCATGAGTCAATTTGTGCTCTTACAATGTTAGAGACATTAGATTTATTGCAAACAAAAATATCAATCCTTCCAAATTCTATTGGTGATCTTATAAATTTGGCTTGGTTAAGTCTATCACAAACAAGAAAATCAAGTCTTCCATATTCAATTGGTGCTCTAAAAGTGTTGAAGCTTTTAGATTTGTTGCAAACAAACGTATCAGTGCTTCTTGAGTCAAGAATTTAGTAGTTTGGGGAAGATTTTTATGGAAAAGAAGGTTAAAAGGTAGACTCTTTTAGAGCTTGCAAGTTTGTTTGGTCTGCTAAAGGAAAATTTTCTGAGAATTTTAGTCAAGAGGTGACTAGAATGGCATGTATTAATATATTTAGGGAATTGGTTTCGACGCCAAGTGAGAGTAAAATATTGGAGGTCTTTAATGTTGATGTTGATGTGGATGTGGGTGAGAATGAGCCTGTCATGGATCCTGCTTGGCCACATTTGCAGATTTTTTATGAGCTTTTTCTTAGATTTTTTGCATCTCTAGAAACATATGCTAAGATTGCCAACAGATACATTGATCATGCCTTTGTGTTGTGCTTGCTTGATCTCTTTGATTCCGAAGATCCCCGTGAGAGGGATTACTTGAAGATGATTCTTCATTGGGTTTATGGGAATTCATGGTGCATAGGCCCTTCATTTGCAAGGCGATAAACGATATCTTCTTTTAGTTTATTTAGACCGAGAAACATAATCGAATTACTGAGCTTTTGGTGATTCTAGGCAGTATTATCAATGGGTTTGTGCTCCAGCTGAAGGAAGAACACAAGTTGTTCCTCGTTCAGGCTTTGATCCCTCTCCGCAAGCCAAAGTTTATCCCCATGTATCACTTACAACTTTCCTACTTCATCATGCAATTTGTGGAGAAGGATTGTAAGTTGGCGAACACTGTGATTAGAGGATTGCTAGAGTATTGGCCTATTACAAACACCTCGAAGGAGATGATGTTCTTGGAGGAATTGGAGGAGGTTCTTGAGGTAACTTAGCATGATGAATTTCAGGGCCGTATGGTCCCTCTATTCCACCAAATTTCCCGTTGCTTGGACAGTTCTCATTTCCAGGTAAATTTTGAGTGCGAAGAGATAGATAGATGGATAGGTAGATAGAGAGTGATTGAGAGAGAGAGCAATCTAGATATTATATTTTTCTCCCAAGGACAATCCCCATTTTCTTCACCAATTGGGATACCACTAACCATTTCCTAATTTTTCTAAATGAGTTTTTCTCTCTATTGCCTTATTCTTGAGAAAATATTGTGGCCATCAGTTAGGCAAGTTTTAAGACCTATTACCTTAAGCACAACCCAGAATTCCCACATCATCGTTCAGGATAACAACATTCACTTTCTCATTTTCAAAATTGAGATTTTCTTTTTTAGAATCTTCTTTAGTAAATATTTAAGCCAATGTGAACTGAATTCTAAGACTTGTTACTACAAGAACAAAGTCGTTACTCAGCCCAGAATAACATAATTTACTTTATTAATTTCTAAACATATAAATGTCCCCTTCAATGATCTGCTAGCTGATAAGTATGGACTGAATTCTAAGACTTGTTACTACTAGCGCATCGCATAGTTTCTGATGGAAAAGGAAATTACTTGTCTTTCAATTTTAATCTTTGATCCATGATTTTGATTAGGTGGTAGAGAGGACACTAGGCTTGTGGAACAACAACCACATCAAGCATTTGATCTAGTGGAATGTGAAGGTGATCTTTCATATCATCTTTCAAACGTTGGAGAAAGACACTAGGAACCATTGGAATCAGACAGTCAAGAGCCTCACCCTGAACATGAGGGAGATCTTTGCCGACCATAGTCCCGAGCTCTTTCAAGCAGCCTGTACAAGTACCTTGACGATGAGGCCCAGTCTGAGGCAGCACAAGCTCTCGCCACGAGTCCACGTGGCATCGCCTCAAGGTCTTAGCAGCCAATAGTGCTACTGCCACGACGGCACTTGCTCTCTATTTCAAAATTAGGACCATTGGATACGTTTGTGAACTATCAAGTGAATGCTTCTTCTTGTATGTTTGTTTGAGATTCGAGCTGAAAAAGACTTATAGATTTAAAGAATCAAAGTCTTGTGCCCTATTGAAGTTTAAAAGTTTTTGTTTCAAAATGGTCATTTTTTCAATTTCTTTCCTTGTATATAGGAATAGGTTTGTAGTTCTAGATTTATCCAATTAGGCATTCTTTAATTCACAACCAATTCTTTCTTTGTCATTACCTCTGTCCGATTCTCTGTCATCTCCATGTCCTTCAAAGCCACAAAGAAAATGGGCCCTCACAAAGAGAGAGAGGGAGAGGAGAGTGAGAGAGCGAGAGAGAGAGAGAGAGAGAAAGAGAGAGAGAGAGAGAGAGAGAGAGAGAGAGAGAGAGAGAGAGAGAGAGAGAGAGAGAGAGAGAGAGAGAGAGAGAGAGAGAAGCATGTCTCTTTAATGCACATGGAATATATTCCAACTGTAATGTTTTTATTGACTGAAGTAGGAATGGACAAGCATGTTCACTTTCTCAAACTAAGTGCAATGGCGAGATCATCATTCGTGTTGAGGCATTAGATAGGAGGGACTCCCAGCTCATCTAGCCATAGACTGCTTGACAAGCAATGAGCAGACTCGTGTCTGTTGTCATTTTTTTCATTCATTTTGTTGTTAGCTTGTTTGCTCGGTGAAAAACCTTGTTTTATCATCCCAAGATCAATATGATCGATGAACCATGATGCAAAGTTTTTTTTCTCGATAAGGCTTTTGGTAGTCTATTCCTGGAAGTAAATTGCAAGAAAATTAAAATAAAAGTAAGAATCCAAGTTCAAAATGAATATTAAAATAAGTTATGACATTGCCATAAAATCATGAAAAAAACACATTGCTGATTACATTACATAGAAGAAGTTTTGTCTGTGCATGCGCATCAACTCTCTATCAAACCAAAAACTTTCAAGTCAAATGGAGCCACCAATGTGATTGATTGATGATGAATAATAAGAGAACTCTTTTCAGTGATGATGGTAAAGACGGGAAGGGAAGTACCAAATGTTAAACAATTACCAAAGAAATTCCCAATAATTCACACAACCACAAACCGTAAATTTCTGTTGCCCTAAAAAAACATTGTATTTCGGGCATTGACTATTATTGGAGATATCAAAACCAATGATTGTCCCTTTCAATTGCAAATGTTTCCCCTTTTAGGTATTGAGATAATGGGTTTGAGGAAATATATGGGAGCCAATAAATCATCGTTAAAGGGGCGCTGGAAAAAAATGTTTATAAAACTGTCCCTGTTCCTAAAGTTGAAAAGAGTATAGTTGTTGACAATGTACGCATAAAAATGCATAGAGTTTGCATAGCTAAAGATATTCAATCGTTGACTTGTCAAGGGAGATTAAGATTAAAAGCTAAAAGAGGATTTGTTAAGCTGACCCTCATGAGGCTCATGTTCAAATAGCCCATTGGGGTCCATCTCTCTCTGACCTCACCCCTTTCTCTCTCGATGACCATGTCCCTTCCTCAACCCATGTCTTTGTCTCTTCCTATCCATATACCTCAACAACTTCCCGTTTATCTTCCTCTACCTTCTCTCTATATAAAGCCTTGTGATCCTAATGCAGGACACGGTTGTGAAAACCCTCGTGCCTGATCAATGGAACTAAGGATGACTGAAGATAGCCGGTCAAACCTAACCTACGGGTAGATGAGTCCTACAGCCTAAATACTATCTCTAGCCTAAACCTAAGTGCAGCAGGTGTTACCAGTCAGCGAAGTCGACTCCAAGTAACCCGGGAAAACTTGCCATGATGGGTAGGGTGAGATCCTCTCGATTCACGTCCGGAGGCGTGGAGTGGCTCGTCGTGGAGTAGCCAAAGCTGCAGCTCACGCTCAGTGCTAGACCTGACATACGCATGAGAATTCTTTAACCTATATCCACTCTACCCTACCTACGTCGTCCGACAGCGGTAGAGACAAGTAAAAGAAACGCTTTGAAAAGTAACTGAACTTTAAAATGAGGGGTTGAAGCTAACCTGTGGGGTGCGGGCCCAGTTGGTCATGGCGTAGTGGACACTCGGCTCAGCAGTGTTGACCGGAGAAGAGGAGACGATGGCTCGTTGTCGATCGTGGAAGCGGCCGTGCAGGTTCCGGGCTAGGCGCGTGGAGGCGTCGTGCTCAGTAGCGACATGGATGGATCGGGGCCGTGCGGTTCGGGCGGGGGAGTGTGGTCAATCTAGAATGGTGCAATCAACCGGGGTAGCACGAGACTGTGCTACAAGGGTGGCGCAGTGAGGCGCAATGGCGCAGTGAAGACTGTGCTACAACAGTGCGGTGCGGGTAGGACGTCACGCGCACGGATGGTCTGGCACACACGCAAGAGGGTGGAGGGCACGCTAGCGCTGGCGGCCGGTGCGACTAGGGTGCAGGAGTGTCCGGACAGGGCGTGTGTTCCAAGCACTAAGCAGACCAAGAATGCGGGTCTGTGTGCAGTTCGAGCACGGTTCTGAGTGCTGGAGAGAGATGTAGGTGCGGCAAAGGGGGAAAAGACAAGGCACGCTGCGCTGAAGTGGAACGTTCGCGGGTGTGGGCCGGAGGTCCAACCCCTGGCGCGGAACTGGAGCGGGCTCGGCGAGCGGGAGCAACTGAGGCTGGGGATTAGGCCAGAACGGAGAAGGGTGCAGGCTCACCCTTTGGCGTGGAGCGAGGTCAACCTAGCAAGACGGACCTTCTGTGTTGGCTGCTGATCACCTCAAGAAGCACCCTCTCAAGATAATGAGCACACTCACAATTGCACTCAACCACTCAAAAGACGAAGAAGAAGAATGAGAGGAGAGAAATTCCACTAAAAAGCACTAAACCACTCACTAACACAATGGAGGAAGAAAGGAAGTACAGAGATACATTTAGGGATTCTAAGATCCCTATTTATAGAAAAGAAAGAAGGGAAAAACCGAAAAATAAGCTCCTATTTTTCTGCCCCATTTTTCTGCCGAGTGCGCATCTGTGGGGCATGAAAATCGGCGATTTTTCATGCGTGCACACTATTCACGCGGGACCCCCCCGATTGACGTGCTACGTGCGCGTGAAGTGGGGGGGAAGAAATTCATCTCCCACATTCTCCTCCTTGAGTTTCTTCATGTCCCATGCCTTCTTCACTCCAATTCTAGCACTTAGCTCCATAAACTTCACTCTCCCCAATGATTTTTGTGAGAATGTCAGCCAATTGATCTTCGGTCTTCACATGCTCGATGACGACTCTCCCGTCTTCGACGCAATCTCGAATGAAATGATATCGTGTGTCGATGTGCTTGGTTCTATTGTGATGAGCTGAGGTCTTGCTTAACATAATGGCTGATTGATTATCAACCATAATCTTCACCGCTTCCATCTTTACTCCCATTACTTCCATCACTAACCTTGCAATCCACACGCCTTGACATACGGCTGATGTAATTGCTATATATTCAGCTTCACACGAAGATAAGACCACCACCTTTTGCTTCAAGCTGTTCCAAGTGATCGGTAGACCACCTAGAAAGAAAACTTGTCCCGAAGTGCTCTTTCTATCTTCCAAATCACCGGCAAAGTCACTATCGCTATAGCCAATTACATTGAGATTCTTCACGCCTTTCACATACACAAGACCAAAATCAATGGTACCTTTGAGATACCTCAACACCCTCTTTGCTGCTATCCAATGGTCAGAGGTAGGATTCACCATATATCTACTTAATATGCTCACCGAGTAAGTCATGTCGGGTCGCGTATGAAGTAGAACTTAGCAATCCCAAATCTGTCATCTCAAAAATCTTCATCATATTTTTCTTGAACTCCTTCACTTTGGCTTCACTTGCCCCCGTGATGATCAAGTCATCTACATATACTCCAACAATCACTTTATCTTGATTTAAGTTCAAATAATACACACCTTGGTCATTTTTGCTTTTCACAAAGCCAATACTCTTCAAAGTATCATCAAGCTTTGCATTCCATGCTCTTGGTGCTTGCTTGAGGCCGTAGAGTGCTTTATTTAATTTGGGGACCCACTCCTCCTTTCCTTCTTTCACATAGCCCTCCGGTTGACTCACATAGATCTCCTCCTTGATTTCACCATTCAAGAAGGCGGATTTCACATCTAGATGATGCAAACTCCAACACTCTTGGGCTGCCAATGCAATCAAGATACAGATTGATTCAAAAACGAGCAACGGAGCAAATACCTCATCATAATCAATCCCGTATCTTTGGCGATACCCTTTCACCACTAATCTCGCTTTGTGCTTCACAATTTCACCAAGTGGATTCTTCTTTAGCTTGTATACCCATTTCACACCAATGGGCTTGCACGACTTAGGAGCCTTCACTAGCTTCCATGTATCATTCTTCTCAATGGAGGTGATCTCCTCCTCCATAGCTTTCCTCCATGCTTCATCTTCAGATGCCTTGGAATAAGTGGTGGGTTCTTCAAATGAGATGAGGCACTCCTCCTCAATCGGATCAGTAGCTTCATAGAGAGCTTGGATGGATCGAAATCTTGGCATCACTTCATTGCTCGTCGATGTCGACCCTTCACTTTGACCCGCTTCTTCATTTGAAGGCATATCTCGAAGCACACCTTCAAGATTGTCTCCATCTTCCTCCATCCTCATACTTGGATTGTCAAATCCAAGATTTACACCTGAAACACACAACTCCATACCTTCACTCGGTTGTCGTTCCATGAAGTTCCACTTGCGCCCTTCTTCGAAGATGACATCTCGGCTCAAATGAACCTTGTGTGTGGTAGGATTAAAACACCGATAACCCTTGGTACCTCTCTCGTACCCCACAAACACCATCTCCTTACTCCTATCTTCAAGTTTCCCCAAAGCTCCAGGAGTCTTCACATGCACAATTGAGCCGAAGATCCTAAGATGACTCAATTTAGGCTTCTTCCCGCTCCACATCTCATAGGGCGTCTTCCCTTGCAAGCTCTTTGTTGAGGACCTATTCAACACATACACACAAGTATTGATAGCCTCACCCCATAATTCAAGAGGTAAACTCTTGTCTTTGAGCATGCTTCTTATAAGACCCACAACGGTCCTATTTTTCCTCTCAACTACTCCATTTTGTTGGGGCGTATATGGAGTAGTGAGCTGCCTTCTAATGCCTTTCTCTTCACACCACTTTGAGAATTCTTCAGAAGTGAATTCTCCACCACGATCAGTCCTCAAGCACTTGATCAATGCTCCATTGGATTCACTCTCCGCTAGAGTCTTGAATTTTTGAAAGGCTCCAAACGCTTCCGACTTGTTCTTCAAAATCGCCACCCACATCAATCTAGAAAAATCATCAACAATTAGCAAAAAATACTTCCCTCCACTAATTGTTGATGGTGTGATTGGTCCACAAATGTCGGAATAGACCAATTCCAAGGGCTCTGAAGCTCTAAATTCAGTTGCTTTGGGAAATGGGGCTCTCGCATGCTTCCCGGCCACACAACAACTGCACTTGTGCTCAAATTTTGAAGAACTAGGTAATCCAATAGCATGATTACCTTTCACCATACCATGGAGAGTGTGAGCACTTTGATGACACATCCTTCTATGCCACAGCCATGCCTCTTCATCATTTTTCTCCACAAGAAGACAATGCTCGACAATGTTGAGCTTCAAAAGGTACGTATTCCCCCTCGTCTTGGGAGTCTTGGTGAGCAACCTTCCTTGGCCATCATAAAGGGTGAGAAAACCATCCCTCAAACGTATATCACAACCTTGTGAATCAAGTTTTCCCAAACTTAAGATGTTAGTCTTCAATTTAGGTATATAAAGAACATTCTCAAATATCATCCGTTCACCATTTGTACACTCCACATGAACTTCACCTTTGCCTTCATACCTAATTGAAGAACCATCATCGAATCTCACCACTCCTTGGTGAGACTCATCAAGGGACTGATAAAAGGTCTTCATACCAGTCATATGGCTGCTAGCTCCCGTATCTAGATACCACATATCATCTATTGGAGAGCTATTCATACCTTGAAGTAACACGTCCGCATGTTCATCGGCTAGCACCATTAGCAACGATGATTCTTCCTCTTCATCTTCTTGGGCTATATGCATCTTTTCTTTTCCCTTTGACTTCTCCTTCTTAGGAAGTTCACACTCATCTGCAAAATGCCCAAGCTTTTGACAATTGTAGCATTTTACCTTGGATTTGTCAAATTGCTTCTTTTTCTTCTCTCCATTGGCATCATCACCATGATCTTTGCCTTTTCCTTTCTTTCCTCTTCCCCTTCCGCTTGAAGATGACCCCTTTTGATTCTTCTTAGACATATTAAATGCCCTAGATAGGAGTGCTTTCTCCTCATCTCTTGAGTTCCTCTCTTGGAGTCTCAACTCATGAACTTTGAGTTGCCCAAAAGCTTCCTCAAGTCTCATGGTCTTTAAATCACTTGTCTGCTCAAGTAGAAGAATTAGAGAATCAAAATCTTTAGGGACTGACCTGAGAAGCCTTGAAACAGCGCCATACTCATCAAGACTTTCCCCCAAGTCTCTCAAATTAGTAACAATTCGGGCAAAACGATTTGAGTAGCCATCAATCTTCTCATTCCTCTTCATGGAAATTGTTTCAAATTCCCTCTTCAATGCTTGCACCTTTGCTTGCACCACTTTGTCCATTCCCACATGGAATGTGCGAAGAACTTCCCAATTCTCCTTTGCACTCTTCTTGATGTCGATTTGGTTGCTTTGTGACTCGGAGATGGAATTGAGGATCATCGACAATGCAAGGCGATCCTTCTTCCGATTTACCTCACTTCCATCAATAACTCCCCACAAGTCATGAGCCTCCAAAAGAAACTTCCATCCTCATAGCCCAAAGACGATAATTTGTGCTTGTTAACATCAAAATAGAAGTAGACATACCGATTTCACTCCTCGGTGGATGCAAGGTTGGTGTAGGTGCATGTGCATCATCGGACATGGTAGAAGTCCTTCCCCTCTTGGACATTCTCACAAGCCTAGGATAAAAACGCTCTGATACCACTTGTTGGCTGCTGATCACCTCAAGAAGCACCCTCTCAAGATAATGAGCACACTCACAATTGCACTCAACCACTCAAAAGAAGAAGAAGAAGAATGAGAGGAGAGAAATTCCACTAAAAAGCACTAAACCACTCACTAACACAATGGAGGAAGAAAGGAAGTACAGAGATACATTTAGGGATTCTAAGATCCCTATTTATAGAAAAGAAAGAAGGGAAAAACCGAAAAATAAGCTCCTATTTTTCTGCCCCATTTTTCTGCCGAGTGCGCACTGTGGGGCATGAAAATCGGCGATTTTCATGCGTGCACACTATTCACGCGGGACCCCCCCCGATTGACGTGCTACGTGCGCGTGAAGTGGGGGGGAAGAAATTCATCTCCCACATTCTGCCCTCACAATTTGTGAATTGTGCGGCGCGCGGGAGTGAGGCGATAAGGGGGTGAGAGGAGTGATCGTCAGGGATGATGGAACGGGGCCGGCTGAGCAGCGATGGGGCAGGTGGAGGGGTATCCAGACGGGAAGTCGGAATTGGAATTCGGGTAGGGATTGCTAATAGGGAACTCGGGACAAGCGTCGGGATGAGCTCGTGAGTCGGTGGGGAATTTGGGGAGGGTAGGGGATGATGTCGTCTAGCGACGGGGTAGGGAGGATTGAGGATAGCAGGGAGATGGCGAGCTGAATTCGGAAGTGGACGATGAGCACCTATGCGAAATTCAGAATTTTGAGAAACCCAGAATTCGCAGACTCGATTTCGTGTAGTTGTGAATTCGCAAATTTGAGAGGTGCGTGGGAGAGAAATCGGGGAATCGGGAAGTTTGGATGATGGGCGGGCTTAAGGTTCTCCAAAACCGAACCGATTTTCGGTTCACCGAACCGAACCGAAATCGACGGTTCATGAATTTCTCGTAAACCGATGGATGGTATCGGTTTCAATTTTTAGATTCGGTGAATCCGAATTAAAAATTTATGAACCTTAGGCAATCGATACTTTTCCCTCTGTTTGGCAGTTCCCCTCACGCGACCATTCTCTCAAAGTTCCCCATATTATAAAGATGGCGTTCCTCTGTGATCTGTGCTTCTTAATTATTGACAAAAATAATTGAGAGAGAGAGATAGGGATGGAGGATTAAAGGGAGAAGATGAAGGGTTGAGGGAGAGATTGAGGGTGGTTATGAGACAGAGAGAGCGATAAAGAGATAGAGAGATCAAGGGGTAGAGAGACAACACGATGAAGGAAATTGGGAATGAAGAGAGAGAGATAACGTATTAGAGTGAGAGAGAGCGACATTAAGATAGAGTGAGCGATAAAGGGTAAGAGAGCAGAGAGGTGTGCGACAAAGAGAGAGAAAGGAAAAGAGATTCAGAGAAAAGAGAGACGCAAGCCTTGGTAGATTGAGGGTGGTTATGAGACAGACAGAGCGATAAAGAGATAGAGAGATCAAGGGGTAGAGAGACAACGCGATGAAGGAAATCGGGAATGAAGAGAGAGAGATAACGTATTAGAGTGAGAGAGAGAGATAAAGGGGTAGAGTGAGAGAGAGCGACATTGAGATAGAGTGAGCGATAAAGGGTAAGAGAGCAGAGAGGTGTGCAACAAAAGAGAGAAAAGGAAAAGAGATTCAAAGAAAAGAGAGACGCATGCCTCGGTAGAACACGCACCGGTAGCCACGAACGAATCCGACGCTCTCTCTCCTTTCTCACAGGGCAGCCGCAGGGGAAGGAAAAGAGACAGACGTGCCCATTGCTGTTTCCTTCTGCCTATTTCGCCTTAGGAGGGTGGTTCACCGGTACAACTTTCGTAACTTCATGGTATACCATGGATTGGGGAGTTCCTATTCGGAAGTTCAAATAGTTACATTATTTGAACTAATTAATAAGACTTTAATTAGTTACATTATTGACAACGCTTTGACGTCGTCACGCCATAATTACACTACAATCGATAAAAATATGATTCTACACACACACACACACACATATATGTATATATAAATATATGTATACAAATTATAATGTTATAAGAATTTTAATGTTTAATCAACGCCGATAATACATTACCAAAAGTATAGGTTTAACCGAACCGATACCGGCCAATACTGTCACCGACACCGAACCGAAGTTAGGTAGAGGTTTAGATTTTTACAAAAACTGGTACCGACACCAGAACCTGAGAACCCTAGGCAGGCTGAATTCAGGAGGGCAACGAACGATAGCGATTGGGGGTTTGGGGTATGTGCAGGATAGAGGGGAGGGATAGCCCGTCAAGGAAGGAGGTGAGGGGAAGACGTCGGATTACAAATGGAATGCGACAAGTTCCTCCGGGAAGACGGGAGGAGAGAGATTCAATCGACGAGATAAGGAAGAGACGGAATGCTGGGTGATAACATGCTATATTTACATCATAAAACATGATTTTTGATGCATATTAATGATGGATATTATGTGGCCTATAAGCCAATCACACTTTCATGCATCTTGTTTATGTTCATTGAAATGAAATTTATTCATTGCCATTCTTATGTGATGTTTGCAATGAAGTCCATGAGCCTGTGCAATGACTAAGTGAATTATGATGAGATCATAATATAGTGATCACTAGTCTTTAAACATATGTTCTAAACATTCCTATTCGTGGGACATTCGAGAAGGACATCGAATTATCCGGAAAGAATAGCACTATCTAGTCCAACTCATATGATGAGTATGGTTGATCCTATAGCCATTGGTGTGGAGACACTAAGGATAGATAGTGGGTGCTCTTTGGAGAAAGAGTTCACTGAATTGATCCGTATGAATCCCTGAATGGTAATATACCTAATTGTCAATCAGGTTGATTCATGTCATGGTTGTGTACGTGGTCCTTTGACTTGAGACACCAAAGACATCTTGTGGATGGATGATCGTGTTTTGACTATGACTTACGACTCCCTAGCCACGGGATCTCCAAACCGTCATAGATTGGATACGACATGAAGTCCTCGAAGGTGATTGAGTGGTCAAGATGGGATCATCCACCCTCGGTATATGAGGAGATCGACTCAAGGAATGAGATGCGATTAAAGCCTTGGCCAAGGTAGTGGAAATATTAGAGAAGTTGTTCTCAATGATTTCCTACTCACATCAGTACTAAATTCAGTGACGGATTAGGGTTTGACAATTAACCATACCCTAAGTCATTCATGAGTCTCGTGTGGATGAAGGATTATACGTACACGGTAACTAATGACGACAAGGTTCCATGAAAGACTTCTAATATACTCCATATCTCCTAGAGCACGTGGTGTAGCTTGGCACCCACCGGGCTGGCGACTCAACCTATCGATTGGGTTAAATCGATCCTTAGTCAATTAATCTATATGTTGATATAGTTAATTGATAAGGAAGACCAATAAGTGTTATTGGGTTGATAGAGTCATTAACTGGCGAGATATATAGACCTAGAGGGTCACACACATAAGGTCAATGGATGTCGGTGGATATAGACATAATAATAAGGGTTTTTTGTGAAAATTTCACATTCCCAAAATCTATAAATAGGGGGAGAACGACCATAATAGAGGTGCCCATGAAAGCCTAGTGGAACTTCTACTCCCTCTCGTGGTGACGAGTGTTCAAGAGGAGATCCGATCGTCTGGAGACTGTGTGGATACCGCTAGAGGCCGGACGCTTGAATGGTTGAAGAACTCTTTCAAATGATCCAAGTAAGTATGAATTTGATTCTATACTAGATTATAGGATCACCTAGAATGGATGATGAGATCATCTATTCTTGGTGCTTCAACGATGTTGAATGTTTTGATTCAACGCCTTCCGCTGCAATCATGATTTTGGACAAAGATTTGGAGAGCTTTTCGAGCATCACATCCCAGCAATTAACGTATAAATGATTTCATTTCCATGCATGTTATCATACTTATGTGTATTTTCTTATCATTCCATGAAATAATAATAATATCAAAATACCTTAAATTAGGGTTAAATATGATGATTTAAAGACAAATAATTGATAACACATCTTTACTTGAGATTATAGACGTTCTTAAATGAAAATAATGAGAGAAAATGATTTATAAACATTTAGTTATATTTTTCTTTACGTTAAAAACCTTAAAAATAATTGTGTTTTTGAAATAAAATTTAAAACTCTCATTATTTATCAATTTTTATTCTTTGGAATGATAGATAATTAAATTTCGGATCAAATGAAAGAAATTTGGATTAATTTGGAGTTATATTTTGAAAGATATGATTTTTAACATTTTTAGGGATTTTTTTGGATTTTTTTGGATTTTATTTTCTATTTAAAACCGTTTTAAAATAAAAATAAAAATAATAAAAATAGGGTTTTGGTTTTCGCGCGGGCCCCACGCGGATGCGACGTGGCACTCTAGGCCAAGTGGCAGTAACGTGTCATTTTCGTGCGTCGTTAAAACACAAAGACGATGGTCAAACAAAATTTATAAAACCGAACTCACAAAGACAAGATATAATAATCAAGTATTGGGTAAGTATCGGGTCGATCCACAGAGAGCAAGGTTGACTTTAATCGCAGAGTTGACTTGGTAAAACTTAGGTTTAAAAGGAGTATTAAATCAGAGGAAATAAGATTTAAGAAATGGAAATGATATAAATAGACTAAATAAGAACTTTTAAGAATTGAAATCTCGGATTTGACAGAGAAAAGTCAAAAGTCAAAGTCAAAGCATTGACTTTGACCAACAGTAGGTGCTCTGCAAAATCAGAGAATCAAACAGAGTCAAAAGATTACGAAAATTAGATATTTGGAAACGACAGAGAAAATGGAATTTACTGATATATAATTCGTAATTTTTGGATAAGAAATGGATTTATTATGAATTATTGAAAATCAATGATCAGAATATCCCCGAAATTAACACCTCAGAGGAAATCTTCAAATTGAATGACCAAATGAAATCCAAATCTTGCAATTTTTATGTCAATGGCAAGCTAAGAACCAGAGGAATCCAATAAGACCAAAATTATCAAATTCTGATTTGTAAATCAAAAGTAATTGACCCCGAAAGTCAATGTTTGACTTCTAATGAAAGATGAACAGTCCTTGGGCAAATGTCAAATTGGAGGGTCAAAAGAAGTCAGAATTTGATGAATTTTCTATCAATAGAAAGCTGATGAAAAGAGGAATCCAATGAATTCAAGATCAAATGATTTGTAGTTGTAATCAGAGAGATATCCTATTTTCAACATCAGCAACTTTTCGGACCTAAAATTGGGGAAAATGAAGAACACTGTGAACTAATTTGGAAAATTAAACTTCTAAATCTAATAAAAACTTAAATTACCTCTTGATAATCGATCGAATCTCACTACTAACCTGATTGCTGTGAGAATTAAGCTCCAATTTGCGTGAATTGGATTGAATTTGCTCGGATCCTTTCCCACGGATTTTCGGAATTCAAGGGAAAAATTCAATGAAATCACAGAGGAATGTGATGCTGTATACCACGATCATAGGTAACATTCGCCACCAGCCGTCCGATGACTTGTTGATCGCCTCGCGACGAAAAATCGGGCGCTCCTCGGGGCAGCACGTGGTGATCGCGTAATGCTTCGATCGCGGTCACTTAAGGTAAATAATTATGCACGTGCTGGATTTACGATCGCATGGACTGTGGTCCACGCGATCGACGGCTTTGCCTTGATCGTGGACGCGTGCGATGCGGCCACGTTACCTGCAAAAGAAGTATCATGTGGGACATAGTGCCACACGGAAAAAAAAATAGAAATGCTCTCCTATAAATTAGGGGGCGGTAAACGCTTATTGCGTTACCGCCCCTAAAATCTATCCAGGGCCCACTATTCCCGTGGGCCCTCCACTCACCACCCTGCCACGAGGCGCCCCATACGGGCGCCCACGTGGACCGCATGATCGCGTGGCCTCCTGCCACGTGGCGCCCCATACGGGCGCCCACGTGGACCGCATGATCGCGTGGTCTCCTACCACGTGTCCGCGCCCTATGCGCCTCCTGCGCCCCGTGCGGGCCACCCGGGCTTTGCCACGTGGCCTGAGTGCCGCGTCGCGCCCCGAGGCGGTCCCGCGCGCCATGTCAGCTGCTCCTGGACCCGCTCGCCACGTCAGCCTGCAGGTAATAACCCCCTTTTTTTGATTTTTTTAATATAAAATACCTCTAAAAATCATATATAAAATCAAATTAAATTCAGAAAAAGGGCATAAAACTTCACAAAACCATAAATTAAAATATACAACTCCTTTTTAATCCAAATTTTCTCCATTGGATCACAAATTCTTTTCTTTTTAATATCATGTCATTTAAAATATATTTAGAAAGAAGAAATCAAGATGACTTATAATTTACTTAAATCATTCCTCATTAAACATTTTAAATCATAAATTCATCGTAAAATCATCCTTCCAAACATTTACTAAAGTCAAAACTCATTCCATAACAGAGGTTAACTTCTATTAATTTAAATAAAAGATTAATTATCTATTAAGCATAAAATTATCCCTAATTTATGCATAAATATCAACTTTAGTGAAATGACATGCCAATGGAGAAAATTCCTAAAAAGTATGATAACATGCATCATATTCACATAAAATAAGCATGAATATGAGTTCATTAGGATAATAATTCAAGTTATAAATGCATGTTATCAGGCAGCGCCACACGGACCCGCGCAACGCCTACGTGGCGCATGATATTTATATCTATATTTTATATAGTTATCGTACATATAATGGGTTTTATGCCTTCCAATATATTCAGAAGGGGTATTCAACCTATGTAATCGTCGGGTGTTATAAACCCGATGATATCCACCCTTTTTTTCCGTGTGGGACTAATCCAACGGTTTTATTAAATGCGGTACACGTGGCACATGGAAGAGCGTTGGATCGACTGCGCGGAAAAATTCCGCGCGTTGATCGCGTGGAAGCGGACCACTAGATCAAATCACAAACACGTGCTCTTTAAAATGAGTTATAATGACCAGGATTTATTGCGCCGAAACGCATCGCGATCGTTGGATCGCGATCCAACGATCGGAAGCTGATGCGTTTTATAACGCAAATCGCGAGGATAAATCTGGAGCGTCCATTTGAGATCTGACGATCGCGATATAAGCATAACGTTTCACTAACGACGCAGTTAATCTGGGCCGTTGATGGAGCTTAACGCACCGATCGGACGGTTTCGCCCAATTTGGGCTATAAATAGACGTGTTCTTCGTCTTTTGTAAGCATTCTCAAGAGATTTCACTTAATCAACCCATCTAAAGCCCTTCTCTCTTGAATCTCTCACTTGTAATCGTTTCTAGACTTGATTTCGCGTCCACATAATGTTTATAAGTGACATTTCGTCGATCGATTGAGGAGAATTTGTCTCTTGAACACCGATGTTCACGTTTGAATTCGTGGAATGAAAAGCTGTCGATCCGGTGATCCATTGGATCGATTCGATCGTTATCTCGGGTAAGAAAACAAGTTTATCCTCTTATCTATCATTATGTATCATCAATTTTAGGTTTAGGATTTTAATTTAGCTCAATGTCGATTTCAATTTCAGTGTGTGTTCTTCGCGATTTTGAAAATTTCCTCCCTCTTCCATCTTTGATTTCTCCACGATTACTAATCCAAATCGAGTGATTTTTGATTCCGTGGATAGATCTTTGAGTTATCATTTTAACACCACTATTTTCCCTAATTTCTCACCTCAATTCATCGTCCAATTTGATCAATTTCCAAAAGATATCTCAAAAATACCTTAATTCCCTGTGGATTCGACCCTTATTTACCATTATACCCTTGAATTCTTGATTAATTCTCAAAATTGGTAAATTCAAAATAATTTTTGACGCAATCCCATGTGAAATCGACGACCTCGCGGTTTTATCTCGTCACTGGGGAAAACGGGAAGGAGAGGGTGGCGCAACGGGTGGAGGATGTAGGGAGAAGAAAGTGAGGGGGAGGGAGAATTTCTGTGAGGCATAAGTGCGTAAACGGGTAATCAGCAGGAGGGGGAAAGGTAGTGATCGGCAGGGGTGACTAGGAGGAATAGGAGGGGGAGAGAGAGGAATCGATGAGAAGGGAGGTAGCGAGGTCGCAGATGGAAGGGGAAGGAGGAGGGAGAACTGTAGGCGATAGGTTGAATTTCGGTGGTGCGCAGGTAGTGCTGGTGATGGGGAATTCGGTAGAGGGATGGACGGGAGGGTGAGCTTGGGGAGGAGGATGACCGGCGGGAGGTGGAGGGGGTTTGCCGAAGAGAGAGAGACAGGAGGAGAAATCAGGAATGGCAGCATGGAGGATCATGGAGGAGGATGCACAGAGCTGGGGATGGCGGCGGAGGCGCGAGGGCAGCGGCGGCGGCTCAAGGGCGGTGGCAGCAACAATGGTATCCTTGTGGCCGGGGCAAGGAATGGCAGCGGTCGCGGCGGTGGCGGCGGCGGCATGGAGGTGTGCGGCAGCGATGGCGGCGGCGGCGATGGCATTCGGACTCCTTCCCCTGGCCTTCGTCAGCCACTAGAGATGAAGGAAAGTCCTTTCTTTTCTCAAATGATGGATAGGGTTTGTGGGGGGGGATCCCTTCCCCTCTTATAAAGCCCAAAATGGGCCGAGAGGGGAAAGGGCCCACTTGAGGCCCACAACCCAAAAGCTAAACATACTCATAGAAATAAAAGTTCACAAAGAAGAAGGGCTTCACGAGTAGGATCTCGAAAAGGGAAGAACCTACCCGAAGGCCTAAAATGGAGAGGGAAATAAGCGAGGACCCGCTTAAACATGTGTGGTTCAAAAATTTCACAATAAAGTAAGAAGATAAATAGATAGATCCACACGCGCGAAAGGGCTCCTCCAGCGCCGTGATATCGTGTCTTGGTGGCAGCGGATGTCGTACGCCACCAGATCCTCCATTACAAGATGTGGATTAAGAGTTTGTTTTTCTTTGAAGTAACAGGATTAAGAGTTTGTTAATCCTTTCTGTGAATAGTAAAGCCCAATTATATTGAGTGAGTAAAGAAGAGATTACAAGCCTCTATTTATAGAGAAGAAAGAGAGAAAGATAGAAATATAACCCATGTGGGACTAATACCCTTGAGCATGATTAAATATGAGCACTCCCCAATTGGTCGCCCATCCTAATATTGCTCTCACTCAAGCATGCTTAACTTTGGAGTTCTTATAAGAGCTAGTACAATACACCTTATAATGAGTTATATCTAATACTTTCTAATAAGCTATATCTAACACTCCCCCTCAAGCTGGACTGTATAAATCAAACATGCCCAGCTTGGACCCTAAGCAATCATACGACACACCAATAACGCTATTTGTGAAGATGTCGGTGAGCTGGTTCGATGATGACACATGGTGTAGAAATAACTCCCATCAACACCTTGTCACGAATAAAGTGACAATCAATCTCAATATGCTTGGTCCTCTCGTGAAAGATAAGGTTTCTAACAATAAAGATAGCTGCCTGGTTATCACAATGCATAGGCATAGGCATTTGGGTCATGATGCCTAAGTCTTGTACAAAAGATTGCAACCATGCCATTTCACGAGCGGTAGCAGCCATAGCTCGATACTCAACTTCTGCACTCGAACAAGAAACGACCTTTTGCTTCCAAGGATGCCAAGTGACAAGATTACCTCCTACATATGTGCAGTACCCTGTAGTGGATTTTTTATTTCCTTTGTCCCCATCATATGCAGCATCAGAATAGGCCTCGATACGAAGATGATCATGACATCGATATATAAGCCCTTTTCTAGGGGCACGCTTGATATATGGAAGAACTCATAATGCATCCTCCCAATGCACCATGCAAGGTTCATGCATGAACTGACTAAGAACACTGATAGCATAAGTAATATCGGGACGAGTAACTGTTGGATAGATTAACTTCCCCAGTAGACGCCGATAGCGTTGGCATCTACCATTATAGGTGAGTCAGTGTCCCAAAACTTAGGTCGTGCTTCCAAGTGTGATGTAACTGGTTTACACCCAAGTAGTCCCGTCTCTTAGAGAAGATCCAAGGCATACTTTCTTTGAGATAACGCTAACTTACCTGATTGGTAAGCAAACTCAATCCCTAGGAAATATTGTCGTGTCTTCAAGTCGCGTATCGCAAAGTGCGTTTGAAGATAAGCTTTGGTAGTAGAGATAGCAGCCTCATCATTACCAGTCAATAGAATGTCATCCACATATATTGCAAGTATCACATAGCCTGTAGATGTTGTCTTACGCATTATTGTCGATTCAGACTTGCAAGGGTTAAAACCATAAGCTGTGAGCAGACCACTGGACTTAACAAACCAAGCACGAGGACTTTATTTCAGCCCATAGATAGCACGATGAAGAAGACAAACCTAGGAAGTCTCCCCCGAGCAACAATACCCTGGAGGTTGCTCCATAAAGACTTGCTCTGTGAGATCACCATATAAGAAGGCGTTGGAGACATCCAACTGATGAAGAGACTAATTTAGGTTGACGACAAGAGATAAAAGAACGCGTATAGAGTTCATGCGAACAACCGGAGAGAAGGTCTCAATGTAATCAATGCCATGAGCTTGAGTGAATCCTCTAGCAACTAATTGGGCCTTGTGACAAGCTACAATGCCATATGGATGGTACTTTAGGGTGAAAACCCATTTGCATGTCACAATGTTAGCATCAGTGGGCATGGTGCTAAGTCCCATGTACCGCGTTGCACCAGGGCGTGATAATCTAGATCCATGGCTACTTTCCACTCAAGTACTTGGAGAGCTTCATAATACATATGTAGTAGTGACTCGGAGGACACAGCAAGAGCAAATGTGCAGTAAGTTGGAGAAAGGCGCTCATAAGAAACAAAGTGAGCTATGGGATGTTGGGTACAAGCACGAGTACCCTTTCATAAGGCAATAGGTTGATGAAGGTCATCAAGAGGTGGATCATGAGGTGTGGTGGTGGGGGTAGGTGAGGATAGAGTGGAGTCGAGTGTCATAGTAGAGGGAACCAAAGGAGTAGATCGATTAGTGAAGGGTAGAAAAGAGGAAGATGGAGGAGTAAGTATCACAAGTGGTGTTGGAGTTAGACAATCATCATAGGTAAGCAAGGTAAGAGGTAGAGTAGATGGTGTAGTAGAGATCCCCAGAGAAGGTGACAAGGAGAAGGGAGGAATAGAGGGAAAACCAGGGGGACATACAGGGGCTTTGAGAGGAGTAGTAGACGAAGAAACATAGGGAACATCTTCATGGAAGGTGACATCAGCGGAAGTAATATAACGTCGCGTATAAGGGAAGTAGACACGATAGCCCTTTTGTGTGCGTGAATAGCGAACAAATACTCCCTCTAGTGTACGAGGAACTAGTTTAGATAGAGATGGAGTATAGTCTTGCATAAAGGCAGTGCATCCAAACACACGAGGTGGTAAGGGAAAGAGGGAAGCATTGGGGAAAAGATGAGTAAGGGGAATTGCACCTCCCAAAGGAGAGGAAGGAAGCCGATTATGGAGATAAGTGGCTGTCATGACGACATCAGACCATAAATAATGCGGAACATACATCTCATATAGTAAAGTGCGAGTGATGTCAAGTAATATGCGGTGTTTTCTTTTCGCAACAGTATTTTGGGAAGAAGTGTAAGGGCAAGTGGTTTGGTGAATGATTCCATGGTCAACACAAAATTGTTGGAGGGCTGATTGAACGAGTTCTAGGGCATTGTCAATTTGAATGACTTTTGGTGTGGTGGAATGTTGGGTAATAATGTCTTGTGTAAATTGACAAACAATGTCAAGAACTTGGCTTCTGTCTTTGATGAGATATACCCAGCTGACCTGAGTATAATCATCAACAAAGACTATGTAATATAGATAGCCCGAGGTAGAAGGAACTCGAGAGGGGCCCCAAACATCGCAATGAATCAAGTCGAAGGCACGGGAGGAGGGAATGGAGTTACGAGCTGGGTAAGTCGAGCGATGATGTTTGCCTATTTGACATGACTCTCACACAAACTCAGTCAAAGATAGCCATGGTAAGTTATGCTTAAGTTTAGAAAGACAAGGATGGCCAAGTCTACGACGCCACAAAATAGAAGTACCTGAAGAGTTAGAAAACAAAGCTAATAGCCCACGGGAAGGGGTGTCCGACACGAGCTCATAAATCCCACGACCATTTTCATGCCCCAAACTAATTCTCTGACCAGCATGAAGGTCCTCGAAGACACAATGGAAAGGGTGGAAAATGGCAACGCAATTAAGTGTAGGGGTAATGGTACTAATAGAAAGAAGGTTAGTGGGACAGAGCATGAACGACCATATTCAATGGATACGGGTGGATAGGCGGTGGTAGGAGTAAGGGAGGAGAGGGTCAAAGGGGTTCCAGTCATATGAGCCAAAGCCCTCGAGTCAATAACCCATAACGATCTAGAAGCAAGAAAGGCATGTGTACTTGACATAGAAGCCAAGTTGGCAGTCGATGTGGATGCTTGAGATTGCTTCCATGCTTCATATTCGGCTGAGGTGAAAGTCATTTATATAGTTGGTCTGACCGGTGGCGTAGATATATTAGGAGTAGTCGGGCTCGGAGTAATAGAGGAAAACATAGCTTGAGCCCATCCAAGCTTTCCAAACTCTTTCCAACACTTCTATGAAGCATGAGTGGTCTTGCCATAATAAGTGCAAGGCATGAAGATTTTTTTGCCCTTTATAGTGGGCCGAGGAGATGCCCATCAAACCCAAAAAATAAGGCGTTGAAGAGGGTAACAAAAAAGGCAAAAATGGGGCTCTGAAAGGCAATAGCAGCGTCCTGAGAGGGGTGGTGGCCAAGAAGGCAGTGGCGGCGACCCAAGAAGGGTGGCAGTGGCCCAATAAGGTGGCAATAGTGGCCCAATAAGGGTGGCAACAGTGGCCCAATAAGGGTGGCAATAGTGGCCCAATAAGGGCGGCAATAGTGGCCCAATAAGGGTGGCAACAGTGGCCCAATAAGGACAGCAGAAAAAAAGGGCAGGAGGGGAGTGAGGATACCTTTGGCCCTCCTGGGCTGTTGGCGAGAAAAAAAAGAAGAGCAGTAGTGGCGGTGACTTTAATTAAGCAGCGGCGGCAACACAGAAAAAGAGTTTAATTTAGGCTTTGATACCATGTGAATGGTAAAGCCCAATTGTATTGAGTGAGTAAATAAGAGATTACAAGCCTCTATTTATAGAGAAGAAAGAGATAAAGATAAAAATATAACCCACATGGGACTCATATCCTTGAACATAATAAAATAGGAGCACTTCCCAAGAGGTCACCCATCCTAGTACTACTCTCACTCAAGCACACTTAACTTTATAGTTCTTTTAAGAGCTAGTACAATACACCTTATAATGAGTTATATGTAACACCTTCTAATAAGTTATATCTAACACTTTCATATCTGCTTTCTCACTCTAGTCCATCAAGCCATAAGATGATCACCTCTCTCTTCCACAAGATTGACACCGAAAAACTAGAGTAAGCACATGGAAACCCAAATGATGACTTTGTATTAAAAGAGAAGTCACCACATCATTAAAACACATAGTAATGTATGCATTGGAGTGGTACTTTATCTGAGTGCTAATGTTCATGAAAGAGAATCCCTTAATGTGCCAGATCACCTATGTCAACTTGGAGATAAATATCTTTGTCAAAGAGAGCCCTACTATTTTTTTCTGTAAATATTTTCATAATCCTCTCTCCATTCCTCAACTCTGAAATTGTGAACTACTTCCATGGACAAGGGAATAATAAATGTAAGGGAGTAAAACTAAATATGAAGCTTCTCATTTGTAGATCTTTTCTCTCTTCATCCATTATATATATATATATATATATTCACAATAGATCTGGCACAAGTTTTGTTCTTGCACTTGGATGGGTTAAAGCCTCTTGGCATTGCCTGAGTTTGCTTGAATGGATTGTTTGGCCTCCTACCCAAGACCCCCGACAACATAACCAACACAATGCCAAGGTGGCTGCCAACAAAGTTTGTAAGATGTAATGAACAAAGTTTGCTTAGGGAAAGTTTTTTAGATTTCATCTATTTACATCATGCTACTTCGCATTGGTGTTACTCATCTCCATAGGCATACTATGTTTAGGTTCATCAAAACACATGTAAAGATTCATTAAATCTAGATGGAAGAGAGCAAGCTTACTCCCATTCAGGAAAGTTGCTAGCTCCATTTTACATGGTAATGTTCATATAGACATTATTCAATGAAAGACAGACCAATAAAGTATACGTTCAAAAATTTACATTCAAAAATAGAAATTGCAACTCTAGGTAAGTGGATGAAAACATAACTTATTGCTCAATAAAAATGGAGCTATTAAGTCTCATACAAAATGTGTATAAAAAGGATTTTACTATACTATAATACTATACCGTATATTTATAAGCACACGCTCAACATCGCGTCCACGTTATCATGGGGATAATATTATCACACAGACGAGTGCATATAGCACATATTTATCTCAATTATTAACATGTAAGGGTGAAACCAGCTATATGCATTAAAAAACTTCATGTAATTTAATCAAATGACATCACTTATTCGGTGTCACGCAAGTGAACTCTTGATTTCTCCTGGCTAAGTGAGAAAATTACATGGCCTTCATATTTTGCAATCATACATGATTTTCTCTAGAAGGAATCCAAAATATAAGAATTCATTGCACGGAAATTTTCTCTTGCGTTTTGAAAATGCAAAAAACATGATCATTGGATTGAAATAAAAATTTATAGAAATAAACAAAAGAAAATCCTATAGAATTCCTATATTGTTTAATTAATGGGTCAGAATTTGGCCAAAATCATGAAAGGAAGACCCAAATTTTATTGGATACTCTCAGCTATTTTCAAGCCCCTATCATCATTTCTGTATTTTTTGGGTCTTATTTTCACGGGCGGTGGGGTCTTCGTACTCTCAGCTGTCGAATACTCCTTACATTTCTCCTAGAATCGACCAGAGTTTGAAGCCTAGTGGCGCCATTTCAGAAAACAAGTTCAACGGAAATTCCAAATATTATAAAACCTTAAAGAAGTTCAAGAGAGGAAACGTCGCGTCTTCTTGTCAGGAAGGTGAATTATTATTGTTTGGTCTTTGATTTTAACCATAGAGGGAAGAATTTAAAGGAAAAGGATATTAAAAGGCAGACTCTTTCACAGCTTGTCGATGATGCAGGACACACATCAATGGAACCTCTCCCTCGACGGAGACGGCGGAGAGCCGGCAGCACCACCAAGGGAGAGCACCCACGAAGGGTGAAGCTAAAAAAAACTCCCAAGATAAACTATAAAAAAAACTCAAACTTTTCCTTTCTTCTTGATTCATCGTCCCTCTTTTTGGGGGATCCCTTCTCCTTATATAGGAGAAGGAGTGGGGGGGGGGACCCCTTAATGGGCCTAATACATGGCCCACGTGGGCCAACTACAAAAGACACACATAAAACGGCCCACTAATCATACTTAGGGCCTGATAACTAAAACTAACAAAGTGTAAACTAGCAGACAGGCCGGTAGGCGGTCATGGCTAAATTAGCAGCATCGGCTCAGTTGGCGGTCACGGCTCGATCAGCAGCGACGGGCCTGATGCATCGGATGGTCCCCCATCAGTCGAGTTTGTTTGGTCTGCTAAAGGAAAATTCCATGAGAATTTGATTTAGGAGGTGACTAGAACGGTGGGTACTAGGGTAAACATCTTATAGTGGCACGACCTTTCAATTTAGGTCCAGATTGTTGCACCACCTTTTTCTCTGTCCAGATTGTGGCACCACATCAGCATTCCCGCTGAGGTGGACGGTTTTCTTATTCCGTCCCCCACGTGGCTGCCACATTTTGTCCACGTCTTCATTCTCTCTCTCTTCACTCTCTCTGTCTTCATTCTCTCTCTCTTTATTCTCTCTCTCTCCCTCTCTCTCTTCTCTTTCTTCTCTCCCCCTCAGCGACGGTCTCTCTCGCTCAAACAAGTTTTTTTCTTCGATCTTATCCTTGCAGTGACCATCAGCGATGTTGGCTGCAGATCACCGCGCAGAGTCTCTCGCCTGCATACCGTGGACAACTCCTGGGCCGACCCCGTCTACGGATTCAACGTCTCTCTCTCTCTAACCCCCCCTCCCAGTTTCTAAGGAAGACAATTAGCCGACCTCCTTCTAGATCGGACACGACCCACGCTCAAGACGTAACCGTACCAGCTTGCAACAGAGAGGGAGAGCTTTGAGAGGAGAAGATAAGTTGAGAAGAATCCCTCTCCCTCCGCTCGCATGCTGCGAGACGCGGCGGAGGGGGCATCGTCGCTGGGAAGGAAGACCTGCCTACAGCCGTCGAGGAAGGGCCCTCGACGCCCACCTTCTCCCTCTCCACCCATCGCCCGTTCACGTCCGCGTGTGAAGCTCTGCCAAACCGACGAGGAACCTGTCGTGACTCCCGTCCCCACTTGATGCCAAGAAGAGAGAAAGAAGAGAGATAAGAAAGAGATAGAGATTAAGTCTTAGCGAAAGAGAATGGTTGTTGGTGGCCGATGTATCAGTCTTGATGCGGGCGTAATGTTCATTTTTCCTGCTCCCTAACTCGATCCAGCAACCCATTTTTGCCTTCGCCGTCTGGTCTAGCGTTGAAAGTGTCCTTGTTTATTGGGTCCAGCACGAAGCCGCCAAACGCTTGTAAGAGCTCCACTGGGGAAGGGTTTTGCCGTCAGTATTCAAGACATTTTTTCTCCATGAAGTTTACCGGTTTAGCTTCTTCATCGCAATCGACTCCCCCGCACAAGCGGTCTCTTCCGACCCCATCCGAGCTTTATGTTCGTTTCTCGTCTCTTCAGCGAGAGAAACGGCGTGGCCATTTCTCTCTCCTCCCTCTCCTCTCCTCTCTTCGTCTCCCTTTGTTCTGTGAACTTTAGTATCCTCACATGGGATGTTACAAGCCTTAAATGGGATGTTACAATCCTCACATGGGAAAACCATGACTTGAATAGAATGATTCTTGTTCTATCTTCATTTTTCCTTCTTTTTTCTTTGAGTTTCTCACTATCTTTTGAACCATTTCTTGCTCTTGAAACTCTTCTAGAAGCTTGAGGATCTATAGCTTTGTGGTCGCAATTTTCCAACATTTTATAACCTAAAACCTAACTTGGGAACTTGGGAACTTGGGAAATGAGTTGTATCACAGAAAAAGGAAATAATGAAATCATATCAAAATATTTAGAAAATTAGCACTATTTTATCATAAAAATGAATTAGTCTCTGTTTCATAAAGTAAATTAAATCAACATTGTTGACTTAAAAAAAGTATATAATCCTTATCTATTTCCCAAAAATAAATTTGTTCATCATGAACACTCTAGATTTAAAGCCTTTTCCAATGATGCAATAATCATTTTATAGTTGCCATAATTATCTATCATGATGATGAAAACCTTTGAATAAGAAAACTCATCTTAGGTAGGTAGGATAAACAATTTATGCAACAAATCAATAATAGGGTAAAGTACGAAATATTGCCTTTATTTGTAAATTATAGTCTTTTAGGACATTGATGAGTACATTTGCCATGTTGTGACCCATATGTGAGTCCACCAACTCCTCCACTCCTAAGAAAATGCTTGTGCAAGGACCAAGAATCATCTACCCAAATGGATAGGTACTTAAGAGATTTCTCCATCACGATATCAAAGCACAAAAATATGAACAAAATGAAAACATAATTTCCGAATAGTCTGATTCATTTTTTCCGCTTAAAAAATCTACGACACGGAAAATCTCTGGACGACGCACACTTTCAGAAAAACTTCAGCGGCAGAAAACTGGAGATTCCACCGCCGATGAACAGATCTTGCACGGCCATTCCCTGGACAGTAAATCCTCACGTTAAGAACCAGAAACTTCCAGCTGTAAGGGTTATGGAAAACATACAAAATCCTAGCGATGCATGCGATGCTCTGGTTGTAGGTGTCGCATGTGGTGATCTTCGAGCCCCGGCTCACTTTGCTCGTGAATGCGAAATTGTCCTCCAAATCGACCCATAGTCATCACCCTAAGTCGTTCATCAGGCATCTGAAATAATAAATATTTAATAAGGACACCAACAATTATAAAATAGAAAAGAAAAATAAACATACAAGGGTGTAGCGTGAACCACTAGAACCGGGTGCAGGTTCTGTAGCCACTTGCAAACCCTGCATAATACAACAAATCGATTTATTCATCTAATACTAATAAACTTCAAAGGCAGGAAATAATTTATTAGAAATTCGAATGCTTACTCCGATCACATCTACTAGCCTCCTTTTGGTACACTTCTTTTGATTGTGGCCAATTTGGCTACAAATGCTGCACGTCATTCGCACGCCTTTCCTGGATGAGCTTGGACGAGTCAGTTCTATCTCACTATTGTCAACTCTTCTTTTTTGCTTTGGCCTTCCGGGTTGTCTCCGCACCAACGGGGGAAATAAGTAGTTGGATTCGTTATAGCGCCACACGATCTTACTATCCATCGGAGTAATAGAGCGACTATACGCATCTCTGTATTTCTCTCTCTTGAACCAATCAGAGATGAGGTCGGTGGGGTCCCAATTTTCACAATGAATACAACAAACAGCGCGGGGGCACGGAATACCCGTCACATCCCAATATCTGCAACCCCACGTTCTCGCACGTAAGTCAACAACAAATTGGTTTCCCAAGGTTCTCACTTCATATTTGAAGTCTCCAGCATCTTTCGGAGTGCATTTCCTAGAGCTCAAAATGATTTTGTTCAGCAGCTTTCTTATTTTGGGGCATAACTCATCGGAACTGCCTGAAATTTTATTCCTCTTGCGTACTATCCTATGCATAATCGCGCTTATTATATACTCAAGCATATCTCTGATTGGCATGAATCTTGACTGTAGGATATAATTGTTAAAGCTTTCTGATAACATGCATTTATAACTTGAATTCTTATCTTAATTAACTCATATTCATGCTTATTTTATGTGAATATGCTGCATGTATCATACATTTTAGGAATTTTCTCCATTGGCATGTCATTTCACTAAAGTTGATATTTATGCATAAATTAGGGATAATTTTGTGTTTAATAGATGATTAATCTTTTGTTTAAAATTAATAGAAGTTAATCTCTATTATTGAATGAGTTTTGACTTTAGTAAATGTTTGGAAGGATGATTTTATGATGAATTTATGATTTAAAATGTTTAATGAGAAATGATTTAAGTAAATTATAAGTCATCTTGATTTCTTCTTTCTAAATATATTTTAAATGATATGATATTAAAAAGAAAAGAATTTGTGATTCAATGGAGAAAATTTGGATTAAAAAGGAGTTGTATATTTTAATTTAGGAATTTATGAAGTTTTATGCCCTTTTTTCGAATTTAATTTGATTTTATATTTGATTTTTAGAGGTATTTTATATTAAAAATCGGGAAAAAAAAAGGGGTTATTACTAGCAAGCTGACGTGGTGAGCGAGCCCAAGCGAGCGGCTGATGTGGAGCGCGAGACCGCCTCGGGGTGTGACGCGGCACTGAGGCCACGTGGCAGAGCTCGGGTGGCCCGCACGGGACGCAGGAGGCGCATAGTGGCGCGGTCACGTGGCAAGAGGCCACGCGACCACGCAGGTACACGTGGGCGCCCGTGTGGGGCGCCACGTGTCGTGGAGTAGAGAGGAGACATTAGGACAGTTAATAGGGGAATCTTCTCCCCTATTTAACCGCGTCCTGCCCCTTTATTTCTTCCATGTGGGACTATGTTCACACACGGTCTTACCTTGCAGGACGCGTGGCGGCACGGCGGGAGTCGGATCGAGGCGGAAACCCTCGATCGTGTGGACCAGAGTCCACGCGATCAGCAATTAACACATGTGCTAAAAATATGCATAAGTGACGGCTCACCTGATGACAGGTGGATGCGCCACACACGTTCGATCGTCGTCGCGATTTCATCATGCTTCATCGGACGATCGTGATCTTCTGCGATCTCGGTGCATCACGCAGACACATCTGGGCCGTCCAACTCAACATCTAAAGATCGGACGGTGGATCGCGCCTCACGAAGAACCACGATCGACGCGCGATTGTGGCCCGATCGTCGCACGATCGTGGCCCGATTCGTGCGCGATTGTGGCGCATTCAGAGCCAAAATGGAGCTGTGGCATCGCGGAATCAAAGGGCGTCTATCTTCAACTTCATCAGATGGCATTTGATCAACAATCGACGGCACGATCGACACTTGATCGTAGCCCGATCGTGCCGCGATCGGGGCTTTTTTTTGAAGCAAAATCCTGGCGGATTCCAAATCAATCCGGAAGCAACGTCTTCGCCAAGTGCAACCGCTTCCACGATGCCTTAATTCCGCTCCCACGACCGCCTCTATTGCCCACGATCTTCGGGCCAATTTCCCTCTTTAAAAGCATGTATTTCCCTTCTTTGTTCTTCAACTTTTGATCGATTCGTGAAGGAATTAAGCAAATTTTGAGGAAGATCTTTAGTTCATCGTGATCCCCCTGCGTTTAGACTCAATTCCGAAGGGATTGGAGTGGGATTGATCACGAATTCCTCCTTGATTTCATCGAATTTTCCCCTTGAATTCCGAAAATCCGTGAGAAAGGATCCGAGCAAATTCACTCCAATTCGCGCAAATTGGAGCTTAATTCTCATGGCAATCGGGTTAGTAGTGAGATTCAATCAATTATCAAGAGGTAATTTGAGTTTTTATTAGATTTAGAAGTTTAATTTTGCAAATTAGTTCATAGTGTTCTTCATTTCCCCCAATTTTAGGTGTGAAAAGTTACTGATTTTGAAAATAGGATATCTCTTTGATTATAATTCCAGATCACTTGATTTTGGTTTCATTGGATTCCTCTTTTTATCAGCTTTCCGTGGATAGCAAATTCATTAAATTATGACTTCATTTGACCCTCCAATTTGACGTTTGACCAAGGACTGTTCATCTTTCATCAGAAGTCAAACGTTGACTTTCAGGGTCAATTACCTTTGATTTACAAATCAAAATTTGATAATTTTAGTCTTTTTGGATTCCTCTGGTTCTTAGATTTCTATTGACTTATAAATTTTAAGATTTGGATTTCATTTGGTCATTCAATTTGAAGATTTCCTCTGAGGTGTTAATTTCGGGGATTTTTTTATCATTAATTTTCAATAATTCATAATAAATCCATTTCTTATCCAAAAATTACGAAATATATATCAATAAATTCCAGTTTCTCTGTAGTTTCCAAATATCTAATTTTCGTAATCTTCTGACTCTGTTTGATTCTCTGGTTTTGCAGAACACCTACTGCTAGTCAAAGTCAATGCTTTGACTTTGACTTTTGACTTTTCTCTGTCAAATCCGAGATTTCAATTCTTAAAACTTCTTATTTACCTTATTTATATCATTTCCATATCTTAAATCTTATTTTCTCTTATTTAAAACTCCTTTTAAACCTACGTTTGACCAAGTCAACTCTGCGATTAAAGTCAACCCTGCTCCCTGTGGATCGACCTGATACTTACCCAATACTTGATTATTATATCTTGTCTTTGTGAGTTCGGTTTTATAAATTTTGTTTGACCATCGTCTTTGTGTTTTAACGACGCACAAAAATGACACGTCACTTTCACAGACATTATTATCAGTCGTTGGAGATGTAGTGCGCGTAGAAATGAATGCTCTGCAGAACTTTTGTACTCCCACAGCTTGGAAGTCGTGCGCGGCCTGTGGTTGCATTGCTTCCATCTGGAGCATGGTACATTCAAATTCTTGAGGGGTGGTGCACTTCACAGCTTTCCAAAACATATTCTTCAGCATCATAGTGGAGTGTCCCTTCTTCTTCCAATTTGCGTGAATATGCAGGGCACAATTCCTATGCTCTGCATATGGTAGGAGAGATTCAACGACATTTTGTAGGCCCTGCACAATGTGAGAAATGAACAAGTTATTATTATGGTGTATTAATATCAAAAAAAATGTATAATATTATGAATGGGTCAGTTATGTACCTTCTGCTGATCACTTATGATCGTCCACCCACTGCCATTTACAATTTCCAAGTTCTCCATTAGCAATTCAATGAACCATTTCCATGAATTTTCATTTTCCCCTTCAACCACAGCCCATGAAATAGGGTACATTTGATCGTTCCCATCCTTGCCAACTGCGCTCAACAGTAGCCCTTTTGCTATAGTCTTTTGAAAACAACCATCGAGTCCAACGACTTTCTTGCAACTGGCTTTGAACCCATCTGCAACAAGTTTAAAGCACACATATAGTCTCTTGAACCTAAGCGAGGAGTCAAGATTGTCTCATTCGTTGACCATAACGAAAGTACTTCCTTTATTACGCGTCTTCAGTTCTGCAATGTACGAAGGAAGCCAGTGATAGTGGTCATTCAAAGACCCTTCGATCATTTTGCATGCCTCTGCTTTTGCTCTATTACATGTTTGTCGTGAAACATTGACTCCATGTACTTCGTAGATTTCTTGCATCATATCCACTGCCTTCCAATCCAGAGTCATCTGAAATCTCTCCAAGAAGTGGTTTGCAATCTACTTATAGGTTACATGACAGCCATCTGTTACCCTGTTGCATGTATGATGATCAGTTAGAGCCTTCACGAAAAAGGTCTCTTTTGTTTGATTCCAGCTGGCGTATATCCTCCATGGAAAAACTGATTTGCATTTAAATTCTACACTTTTCGTCCCTCCCCTAACGTAGTTGGCCGTGAACCCATTTGCTATGGTGCTATCCTTCACTACTGTACAAAATGAATCAGGCGAATCGAATTTCATGCCAACTTGAAATTGGATCTCGTCCATGGGGCATTCGGGGTCATACCATGCACCCCTATCACATTGACTTACAATCTGGTCAACCATATCAGGTTCACTCATAAGGTTACCTTCATCATCCAAATCGGGTTGACTTACAATGTCGTCATCGGAATTAGCATACTCACTATCGTAGTCAGCGTCGTGTGCTTGCAATACAAATTCTGCCATGTTATTTTGGTCATTGTTAGTAAATTCATCATTCTCTTCTTCAAATAAGTATCCCTCTTGATCACTGCTATCATAATCAAATTCCTCGTCTTGAAGACGAGGATTATAGCCACTATCCGCGTCACTCATATGTGAAGAAGTCATATCGTGGAATTTCTGGACTCTGATCATGGCAAGGAAAAAACTAAATTAGGATATTCCAAGCTACATTACACAAGAACACTGAGATTAGAACACTATAACATTAAACTGAGAAAAGAAATAAGAAATTCAAAATCAAGCCAAGTGTAAATTACTGACAGCCATGTGTAAATATACAATATAACAATAATTCAAAATAAAAATCATAAATTTTTAAATTTCAACTTTTAAGAATATTTAAAACAAAAAACAATTTAGTTTTAAAAATCTCTCTCTCCCTCTCTCTCTCTCTCTCCCTCTCTCCCGCCCTCCCTCCCTCTCTCACTCTCTTTTCCTCCCTCCCTCACTCTCTTTCAAGAATATTTAAAACAAAAAAAAACAATTTAGTTTTAAAATCTCTCTCTCCCTCTCCCTCTCCCTCCCTCTCTCTCTCTCTCTCCCTCTCCCTCTCTCTCGCCCTCCCTCCCTCTCTCACTCTCTTTTCCTCCCTCCCTCACTCTCTTTTCCTCCCTCCCTCCCTCACTCTCTCCCGCGCTCCCTCTCTCTCTCTCCCTCTCTCCCACCCTCCCTCCCTCTCTCACTCTCTTTTCCTCCCTCCCTCACTCTCTTTCAAGAATATTTAAAACAAAAAAAATTAGTTTTAAAAATCTCTCTCTCCCTCTCCCTTTCCCTCTCCCTCTCCCTCTCTCTCTCTCTCTCTCTCTCTCTCTCTCTCCCTCTCTCTCGCCCTCCCTCCCTCTCTCACTCTCTTTTCCTCCCTCCCTCATTCTCTTTTCCTCCCTCCCTCATTCTCTTTTCCTCCCTCCCTCACTCTCTCTCTCCCGCGCTCCCTCTCTCTCTCTCTCTCTCTCTCTCTCTCTCTCTCCCGCCCTCCCTCCCTCTCTCACTCTCTTTTCCTCCCTCCCTCACTCTCTTTCAAGAATATTTAAAACAAAAAAAACAATTTAGTTTTAAAAATCTCTCTCTCCCTCTCCCTCTCCCTCTCCCTCTCTCTCTCTCTCTCTCTCTCTCCCTCTCTCTCACCCTCCCTCCCTCTCTCACTCTCTTTTCCTCCCTCCCTCACTCTCTTTTCCTCCCTCCCTCACTCTCTCTTCCTCCCTCCCTCCCTCCCTCTCTCTCTCCCGCGCTCCCTCTCTCTCTCTCTCTCTCTCCCTCTTTCTCTCCCTCTCTCCCGCCCTCCCTCCCTCTCTCACTCTCTTTTCCTCCCTCCCTCACTCTCTTTTCCTCTCTCCCTCACTCTCTCTCTCCCGCGCTCCCTCTCTCTCTCTCTCTCCCTCTCTCCCGCCCTCCCTCCCTCTCTCACTCTCTTTTCCTCCCTCCCTCACTCTCTTTTCCTCCCTCCCTCACTCTCTTTTTCCTCTCTCCCTCACTCTCTCTCTCCCGCGCTCCCTCTCTCTCTCTCTCCCTCTCTCCCACCCTCCCTCCCTCTCTCACTCTCTTTTCCTCCCTCCCTCACTCTCTTTTCCTCCCTCCCTCACTCTCTTTTCCTCCCTCCCTCACTCTCTCTTCCTCCCTCCCTCACTCTCTCTCTCCCGCGCTCCCTCTCTCTCTCTCCCTCTCTCCCGCCCTCCCTCCCTCTCTCACTCTCTTTTTCCTCCCTCCCTCACTCTCTTTTTCCTCCCTCCCTCCACTCTCTCTCTCCCGCGCTCCCTCTCTCTCTCTCTCTCTCTTGCTCTCTCCCACCCTCCCTCCCTCTCTCACTCTCTTTTCCTCCCTCCCTTGCTCTCTTTTCCTCCCTCCCTCCCTCACTCTCTCTTCCTCCCTCCCTCACTCTCTCTCTCCCGCGCTCCCTCTCTCTCTCTCTCTCTCTCTCTCTCTCTCTCTCTCTCTCCCGCCCCTCCTACCTATCTCTCTCCCGCCCTCCCTACCTATCTCTCTCCCTCCCTCCCTCCCTCTCTCTCCCTCCCTCCCTCCCTCTCTTTCCCGCCCTCCCTCCCTCTCTCTCTCTCCCGCGCTCCCTCCTTCTCTCTCCCGCCCTCCCTCGCTCTCTCTCTCCAGCCCTCCCTTGATGTGAGAAGAGAGGGCTCGTCGAAAACCTACCAGTTAGAAGATGGAGGGATCCGCCGCGGAGTGGAGTGGAGTGGATTCGGGAGTAGAGAGACGCATAAAAGTGGCAGGGGTATCTTTTGAGAGACATAAAAGTCTTGAGACAACTATTGGTCAAACGCCAAGCGTGGCATTGTGAGTCCGTGAAGCTCCCTTTTTCTCTCTACGATGGAGTGAGACTACGCGTTAAAATAGCAATGGCACGTAAACAGTCGACAGAGAATGAAGAGAGAGGAAGGAGGAAATTTGATGAAAAATCTTCTCTCGAGCATTTTTTAGTTCATTATCCACGTCCCTAAAGATCTCGCCGTCTAAATCTCGATCCTGAACGTCCGTGTGCGTCTCGCGTTGACTACTGGATACGGTAGACTTATCCATTCAAACGCTCGCAACGCAGATATCGCTATCATTTTATGATTATCATTTCTTCTTAGAAATATTTTCTCGGATGGAAGCATTCGCTTGCAGCCGTCTTCTCATCCACAGTTCTCTCTGCCATGAGAGGTGGATCTTTCCTAGGGGAGGTCTCTCCTGATCCGAAGGAGAGAGAAACTGTTGAGCTCATTCAGTCGGGAAGAGAGAGAGAGAGAGCTCTCCGTGGAAGCTCTCGAAAGCATTGCTTACAGCTGAGCCTGGGAAATGAGGCGGTGGGAAATGGGTTGCTGGATCGAGTTAGGGAGCAGGAAAAAAGAACATTACGCCCGCATCAAGACTGATACATCGGCGGCCAACAACCATTCGCTTTCGCTAGGACTTAATCTCTATCTCTTGTTAGAACACGTCCTCCCCACAGGATTGAATTCTCCTCTCAGTCACACGCGATCGGTTGCTCTCTCTCGGGAGTTCAGGGAAGAGAGAATGGAGAGACAACAGAAAAATCATTCACCTTATTCAGTCACGCACACCGTCGAACACTTACACTTGGTTTATTTTAAAGGAAAATAGAAAGAAAGAATGCAACGGAAATAACTGCAGGTGGGTCCCATCCGTCCTTCCACTTCAATCCACGCCGTTATAACTCCTGTGAACGGACGCTCACGATCTTTTCTTTGTGAGCGTGAGATAGTCGCCGTAAGATCTAAATCTGACGGCTCAGATTATTCCTACATACTCCTCCGTAATCTGACCTTTACTTCACTTTGACGACGTCGATCTTCTTCCGAAATTCCAGGAATTTTGTAATTCAGAGTGGCTTTGTGAACAGATCGGCGAGTTGATCCTCACTCCAAATATACTTCACCTTCACCTTACCCTCCTCCACGCAATTTCGAATAAAATGGTAGCGGACTTCAATGTGTTTTGTTCGTCCGTGAAATACCGGATTTCGGCTGATTTCAATTGCCGATTTATTATCAATACAGAGATCAAAGATCTCAAGGAACTCTTCCATTAACTCGTGCAGAAATCTACTCATCCAAACGCCTTGACACACAGCTGATATGGATGAAATATATTCTGCCTCGCAAGATGATAGAGCAACAACCTTTTGCTTGCTGCAATTCCAAGCAATCGGATTCAATCCGACAAAGAAAATATACCCTGATGTGCTCTTCCGATCATCCTAATCTCCTGCATAATCACTATCACAAAAACCAATTAACCTTGATTCCTTATAACTTTTATACATTAAACCGTAATCTGTGGTCCCCTTGACGTATCTCAGCACTCTCTTGGCTGCTGCCATATGATCTGAGTGTGGTTTACTCATGAACTGGCTCAAGTAGCTTACTGAGAAAATCAGATCCGGTCTAGTTAGTGTCAAATATCTCAGACATCCGATCATTTTCCTGAAATAGGTCGAGTCCACTTCCTCTCCTTCACCATCTCTGCTTAGTTTGAGACGACACTCCATTGGTGTTTTGGCCAAGTTGCACTCTTCCATATTGAATTCTTTTAGGACCTTCAATGCATAATTTGTTTGACACAATCTGATTTCTGATTTACTCTGTATCACTTCAACCCCCAAATATGAATTTAAAAGACCGAAGTCAGTCATATCGTATTTAGTCTTCATTGAGGATATAAATTCCTCAATTCTCTGAGTATTTGATCCAGGGATGATCAAATCGTCCACATACACTCCAATCAAAATTCTATCTCTTTTGATGTTAGATATATACACTGCTTGATCATTAACACTCTTACAAAATCCGATTGATCTCAGTGTATTATCCAACTTAGAGTTCCATGCTCTTGGGGCTTGTTTAAGCCCATAGAGCCTCTTTTCTCAATCTCAGGACATAATCCTCTTTTCCCTTTTCTATAAAGCCTTCTGGTTGATGCACATACACCTCCTCTTTAATCTCACCATTAAGAAATGCGGATTTTTCATCAAGGTGATGCAATTCCCATTTCAATTGTGTTGCAAGAGCTATCAAGATTCGAATAGACTCTGCTCTTGCAACAGGAGAGAACACTTCATCAAAATCTTTACCCCTTCTTTGACTGTAACCTTTAGCCACTAACCGGGCCTTATGTCTTGTAATATTACCAGAAGAATTCCTCTTCACCTTGTAGATCCACTTAACACCGATTGGTCTACAAGTCTCAGGTGGCTTGACAAGATCCCATGTCATATTTTTCTCTATTGCTTCCATTTCTTCTTTCATTGCCACTCTCCAAATTTCCTCCTTGACTGCTACTCCATATGAGGATGGTTCCTCTGCTGAAATAAAATATGCATTCTCCTCATCTATCTCCTGAGTATCCTCATAGATCGATTGAATCGATCTGTATCTCTCAGATTCTTCTTCATTTTCCTCTTCTCCATAATGTTGATCTTGATTGCTTTGATCATATGAGGGTAATTCTGAAATTGAATTTGGGTCTTGATAATTTGTTGAGTTTTCTGATGAATTAACCAATTCTATGGCTGAGGTGAAGGTGAAATCAGTGTGTTGACCACCTTGTAGACTGAAATCCCAACTTTGACTTTCCTCAAAGACAACGTCTCTACTTACCATTACTTTGAAACTCAATGGATCAAGGCATCTGTAGGCTTTAGTACCTAGTTCATATCCAATAAACACCATCACACTGCTTCTGTCTTCGAGCTTACTCACTCTTTTTGTGGTTTTGACATGAACCAGAGAGCCAAAAAACCCGTAGATGATCTATATTTGGCTTCCTTCCACTCCATTTTTCGTATGGAGTTATATTCTCCAAACTCTTGGTATAGGAACGATTTAGTACATACACACATGTATTTACAGCCTCTGCCCAAAGTTTTAGAGGCAAGTTCTTCTCTTTTAGCATGCTTCTCACACAGGACATAATTGTCCTATTCTTTCTTTCCACCACACCATTCTGTTGTGGTGAATAAGGAGCAGTAAGGTGTCTTTTAATTCCACTTTCTTCACAGTAGACTTTGAACTCTTATGAATTAAACTCACCTCCTCTGTCTATCCTAAAACACTTTACCATCTCTTCACTTTCAGATTCAACTAAGTTCTTAAATTTCTTAAATTGCTGAAAAGCATCTGACTTATCCTTTAGAAAAGCCACCCACATTAACCGAGAATAGTCATCAATCAGTAAGAAATAGTACCTTCTTCCTCCTACTGTGGATGGTTGGATCGGTCCACAGATATCTCCATGAATTAGTTGGAGCTTCTTTGATGCTCTAAATTCTGATTTCTTTGGAAATGGTCTTCTAATTTGCTTCCCTGCCAAACAGTTCTTGCATAAATGGTCAGAGAAGTGAATTTTTGGTAAGCCACTTACCATCTCAGCCCTTCTCATGTCATCAATTTTTCAGAAATTCTGATGACACAATCTATAATGCCATAACCAAACTGCACTTTCCTCCTCCCGTGTGATTTGACAAACCTCAGGGATGTTTAGTTTAATCAAGTACATACTTCCCCTTGATTTCTGAACATTTGCAAAAAAATTTCCTCTATCATCGAATATAGAGAGAACTCCTCGTCCTAAATTTGATGTAAAACCGTCATCATCAAGCTTTCCCAAGCTCAGTATGTTTACCTTTAGGGTCGGAACAAACAACACTCCTTCAAGTTTTAATTCTTCCCCATTTGAATAATTCACTATGATGGATCCTTTTCCTTCAAATGCTATCGATGATTCATCACCAAACTTTATTGTTCCTCTCTGATTTTCATCAATAGATTTGAAAAAAGATCTCATACATGTCATGTGTGAACTTGCTCCCGTGTCAAGATACCACTGATTATCTTGAATTCTCAATTCTTGAACACCCTGTAGAAGTATATCTTCTGTGTATGCCATGAACAATGTTGATTCCTCAGTTGCTAAGTTCGCGGTCTCTTCACGCGCTCCTAGTTTCCTCTCATTTTTGCACTCATCTGCAAAGTGTCCGAAATCTTGGCAATTATAACATCTTACTTTTGATTTATCAAAAGGTTTTCTTGAATCTTCTTGACTTCGATCATCACTAGACTTTGCTTTTCCTCTGCCTTGTTCTCTACCCCTTCCTCTGCCTCTTTCTCTACCTCTTTCTCTGCCTCTTCCTCTTCCACGTGAAGATTGTCCTTTTTCTCGCTTCGACTTATCAAGCTTACTCATCGCACGAGATAATAGCGCTTGTTCTTCCTCTCTTGCATCTCTTTTAGAAAGACGCATCTCATGAATCTTTAGTGATCCGATTGCTTCCACCAATGACATCGAATGGAGATCACCAAATTGTTCGAGGGAAAGGGTCAGGGAATCGTACCTCGGCGGCATCGATCGGAGAAGCTTCTTAACCGCCTCTTTGTCATCAATCCTCTCCCCGAGTTGTCGTAACTCAAACACAATTCGCGAAAATTTGTTAGTGAAGTCACTCACCTTCTCAGTCTTCTTCATTGAGAGATTCTCGAACTCTCTTCGAAGACCTTGAGCTCTTGATTGAGCGAGACGATCTATTCCCACGTGGAATGATCGTATAATCTCCCAATTCACCTTAGATGTCTTCTTGATATCTAACTGAACGCCTGAAGATTCCGGTATGGCCGCTAGCATTGCTGATAGAGCCAGCCTATCCTTCTGTCTGTTCGTGTCAGTACCAGGAACCACTTCCCACAGACCTTGAGCATGGAGATGCACTTCCATTCTCATTGCCCAATGACGGTAAATTGTCGCAGAGAGTTGAGTTAGAGGCGTCGGAGCGACTACCTCGAACTTCTTGACCGCTTCACCGGTCGTAGACTTCTCACCTTGAGTCGATGTCTCACCTCTTCTCGGCATTTTCCACAGGTCACTCGACGATCGGTAGCTCTGATACCAAATGTTAGAACACGTCCTCCCCACACGATTGAATTCTCCTCTCAGTGACACGCGATCGGTCGCTCTCTCTCGGGAGTTCAGGGAAGAGAGAATGGAGAGACAACAGAAAAATCATTCACCTTATTCAGTCAGGCACACCGTTGAACACTTACACTTGGTTTATTTTAAAGGAAAATAGAAAGAAAGAATGCAACGTAAATAACTGCAGGTGGGTCCCATCCATCCTTCCACTTCAATCCACACCGTTATAACTCCTGTGAACGGACGCTCATGATCTTTTCTTTGTGAGCGTGAGATAGTCGCCGTAAGATCTAAATCTGATGGCTCAGATTATTCCTACATCTCTTTCTTATCTCTCTTCTTTATCTCTTCTTGGCGTCAAGTGGGGATGGGAGTCACGACAGGTTCCTCGTCGGTTCGACAGAGCTTTACACGCGGACGTGAACAGGCGATGGGTGGAGAGGGAGAAGGTGGGCGTCGAGGGCCCTTCCTCAACTGCTACATGCAGGTCTTCCTTCCCAGAGACGATACCTCCTCCGCCACATCTCGCCGCACGTGAGCGGCGGGCGAGGGATTCTTCTCAACTTATCTTCTCCTCTCAAAGCTCTCCCTCTCTGTTGCAAGCTGGTACGGTTACGTCTCGAGCGTGGGCCGCGTCCGATCTAGAAGGAGGTCGGCTAATAATCTTCCTTAGAAACTTGGGGGGGGGAGGGGGGTTGGAGAGAGAGAGACGTTGAATCCGCAGACGGGGTCGGCCCGGGAGTTGTCCACGGTATGCAGGTGAGAGACTCGGCGCGGTGATCTGCAGCCAACATCGCTGATGGTCACTGCAAGGATAAGATCGAAGAAAAACACTTGTTTGAGCGAGAGAGACCGTCGTTGAGGGGGAGAGAAGAAAGAGAAGAGAGAGAGAGGGAGAGAGAGAGAATAAAGAGAGAGAGAGAGTGAAGAGAGAGAATGAAGACGTGGACAAAATGTGGCATCCACGTGGGGGACGGAATAAGAAAACCGTCCACCTCAGCGGGAATGCTGACGTGGTGCCACAATCTGGACAGAGAAAAAGGTTGTGCCACAATCTGGACCTAAATTGAAAGGTCCTGCCACTATAAGATGTTTACCCTGGGTACTAATATATTTGGGGAATTGGTTTCGGCGCCAAGTGAGAGTAAAATATTGGAGGTTTTTATTGTTGATGTTAATGTGGATGAGGATTAGCCTATCATGGATCCTGCTTGGCCACATTTGCAGATTGTTTATGAGCTTTTTCTTAGATTTGTCGCATCTCCAGAAACAGATGCTATGATTGCCAAGTGATACATTGATCATGCCTCTGTGTTGCGCTTGCTAGATCTCTTTGATTCCGAAGATCCCTATGAGAGGGATTACCTGAAGGCGATTCTTCATCGTGTATAGGGGAAATTCATTGTCCATCAGCCCTTCATTTGCGAGGCGATAAACAATGTCTTCTACCAGTTTATATTTGAGATCGAGAAACATAATGGCATCGCTGAGCTTTTGGAGATTCTAGGCATCATTATCAACGAGTTTGTGCTCCCACTAAAGGAAGAACACAAGCTGTTCCTCGTTCAAGCTCTGATCCCTCTCCACAAGCCAAAGTGCGTCGCCATGTGTCACCTACAACTTTCCTATTGCATCACGCAGTTTGTGGAGAAGGATTGTAAGCTGGCGGACACCGTGATCAGAGGATTGCTGAAGTATCGGCCCATGACTAACAACTCTAAGGAGGTGATGTTCTTGGGAGAATTGAAGGAGGTTCCTCGAAGCAACTCAGCATGCTGAATTTCAGCACTGTATGGTCCCTCTATTCTGCGAAATTGCTCGCTGCATGAACACTTCTCATTTGCAGGTAAATTCAAGGACAGTCCAGATTTCTTCTTCACTAATTAGGGTAACAGTACTCACTTCCTAATTTTATAAATTAGGAGTTTCTCTCTCTATTACTTGTTCTAAAAAAATGTGTAGTCCACAAGCCAATCTTTACTGAATTCTATAGATACTTGTGACGAGATGAATCGCGCAAAATTATAGTCTGCCAATAAGGATAACAGTACTCCATTTTTCAAAGAAAATTAGGAGTCTCTCTCTATAGTATTTCTTCTTGGAAAAATATTTAGGCCTTTATTTGCAAAGTTTCAAAAGTAATTACCATAGGAACAGTCCAAAATTTCCGCTTCACCGATCAGGAGAACAGTATTCAATTTCTTATTTTCAAAATTGAGATTTTCTTTTTTAGGATCTTCTTTATAAAATATTTGAGCCACTGTGGACTGAATAGTTACTGCAAGAACATTACAAAGTCATTACTCCGCCCAGAAGGAGAACAAAATTCACTTCATTACTTTCTAAACACATTAATGCCCATTAAGTGTTCTGCTTGTTGACAAGTATGGATTGAATTCTACGACTTGTTACTGCTAGAGCATCACATAGTTTCTATTGGAAAAGGAACTCATCTATCTTTCAAAATTTTAATTGCGGTCTGATAACATGCATTTATAAGCTGAATTCTTACCCTAATTAACTCATATTCATGCTTATTTTATGTAAATATGATGCATGTTGTCATACTTTTTAGGAATTTTCTCCATTGGCATGTCATTTCACTAAAGTTGATATTTATGCATAAATGAGGGATAATTTCATGCTTAATAGATGCTTAATCTTCTATTTAAATGAATAGAAGTTAATCTCTGTTATGAAATGATTTTTGACTTTAGTAAACATTTGGAAAGATAATTTCAAGATGAATTTATGATTTAAAGTGTTTAATGAAAAATGATTTAAGTAAATTTTGATTCATCTTGATGTCTTCATCCTAAATATATTTTAATTGACATGATATTAAAAAGAAGAGAATTTGTGATCCAATGGAGAAAATTTGGATTAAAAAGGAGTTGTATTTTGCGAAATATGAACTTCTGAAGTTTTAGCCCTTTTTCTGATTTTTATTTGAATTTTACAGTGATTTTTCGATTAATTTTCCTGTTAAAATCGCGAAAAAGGGGGGTATTTTGGTCCACAGGTACCCGACTGATGATGTGGCAGGCGAACCCAGGTGGCGGCTGACGTGGCGCGCGGGACCACCGCGTCTTTACGACGTGGCACTGAGGCCACGTGGCAGGACGCGTGTGGCCCACGCAGGAGACACACGGGGCGCGCCAAATGGCAGGAAGGCCACGCGGCCAAGTGGGCGCCCGTGTGGGGCGCCCGTGTGGGAGTAGAGAGGAGATATTAGCACAGTTAATAGGGGAATCTTCTCCCCTATTTAACCGCGTCCTGCCTTTTTATTTCTTCCGTGTGGGACTATGTTCCACACGGTCTTACCTTTTGCAGGTGACGTGGCCGCTTGGCGGGCGTCGGATCGGATCAGAGCGGCGGAGATCGCGTGGACTAGAGTCCATGCGATCATCAATCAAGCACGTGGCTATATGCATTTTAGGTGATCCGCTTGATGGGTGAGACGTGGCAAAGCGAGGAAGCTTGGATCGCGATCGGATGGCCTCAAATTTTCGCGATCGGGCGAACGATCGCGATCACCCTATCGTCATCAGATGGTCGCAATCGTTCGCGATTTTTGGTGTGTCTGATCTCCATCACGCGGACGCCTGATCTTCATCGTGACGATCACAATCGGACGGCTGGCGGAGGGCTCGACTCTTGATCGCGGCCCACGGGATCGGTGCATCGTGATCGTTCATCTAACAGGCGCCATCGGACGGCAGAGAAGCTTCCTGGAAGAACACCGCGATAACGGTGCGATCGAACCGCGATCGCACCACGATCGCATCGCGATCGAGCGGCGATTACACTCATTCGGCGCGGAATCAGAAGACCAAATCGTTACGCTTCATCAGGCGGTGATTGGGGGAACATCAACCGTACAATCGACCCCCGATCGCGACGCGATCGGGGCTGATTTGCCACGAAATTGAAGCCATAATCGTCGTCAGTAGATCAAGCTGCTCCCATGACTGATCGTGGCCATCAATTCGTCTCTACGATCGCGTCAATCGGCCACCATATTCGGGCCAATTTCCCTCTTTAAAAAGCCATGTACTCATTCTTTGTTCTTTAACTTTTGATCGACTCGTGAAGAAATTAAGCAAGTTTCGAGGAAGGTCTTAAGTTCTCGTGATCCTCTGCTTCCAAGAGTGTAGAGACGCAGCCATTGAAGCATGATAATCACGATTTCATCTCTTGATTTCATCGAATTTTCCCCTTGAATTCCGAACGTCCATGAGGAAGAATCCGAGCAAATTCGCTTCAATCCACGAGAATTGAGGCCCCATTCTTGCGGCAATCGGGTTAGTAGTGAGGTTCGATCGATTATCAAGAGGTAATTTGTATTTTTATTAGGTTTAGATCTTTAATTTTTCAAATTAGTACATAGTGTTCTTCATTTTCCCCAATTTTAGGTCCGAAAAGTCGCTGATTTTGAAAATAGGATATCTCTCTGATTATAATTCCAAATCACTTGATTTTGGTTTCATTGGATTTTTCTTTTCATCAGTTTTCCGTGGATAGCAAATTCATCAAATTCCGAGTTCATTTGGCCCTCCAATTTAACGTTTGACCAAGGACTGTTCATCTTTCATTAGAAGTCAAATGTTGACTTTCCGGGTCAATTACTTTTTATTGACAAATCAGAATTTGATAATTTTGGTCTTGCTGGATTCCTCTGGTTCTTAGCTTTCTATTGACATATAAGTTGCAAGATTTGGATTTCATTTGGGCATTCAATTTGAAGATTTTCTCTGAGGTGTTAATTTTGGGGATTTTCTGATCTTTGATTTTCAATAATTCATAATAAATCCATTTCTTATCCAAAAATTACGAAACATATATCAATAAATCCTATTTTCTTTCTAGTTTCCAAATATCTACTTTTCGTAATCTTCTGACTCTATTTGATTCTCTGATTTTGCAGAACACCTACTGCTGGTCAAAGTCAATGCTTTGACTTTGACTTTTGACTTTTCTCTGTCAAATCCAAGATTTCAATTCTTAAAACTTCTTATTTACCTTATTTATATCATTCCTATATCTTAAATCTTATTTTCTCTCATTTAAAACTCCTTTTAAACTTAAGTTTGACCAAGTTAACTCTGCGATTAAAGTCAACGTTGCTCTCTGTGGATCGACCCGATACTTACCCAATACTTGATCATTATATCTTGTCTTTGTGAGTTCGGTTTTATAAATTTTGTTTGATCATCGTCTTTGTGTTTTAACGACGCACGAAAATGACCTGTCACGGTCCATGATTTTGATCAGGTAGCAGAGAGGGTGCTGCTCTTGTGGAACGCAGAGAGTTTTAAGGTGATCTTGCCGATCATCTTGCCAGTGTTGGAGAAAAACGCGAGGAAGTTGATGTCAAGGCGGTCCGAGCCTCGCCCTCACCATGAGGAAGATCTTAGCCGACCATAGTCCCGAGCTCTTTGAAGCATGCCTGCACAAGTTCCTCGACGACAAAGCCCAGTTTAAGGATGCATGAGCTCGTCGTGAGTCCACGTGGTATTGCCTTGAGGACTTAGTATTCAGCGGTGGAACTGCTAGAAGCAGTCGGCTGTCAGGAATGGTTTTTGATTGACCTGTCAGGAATGAAATATTTTTTGTGAGTGAGATAGCTCAAGAGTGAAAGGTTATGGGGAACTTTGTAAATAACTTAGAAAACATATATCATTCTCACCCCCATCCATTTTTTGTGTTTCACAAACCACTTATCACCAACAAAAAGGAAATGATATACTGACATAAAATAGATTCATTGTGCTGGGATTGGTATTCAATGCTTTGTTTGATTTCATTATTTCATACGTTGACTAATCTTTTGAAGAGCATGATTCTTGGCTTTGACCTTGTAACGAGTATCATCTTCACATTCACAAATATTCATGCGATCCAAATTATGGTCATCAATCACAATTATTGACGCTAATTATTAATAGGTTATCAAATAATCAAATACATAGTTTTTAAATCATTCTGAAGAACAGTTCAGATTGTTGCAGATATATTCTAGATTCTCATGTTCCTCGTGATGGAACATGAATGGATTTTCGCGTACTTGTGCTGTAGAAGCTAAAAGAATGATTGCTTTCAAAATGAGATGGTGTGCCAGGATTCCCTTTTTGGGTATTTTATCGAACAGTTCCTGCCCATAACCCTTTATTCATTATGAAAGTACAGAAAGACGATGATTGATGGAAGGCGGATTGCGATGAACGGAAAATATTGCTGCAAAGGCGAATGAGAGAAGTCAAATTGAAGAACAGACCTTTGGGTTTGACCCAGCATTCCACAATTGATTGAATCGGCGGGATGACGTTCGGCGGCGATCGGCAGAGCTTCGACGACGACCAGGTCAAACAGATGTATTTAAATAAAAATACATTTAAAATAATAAAAATGAGTCTCAGCGGATTTAAGTGAAGGACATAAACTCTTGAACGGTCAGTCAGTGGGCCATCGATAGATGGGCTAAATGTCGTAGCCAAGCCAAGTCGGACGTGGTAAAATAAAATTTTAATGGGAAAATAATGAATGAGCCTTGGACTGTAGCAGAAAGGAAGTCTGACTTTGCTGCTTCGCCTTCTTTTTTTTCTTTTCTACGTTGCGTAGAATGAAAGGGAGATGAGAGATTGGTGGCGTACGACCCCCGTCGCCACCAAGACACGATACCACGGTGCCGGAGGAGCCCTTTTGCGCGCGCGGATCTATCCGCTTATCTTTATTTCTTTATTTCTTTATTATGAACTTTTTGACCCGCACGTGTTTAAGCGGGTCCTCGCTTATTTCCCTCTTCCTTTTAGGCTTTCGGGTGGGTTCCTCCCTTTTCGGGATCCCATTCGTGAAGCCCCTTCTTTTGTGAACCTTTATTTTCTATGAGTATTTTGGGTTTTGGGTTGTGGGCCTCAAGTGGGCCCTTTCCCCTCTCGGCCCATTATGGGCTCTATAAGAGGGGAGGGACCCCCCCACAAACCCTAGCCGTCATTTGAGAAAAGAAGAGTCTTCCTCTCGAGTGGCTGCTCAAGGAAGGTTAGGGAAGAAGTCCTACCGCCAACGCCGCCGTCGCCACCGCCGCACCAGTTCGTGCCGCCGCCGCCGCCGCCACTTCTTGCCCTAGCCCCAGATCTGCTCCACGCCGCCGCCATCGCCGCCGCTCCAAGCCGCCGTTGTAGCCGCCGCAGAGATTCGCCGCCGCCGCCGCCGCCGCCGATCCCTGCCGCCGCCACCACCGCCGCCCAAGGCCGCCACCATCGCCGCCGCGAAAAACCACCTCCTCCGTCGAGCACCAAGGCCACGAACGCCGCCGCACTCCGCCGCTGCCGCTGCCCGCGCCGCCGCCGCGCTTTCGCGCCGCCGCCTTCGCGTCCCGCTGCCGCCGACGCCACGCCCCGGCTGCGACGCGCCGCCATTCCGCTCGCCTCCCGCAACCCCGCAAGACTCACGCGCTCCATTCGGCCACGAGGACCGCCGCCCTCGCTTCCCTCCCCGAACCGCCGCCCGCGCCCTCCTCCGCTCCGAATCGTCGCTCCGCTTCCTCGCCGCCGCCCGCCATCCGAAAGGAAGCCCTAGCTGTGGCCGAGAGCGGACCGAGTTCCCGCCGAGCCGACTCAAGAAGAATCGTCCCCCTCCCCTCACTCAGCCGAACGGCCCTGGGCCGCCCGACTCGCCCTGACCGCCCTGCAGCCGGCCAAGCCAGCCGAATCGTCCCCCTCCCCTCACTCAGCCAGACCGCCCGAGCCGCTCGACTCGCCCGGGACCGCCCCAAACTGGCGAGCCAGCTCGGAACCGGTCCGACCACCTCGACCCGAGACAGGCCGCCGCAGCCGAGCTCCCAGCCCAGAGCAGTCCCAGATCGGCCCAGCCGGTTCCGGTCCAAACCGATTCAGACTGCCCCGATCCAGACCGGGTCCAGACCGCGAGGGCCGTCCCCCAACCGGTCCCGAGCCGGTCCAGCACCGCCCGAACCGGCCTGGAACGGCTTAGACCGGCCCTGGCAGCCTGCACGGCCCGAACCGACCTGCACCGCACCGAGCCGGCCCAGACCGCCCTGAACCGGCCCACGACGCCGCCTCCCGCCTTCACCGTGTTCGCTGCGACCCGACCGGCTCGTCGCGATTCGTCATCGCCCCGCCCCACGCCGAGCGCTCCTCCGCGCTCCCTCGCCGACTCGCCCCGGCGTCCGACATCGTTGCCGCGCCCGACGACCTCCCTCGCCCCGACCGACCGGGCTCGCGCCTCGCAGGTTAGCTTCAACCCCTCTTTCAAGTTAATTACTTTTCGAAGCATTTCCTTTACTCGTCTCCACCGCCGTCGGACGACGTAGATAGGGTAGTACGATTATAGGTTCGAGGTTTCTGACGCGTACGTCAGGCCCGGTACCGAGCGTGGGCTGCAGCCTCCTGGCTACTCCACGACGAGCGACTTCCACGCCTCCGGACGTGGATCGAGAGGATCTCACCCTATCCATCATCGCGAGTTTCCCCGGGTCACTCGGAGTCGACTCCGCTGATCGGCACGTCTGCCTGTACTTAGGTTTAGGTTAGGTCTCATACTTAGGGTCTAGGACTCGTTTACCCATAGGTTAGGTTTAACCGGCTACCTCCGGTCAACCTCAGTCCCCATTGATCAGGCACGAGGGTTTTCACCACCGCGTCCTGCATCAGAGATCCGACGTGTTTCTCGTTCTCTCTCTCTCTCTTGACATCACCGATTGGAAGACTTGGTCGTCACTGGTGATAAGGCTACATCGTTCCTCTCTCTCTCTCGAATTGACCTCGAATTCAACTGCGGGTGAACGAAAGTTTCTCTCTTTCTTGGTGGGAGGAGGCAGGTCGCGAAGACATACTCAAGGGAACATGGAGTTGCAGGAGAAGAGTTGAAAGCAGACACTGTACATAGAGGGGCCAGTTCTGAGGACAAGGCTACAAGAAAGTTGCGCACACGTGCAGACTATATCTGGGAATACTTTCTGATTTGAAAAGAAAGATGAGGAACTGCGTTGTCGTTTCTTTCACAGATAGCAAAAAGCATGGGACTCTTTTGTCTGGGATGATTTTTGACTGACGAATCAGGAATCAAACATTTTGTCTCAAGAGTGATAGGTTACGCGGAACTTTATAGAGAACTTAGAAGCGTATATCATTCTCATTCGCATCCATTCTTGTGTTTCAGAAGCCGCTTATCACCAACAAAAAGATACAAAGAGTCAACATGATCTACGAGATATATGAATATTGACCGCATAAATATTTGATTTACAATTTTTTTTAATGAAATATACAACAGGGTGCTTTAAAAATCTGTATTTGATTATTTTCAAGTTATTTTAAAAATATTAAATTATGAAATATACAATTAATATTGCCATTACTTATTAATTTTAAAATAATCTAATATCATACTATGTAAAAGATCCAATTGTATATTTCACAAGGAATTCCAGGATGAGACAATTTATTTTAATGATTATGGTATTAAATGCATTATAGTTAACTAAGCGAACTTGTCATTTAGAAAATTGTAATCAAGCTGCATAAATATCTCATAATCTCATAAATAAAACAATATCTCATAATCTATGATGCGGTCTGTATCAAATTTTGAAAACTCGAATCTCGTCAGTCTCCTATCCTTGAATATGCAAATATTGGCTCAATAGATACCGCAACATCATCTTGATGGATGGTTTATATTGTTGCGCATATATTCTAGAATCTCATGTTCCTCGTGATAGGACATGAATATATTGCTTTCAAAATGAGATGGTTCCCCTTTCGGGTATTTTGTGGAACAGTTCCTGCCCATAACCCCTGTCTTTCGCAAGGAAAGACAATGGAAGACAATGAGTGACGGAAGACGAATCGCGGTAAATGCAAAGGCAAATTAGAGAAGCCTCTAACTCTAAAGTTTGCGGGGGGGGAAGAAAATTGAAGAACAGACTGTTTCCTGGAAAACAGTTATTGAATCGGTAGCATGACGTTGGACGGCAAGCGGTGGAGCTCCGGCGTGGATCCCGTATAATCAAAATGAACTTCAGGGGATTCAAGATGAGGACAAGAACTCTTAAATGGTTTTCAGTGGGCCATTGCAGATCGGCTAAGTTTTAGGCGAACCTATTCGGATGTGGTAAAATAAAATAATGAATGACACGTCAGCTCTGAGTCTTGGACACATCAGCTCTGAGTCTTGATTTCTTATAAACCCTAATTAGACTAAAGTTTTTCCAAGTCAACTCTTCTATTAAAGTCAACTGTGTTCTCTGTGGTTCGTCCCGATCTCTTCATTGTACTTGATTTCAGATTTTTAAATCATCGTGAGTTTAGAATTAGAAATTTTTTTTACGGACGATCGTGTGTTTCAACGACCGCACTAAATCGATCTGTCATGTAATCATTCAATTGTCTCCTAACATTTCCCTCATCATTCCGGGCCATTTCTACATGGTCTATGGTTGAAGAAGACGTGGAAGAGGAAGGCGATTGCGAGGAGCGTTCAAAAAGATTTACACATAAAGGGTTAGTCCTCTCTCCCCAATTGGACTATCATCTCATAGGAGGGTGAATCATAAAGATATATGAATATTTAAGAGATACTTCTAAAAATATTCAACAATGACAAACAACCACACTTGAGCGTCACTATCCGTTAGAGTTACACCCTCTCAATTCGAGTATGAAGAAGTAATCATCTGTGATCCGCAAAGAAGGGAAGAATCACTTAATCTCATTGAATTGACTATCTCAAAGATGTATTTCTCCTTTAGATTGCTCACTGTAGGATCGATGTAAGTTAATTTAAAAATAACCAAAAAATCCGAGTTGACGGAGTGAAAATTAATGATTTTTCTCAAAATTATGCTTAAATTCCTCGGCAACGGTGCCATCTAACAAGAAGACTTCATGTAGTCACTGAATACACACAAAATTTTGTCCAAAAAATTTCCAAAATCACCAATTTAAAGATTAAATCACTAATTAAAGAGTATAGTAGTGAATAAGGGTCGAATCCATAGAGAAATAAGGGAAATTTTGAGATATCTTTGAAATTTCAATCGAATCGGCTCATGAATTGACATGAGAAATATGGGGGTTTAGTAAATTCATAAAGATAACTCTAAGATAAATCCACAGAATAAAAAATCACACAATTTGGATTAAAATTCGCTGAGAAATTGAGAATTGAGATCGAGAAAGAAAATCAATCACGATTTGTGATGAAAACTGAATTACATAAAAAATTAACCTAATATACGATTGAAGATTAAAATATAATTCTACATGAAGATTAAGTATAAGGAAATCACGTAATCTAACCAGAAGTCACACTCGAATCGATCCAATTAATCACCGGATTCAAGGCTTTATATTACGCGATTTTGAAAATGAATTTTAGATTTCAAGAGGTGATTTCTTCTTATTCTCTCCACCAAATCTTGATTTCAAACACTCCTCGGATGCGAAAATGAGTCTCGAAGAATAGAAATCAAGTGATTCTAGGACCGAATTTTCTAAACAGTTTGATTTCTCAAAACATCCAAAAATGTGTTTTTTCGTCCAAGAACATTTCAATTTATAGAGAAATTGGGCGTGACCGTTGGATGCGTCTCTTCATCTTTGATTAATGGCTCAGATTAAACACCGATTTGTGAATCGTCATCTTTAAGTCGCATTCATTTGATCTTCATCGAGCGATCGAGATGAGTCCATGTGTCTATCCAGGTGCATTTAATCTTGACCGTTATAACTCTTGAGATGAGCGATTGAGATTAAATCTTCTTAAAATGAATCATCATCTAATCAGATGCAGCGATGTACCCCCCCCCCCCTCTAGTAAGTGAAATTTGACGATTGCAATTGAACCGCGTGATTGGGCGCTTCTCGTTATGCCGCGTCACGTGTAAATTAAAACAAAAATAAATAGTTCCATATAACATAAAGTAAGATGATTTAAGTAGATATAAGGTATGTGACTATAATGCGTTAGCGAAAATCTATAATGAATGCTTTAACCCACTAATTACTCACACACGCACACACGCACACACTGATAACATGTAATTTATACAAGAATTTACATGATTATTAATACAATTGAAGGCATTAAATATTCTATTTGTATGCATGTTATCATATTTTGACCACATTTCTATCATTTTATGTAATTTTAGGTTATGATCTAAAAATATTGCATTTTGGGGATAATTATGCATAATTCTCATAATATAATTTATTCATGTTTATATTTTAGATCATAAATTGTATTTTCATGATTTAATGATAAGAGAAAATGATTTATTTACACTTATGTTTTTCTAAATTTATTTTCTAAGAGGAATGAGTGTATTTTTTAAATTAAAATTAACTTTCTCGTTATTTAAATATTTTAACTTTTTATAATGATAGATAATTTAATTTATGATCCAACAAAGTAAATTTGGATTAATTTGGAGTTGTATTTCAAAAGTTATGTATTTTCCAATTTTGGGTTAGAGTACATGTTTTCATCCTAATCTATCTTCCTTTAGCATTAGATTTACATATTGACGCGTAGATTAAGTTAATTTTAGTTTTAATTTTGGTTTTTATCACTTTTCATGATAGAATTTCTTTCTCAATTTCAAATCTCAATTTTTGTGCAAATTCTAATCTTAATTCAATGATTTTTTATTCCATGAAATTTTATTTGAGTTATCTTTCTTAATATACTAAAATCCCTAATTTCTCACCTCAATTTATTGTCTGATTTGGTCGAATTTCAAAGATATCTAAAAAATTCCCTTATTTCTCCGTGGATTCGACCCTTATTCACTTTTATACTATCTAATTAGTGATTTAATCTTTTAATTGGTGAGTTTAGAACTTGTTTAACAGTAGATTGTGTGAATTCAATGATCGCACGAAATCATTTTGTCAGACACACGCGCACACGTGCTCATGCACAAGCCACCACATGGCGATGCTCTGCCACATCAACGTGCGATTAAGAACTTTTAAAAAAAAAAAATTGAAATAAATTCTAGAAAAATATCTAAAAATTAGACAATTCAAACTTTCTACTTCAGGAATATGGATGATAGTGCTAGCTCGATAATGTTATAATTAGGAGTTTCTCTCTCTATCATATGCTGAGTGTTAAGACCTATTACCTCATTGATGGTCTAGAATTTCTACTTCACCATTTAGGATACCATTAGCCACCTCATAATTTTATAAATTATGAGTTTCTCTCTCTATTATCTTGTTCTTGGAAAAAAGCTCAGGCCAATTTGTGCTGAATTCTATATACTTTTGACCAGATAGACCACGAAAATTTTGTCTGCCAATAAGGATAACGGTACTCAGTTCCTCATTGTTTTAAATTATGAGTTTCTTTCTCTGGTATCTTCTTTTCTGAAAAATAGTTAGCCATTATTTGATGATTTTCAAGATCTATTACCATAAAAACAGTCCAAAATATCCACTTCACCAATGAGGAGAACAAAATTCAGTTGCTTATTATCTGTTGACGATGAGATGAAGAAACCCTAGAATCATATATGAAAATGAGAGTACATAGGTCCTTATATAGGAGAAGATGAGAGGAGAAGATAAATGGGCCGAGAGCCCAATACCACTATCAGACATTATCCAAATCGAGATTTTCTTTTTTAAGGATCCTCTTTAGAAAATATTTAGGCCATTGTAGACTGAATTCTAAGACCTGTTACTGCAAGAACATCACAAAATTGTTACTCCACCCAAAAGGAGAACATAATTTACTTCATTAATTTTCTATGCATATAAATTTCCCCTTCAATGATCTGCTTGTTTAACGAATATGGACTGAATTCTAAGACTTCGTGCTGCTAGAGCATCGCATAGTTTCTATTGGAAAAGGAAATCACTTGTCTTTCAAAATTTTAATCTGTGATCCATGATTTTAATTAGGTGTCGGAGAGGGTGCTGGCCTTTTGGAACAGCAACCACATCAATCGTTTGTTCAGGCAAGAATTTGAAGTTGATCTTGTCGATCATCTTTGCGGCGTTGATGAACAACACGAAGATCCATTGGAATCAAGCAATCCACGGCCTCACCCTCAATGTGAGGAAGATTTTTTCCGACCAAAGTTATTAAATTGAAGAAAATCTTTGAATAGATAGAACTTTGAATATATAGAAAACTTCATTTCATTAAATGAACAATTTCTCTCTCAAAAGAAGAGACACAACTCATATTGTCATTGTTCTTTCCTCTCCTGCACTTGATCTCCCAAAATGCTTGCACCACTTTCTATGCAAAAAGGATGAGCCCAAGGTCAACCAATTCTACCAAGAAAATCCATGTCACCAAGTTCCTAGACATGTGCTTGATCTAGTATTCCATATAGACAGTGTGATCTTATATGTGAAGATCACAAAAATATCATGTGGTGGGATATGAGCACTAACCCCACCAACACAGACCACAACATCGATACCCTTGGACATTGTCTATTCCTAAGGTTTATTTTATAGTTTATTTCATAAATTATGTTTACTTCATTTTAATTTGTAATTTATCTTCTCCTAGGCTTATAAATAGGCTACCCATTGAGTAATGTGATAGACATATTTTGAATTATGAATCGTATTATTTTTTCTCAAAAGAAGAGAAATTATGCCATCATCACCCATAATAGCTGCCCTGTCAGATCATGCCCTTCCGTATTCCACTTCATCCCCCTTCTTGAGATTTTGTGCACCACCATCGCAACTCTTAGCCATCATGGCGGCACCTAATCTCCCTGCCGCCAAAGGTGCGACCTCTCTTGCACGTCGTGCGGCATCACTATGACACTATAAAAATTGATTTCTAGTAGTTTTGTAGAGGCATGTAATGTAATGCTTGGCTTTACATTTTTCTTATGATTGAATAAATTAGAATAGGTTGACTTGACAATGTACAAGGTCCATTGAAATCATCTGTTTGCAATAGAAAATTTTCTCACCATGACCTGTGGTAAAGAGAATAATTTCTCAAATCAATGTTGAGAAAATTTGCAGAACAATTCTATTTGACAATCATATTTTATGGCATAATATACACAGTAAAAAATGTTTCAGTCTGATGAAGATCTCAATGTAGACACAAATTACACCACATCTGAAGATCAACCTTGTGTTTATAATTCAAGCCAACCAAGCTCAACGACCTTATTTTCTCAATTTATTCAAAATCTGGATTCTATCAACGTGAGAACCCATATCTCAAGAAATCATGAAAAAATTAGAAAGCATGAAAAATTCATAATTAAACTTTGAGGTCTTGGAAATAAAAAATCCTATTTCACATGACATCTGAAATAATAATTTGGAGTTTTATGATGCTTTTTAGCCACAAACACTAGTTTGACTTGGAAAGTTAAACTAAGACAATTGAAGGCTTGAATTTGATTCAATTCTCATTTTTCGTCACTATTCTCATCATTCATTGCATCCTTATCTTTCCACTAGAAAATTTTAAATAATATGATTAATTTCAAGTCAATTGATCATGGAAAAAGTCAAACAAGATTAATGCACATAGTTTGCTTGAAGATGGTGTAATTTGTGGACTAGGCTAAATGACATGATGTAGACAAAAATATCATAAGAACTGATAGAATGCATCATAATCACTCCAGTTATGCACTAAAAGTAATAAATTATGATGTGAATGCACATGTAACTTTTATGTTATCAATATTCAAAGACTAATCTAGCTCTGGATAGAGTATTGTTGCAAAGATGTCCTTTTCTTATACCCCAACTAGATCAAGGTTGTGATGGGAAACTCATATTCCTAAGAAATCAAGTTTTTAAGAAAAAAATAAAAATATCATTTCCAAGAAACAAGCTGGGATAGTACCTCATATTGCTAAGAAGTCAAGTTTTTAGGAAAATTTTAAAAATAATTTCCAAGAAACAAGATGGGATTGTACTTCATATGCCTCTCTCTCTCTTTCTCTAAGTCTATATGTATTATGTATGTGATAGCTTTTAGAAGATGTCACAATAGCAATTTCTATAATAATTTATCAACCACTCTCCTCTAAAATACCTTGATGTCTCTCTCTCTATCTCTATTCATGCTTTTGATATGACCCCAATAAAATCTTTCTTTTCATGGACTCCATCCCATTCATTATCCCTTTTTAAAATCACCAAAAAAAAAGTTTCTACAAGGAAATTTGTTATCATGCATGTGTTTTTGAGATAAATCTAAAAGATTAGAACTCAAAAATGGCCAAAAGCTAATATGCCACTCTACGAAGGAAGAAAGGAGAGGAAGATGGATGCAAGATAAACTCCTTAATCCATCAATGGAGTACCAGGGTCTGACGTACTTGCCATCAAGAGTATTATTGGAATCCCATGAGATGTTCAAGGTAGGTTGTTGAGGAGATAATGGCTCGAATAGTTTTGGCCAAGGAGATGCCAGAAGATGGTTGCCAATGAGACGCTACCCAAGAAACGTGTTGCCGAGGGGAGTTGGCCATGTAGATAATTGAGGGAACGGCTAGAGGATGGTGCCAGTGCATAGGAGCTGATGTGAATCCAATTCAGGTGAGTACCGAGTCATGTATGTAGAGGCCGAGAATTGAAAATGATGATTGTGATGGAAGGTGTTCTAGCTTAGTGGCAGTTACAAGCGTTCAACGATCTTCCATCTTCGGCGTTGGTTCTTTTGCTTTTTCTATTTCAAGTAGTTTTGCTTTAATCAGGAGCGTTGGATGAGGGGAGTTATGACGGTCTAGATGAAGACACGTCAGGTGCGACGGGTGCACACTATGGAGGTCGTTGGAGACCCTTTCTCTCTCTCATCTTTGTGTTGGAAAATTTATAAATACCCAATCTATTCAACGATTTCACTGATAAATGAATATCTCACTCAATCCCGATTAAGTCTGAGTTCTCCCTCTCCCCAATGTCGTTCATTGAATTGATTTCTCCACAATCTCAGCGTGAGAGTCAAAGCGAATCATAAAATCACATTTGACACCAGAGCGAACCGATCTTCCGAAGAATCAAGAATGGTAAAGAAATCTACGGATGGAGAAATGGGAGCATCGGTGCCGTCTCTCAAGCTGTCAAAGATGAACTATCATGTATGGTCCATGACCATGGAGGTATACCCAGACTCTCACAAGTTGTGGCAGGTTATTCTCGGTGAAAATACGTCGAAGAAGAAGGATTGTCAAGCGCTTGCAGTGATAATGAGCAGCGTTCTAGAAGATCTTCTGGGAATCCTCAATGCGAAGAAGTCAGCTAAAGAAAATTGGGAGATCTTGCGTCAGCGAAATCTCGGCGTGGACAGAGTGATCCAGTCCTACATCCAAGGACTTAGACGCGATATAGAGATACTCACAATCTCGAAGTCGGACTCTGTACTGGATTTGTGATGAATTCACACACATCGTCACCGATCTGCGGAATTTGGGAGAGCTAATGGAAGAGAAAGAGGTGGTGTGCCAATTCTTGAGAGCGACGCTCGCCAAATTTGATGCTCTTACTCTCTCTTTGGATCAATACAGTGAACTTGGTAAGGTGAGTCTTGATGAGGTAATTGGATCTCTCATTGTTCATGATTTGCGGCTCAAAGAACGTGAGTCTCGTGAAGAGGAACAGGTCCTATTGGTCAAGGCGCTAGGTAAAGACAAGATATCCTTCAAGAAGGAGTCCTCGTCGCGTGGCAGAGGACGTCATCGCGGCTGTGGTGACGAAACGATATATGTATGTTCGTTGAATACACACGATGTCGTGTCAAAAAAATTCCAAACTTACCAATTTTAAGATTAATTAACGAATTGAAGGGTATAATGGTAAATAAGGGTCAAATCCACGGAGAATTAGGGAAATTTGAGAGATATCTTTGAAATTCGATCAAATTGGATGCCGAATTGAGATTAAAAATTGGGCAATTTATGATATTAAGAAAGATAACTCAATTGCGAATCCACACAATCAAAAATTGAGTGATTTGGATTCGAATTCGCGGAGTAATCGAAGTTTGAAAATGAGATAGAAATTCAATCGTGAAAATGATTAAAAACCGAAATGAAAACCAAATTAAACTTAATATACGACTCGAAATGTAAAATTAACACTAAATGATGAAAGATTAAGATGAAAACACACAATCTAATCCAAAGTAGCCTTCACAATGATCCAATTAATCGCCGGATTCATGGATTTTCATTCTGCAATTTCGAAGACAAAGATGGCATTCAAGATGTGATTTCTCCTCATTCCTTCAATCAATTTGCGATTTCAAATACTCCTCGGACGCGGAAATGTGTCCAGAAGAGAAATAAATCGATGGACACTTGAATTGTGGTGTCTTAACAATTCAATTTCACTCAAAAATTCAAGGGTAAGGTTCCGTTCGCGAAGAACAGTCAATTTATAGAGGAAAAGAGGCGTAACCGTCGGATCAACAATCGGATCGCGATCAATGGTTCAGATGACACGTCGCTTGATCGAATCATTGTGATTAAGTCGTGAGCGTCCAATCGTTGATGGAGGGTTGAGATACATCCTCATCGCGTGAAGAAGGGACGCGTCGATTTATCGCGCCCGTTGCATTTTCATCGGGCGGTCACGATTAATCGTAAGGTCCACCGATTATGATTAATCATGACCGTTATAACTCCTTGATGGACGGTCGCGATTGATGTCAAGATCTTCACTTAAATCGCAATTAAAGCACGTGCTCTGATGGTGATCCGGTGGACTTTACGTCCACACGATCCACGCGCGATAATCCACGCGCATTGATCCGATGATCCACGCTTCGCCACGTGTACTGCAAACTTAAAATAAGAGTGAACATAGTCCCACACGCAGAAAATTAAAGAGAATGATCGGGTTTATAAGCTGGAGCGGATATGACGATTAGTTTAAATCTGATTTACGGATGCTTATATGTACTATAACCATATATAATATAAATAAATATGTATATCACAAGTGTCACCTCTGCGCCACGTAAGCGCTCACGTGGGTCCGCGTGGCTCTGCCATGTGGTCTTACGTGTCACGTCGCATCCACGCGGGTCCCGCGCGATAAATCTAACCCTTTTTCCTTTTTTAATTCTTTTTAATTCTTTTAAAATCGAAAATATACTTAAATAAATTCAGAAAAATTCTAGAAAATTCCTAAAAATTGTAAAAATCATAAATTTCAAAATACAACTCCAAATTAATTCAAATTTATTTTGTTGGATCAGAAATTGAATAACCTATCATTATAAAAATAGAAAGAGAATGAATTTTAATTAAATAAATACAGCCATGTATTTTCTAAACTAACTTTATAAAAATACATGAATGTTAATAAAGATCTTTTCTCTTATATTTACATCATTAAAACATATTTATGATCTTAAATATAATTAGGATTAAAATCATAATGTTTAATTATGCATACTTATCCATAATTTGGTGTATTTTAGATCATAACATAAAATTATACAAAATGATAGAAATATACTTAAAATATGGTAACATGCATACAATTAGAAAAATTAATGCTTTTATTTGCATTAATAATCATGTAAATTCATGTATAAATAGCATGTTATCACGTGACAGAGGAAGAAACCGAGGCCAAGGTCGAGGACAAAATTAACCAGCTGAAGAAGACAAAGAGAAGAAACCATTTGACAAATCGGTAATTCAATGTTATAATTGTAAAAAATACGGTCACTTGGTGTATGAATGTAGGAGCTCAAAGAAGACGCGTGATGATCGAGCATATGTGACAAAAACCACCCCGGCAACCGCGATAGTAAATACATCTAATATAGTGATATCGACCTCCTCCCTGGTTATGGCTATTGTGGAAGAAGCAAGTGATTTGCTCCTTCATGGATAAGAGAAAGCATCGTTTGATCTTGCTCTATGGTATCTTAATACTAGGGCAACTAACCACATGACAGGCTACCGTAATTTCTTCAGTGATTTGGATGAATCTACCACTAGATTTGTGAAATTTGGTGACAATTCAAGAATCCAAATCAAAGGAAAATTATCTATTGAGAGTAATCAAAACAATGGAAGCACTCTTCAACTTTGCGATGTCCTACTTGTTCCACAGTTGGAAGCAAACATCTATCAGCCTTGGTCGATTAGACGAAAAAGGCTACTGTATGATCATGGGTGAAGGTAAGTTCACCATTTTCAATCATAACGGTCATCTCTTTGCAGAAGTGCATAGATCTGAGGGACAACTCTATTTGCTGAAGCTCAGCATAGTGGATCAATGCATGCTAACTGAGGAACATTTTGAAGATTGGCTTTGGCACTCCCGATTCAGACATATAAGCTTTCATACTCTGAAGGAGATGTCGAATTGACATTTAGTTGAAGGACTGCCAATGATCAAGGTACCCAACAAACTTTGCAGAGACTGTGTGGTAGGGAAACACCACAGGACACCTTTTTCACTGAACTCTAGGTATTGAGCAACTGAGCCTCTTGAACTCGTATATGCTGACATTTGTGGACCTATATCACCACCTACTCTAGGAGGAAGCAATTATTTCCTCCTCGTTATTGATGATTACACACGATTAACTTGGGTGGCAATGTTGTAGAAGAAATCTGATCCATTTGAAGCCTTCAAATGGTTCAAAACTGTAGCAGAGACAAAAAAAGGAGTGAAGTTAAAGACACTCAAATTTTTCAAGCTATTGTCTTAATCATGGCATCAAAAGACAACTGATTGCTCCCTACTCACCTCAGCAGAAGGGGGTAGTTGAAAGGAAAAAAAGGTCTGTAATGTCCATGGTACGTGCTATGCTACAAGAAAAGAAACTTCCTCAAGAGCTATGGGGAGAACCAGTAAGTACAACAATATATATTATCAATCATTCACTCACCAAGAGTTTGCAGGGTCAAACTCCTCATGAGAATTGTAAGAGAAGACCTTCAATTGATCATATGAGGACTTTTGGATCAATTGTCCATGTGAAGGAAACGAAGGGGCATCTAAGCTAGAAGACAAAAGCAAGGCTATGATCTTCATCGGCTATGAGCTTGGTTCAAAGGCATATCAATGCTTTGACCCGGTCAACTCTAAAGTAATCATCAGCCATGACGTAATATTTGAAAAAGGAGAAAAGTGGACTTGGTCGACGCAAGGTGAAAACTCAAACACACTCACCTTCTTACTAGATTTTCTCTTTGATAAAACACATGACGATGAAGTTGACCACCTTGGTGAAGAAACAGGGGTTTCCACTCCTCATGAAGAGATAACATCTCCAAGTGTATTTGAAGGCAATCAATCACCAAGATACAGGTTGTTGATTGACTTATACATTGAGACTACTCCCATCACACATGATGAGCAAGTGTGTCTACTCTCAGGTGAAGAACCTCTCACCTACTCAGAAGCTGCTAAAGAAGAGGTATGGAGACAGGCCATGAGAGAAGAGATGCTGGCTATTGATCAAAACAACACCTGGGAATTGGAAAATCCTTTACCAAATTGCAAACCAATTGGACTAAAGTGGATTTTCAAGCTGAAGAAGAATTCACAAGGAGAGGTCATCAAACACAAGGCATGACTGGTTGTAAAGGGATACTCACAGAGAAAAGGGATCGACTATGAGGAGGTCTTTGCACCTATTGTCCGATCTAAGATAATTAGGATTCTAATTGCATTGGCAGCACTAAAGCAATGGAAAATCCATCACCTTGATGTCAAGTCAGCGTTCTTGAATGGGGAAATTAATGAAGAAATATCTGTGAAGCAACCAGAAGGTTTCTTAATCAAAGGAAAGGAAGGACATGTGCTACGATTAAGAAAGGCCTTGTATGGATTGAAGTAGGCTTCGAGAGGTTGGTATTTCAAGCTTCATTCATGTCTGACCTCACTTGGCTTTGTCAAGGGAAGCTATGAACAATCTCTTTATCTCAAAAAATTGGATGCTAATACTCTTGTTGTTGGAGTCTATGTGGATGATCTAATTGTCACAGGATCAAGCTCTGATGTCATAGAGGTATTTAAAGTAGAGATGAAACGGACGTTTGATATGAGCAACTTAGGCTCTCTTAGTTCTTACTTGGGTATTGAAGTCAAGCAAGGTAGGAATTTTATCTTTCCGTCCCAAATGCTCTATGCACAAAAGCTCCTTAAGCATGAGAAATTGACAGAATATAATGCAACGACAACCCCAGTTGAAACTCGAGTAAAATTTACCAATGGAGGAGGTACAAGGGTAAATTCCATAGAATACAGAAGTCTAATTGGAATTTTGCGATACTTGACTCACACGAGGCCGGATCTTCTATTCTCAATGGGAATATTAAGCAGATATATGGAAAATCACAATCAGGAGCATTATAATGGGGTGAAGCGAGTACTAGGATATGTAAAGGGGACAGAGGACTATGGATTATTCTACAAAAAGGAGAATCCAAATCCATAACTAATTGGGTACAATGATAATGATTTTGCAGGAGATTGTAGTGGTCGGAAAATCACTTCTGGTCATATCTTCTTCTTTGGAAGAATGACAGTCCGCTAGTCATCACAGAAACAAAGTATAGTCCCTCTCTCTACTTGTGAAGCCGAATATATTGCTACAACTACGGCTACTTGTCAAGCCGTATGGATGAATTGCCTGATCGGTGAATTGATGGATAATGGGAAAATGACGGTGAAGTTAATCTTGGACAATCAATCGTCAATTACGTTAAGTAAGAATCCAGTCCATCACAATCGAGCTAAACACATTGACACCCGATATCAGTTCATTCGACAGTGAGTTGAAGATAAGAAAATAGAAATCGGCTTTATTCAGACGGAAGATCAGTTAGCGGATATATTTACTAAAGCTCTTGGAAATACGAAATTCCAGGAAATGCGAGGTCACATTGGTATACGTAACACTCTGTGGAGGAGATAGAGCAATGAGGAGATTGATTGAAGGTGCTCCAGCTCAGCGGCAGTTCTTTTGCTTTTTCTGTTTCAGGTAGTTATGCTTTAATCAGGAGGTCGTTGGAGACCATTTCTCTCTCTCCTCTTCGTATTGGACAATTTATAAATACCCAATGTATTCAACGATTTCACTGATAAATGAACATCTCGCTCTATCTCGATTCAGTCTGTGTTCTCCCTCTCCCGAATCTCGTTCATCGAATTGATTTCTCCACCATCTCGGCGTGTGAGTCATAGCGAATCATAAACTCACAGATTGGTGGTGACATCGACAAGGATAACCTACGGCTGGAAATGGCCGCATGGACATCGACGGGGCAGTCAGGATGTGGCTATAAGCAAGCCGACAATGGCTCAGATAGAGCTATAGGCGGGCAGGTATGTGGCCCATGCCAGTGTATCGCAAGACAAGAGTCGGGCTTAGATGCGAGGTGTCTGGAAGGAGGCAAGCTGGAGGTAGGTAGGGCTTGGTCATACGGCAAAACGAGGACTGGCAGTAGGTGGATCGTGAGGCCAATTGGCCACAGGAACTTGATGGCCAATAGGCAATTGATGACCAACAAGGTAGAAGAACTTCTCAACCCGTCAGGGTTAGCAGGGCTGACTGGCAGGGCAAAACGACCAGCAAGAGCATCAAGGCCGACTGGTATCCAGTGAAGCAGACGGGTCGCCCTATGGTGGCACGGGCAGTAGGAAAGGCGCACCATGGGGTAGGGCTGTAGATTAGCGGCCGGCAGCTTCCGATAGCAGCCACGACAGCAGAGGACACCTCGGCGGCGGATAAGGTAGCAGAGCTTGTCCATGGTGGCAGCTGGGGCTCTACGGGTGGTTGCCAAGGTTGAAGCATCTGCCTGCACTGTGCGAAGCGTCTAGGGCTCCTTGGCAGAAGTTACGGCATTAGAAGCCAACAACAGTGGTGCCATGGTAGTCGGGCAACTTTGGAGGTAGGATGACGCTTGCTTGAAAACTCTGAAGGGACGACTGAACAGGGCTGAACTGGCAGCAAAGTGGTGCCGGCCGCAAAGCGACATTTTGTCGGACAAGAGGGCAGTGCTAGAGGCGATAGGGAGGCATCCGCAGGGAAGCGGGCAATCAGCATTAGCGAGCCATCGACGGCGACATCAAAGAGACGATCCAAAAGGCAGCAGGAGGATGGCGACGACGACGACATTGTAAAGCCAAGGAACAAACCATGGCTCTGATACCATTTGAAGAAACAAAGCAGAGAAAATGAACATGAGATAAACAGCATAATCTATGTTAAGAAATGAAAAACAAGGTGTTATGGAGGGAGAAGAAGGTAGACGAAGAGACATACGATGTACAAAAAAATAAGGATAGGAATAGAGAGAGAGAGAGAGAGAGAGAGAGAGAGAGAGAGAGAGAGAAGAAGAAGAAGAAGAAGAAGAAGCAGAAGAAGGGACAAGGTCACATGGATGTAGAACCTAATGGGCCTAGCGGGCCTATTGGGTCACCTCAATATGGTATCTTCTTTAACTCTATCTCTCTCTTTCCAGAGTGTGTGTCTGCCTATGTGACTCATGTCAGAAAATGGGGCAGTTAGAATTCTCTTTTAAGGATATTTTAGTGGAAGTCTTCCACAAATCTTAGTAGTCTATACTACCAGACATAAAGATGAAAATGATGGTGAGCTTGACAGCTGAAACTCATAGAGAGAGAGAGAGAGGGAGAGAGAGAGAGAGAGAGAGAGAGAGAGAGGGAGAGAGAGAGAGAGAGAGAGAGGGAGAGAGAGAGAAAGAGAGAGAGAGAGAGGGGAGAGAGAGGGGGAGAGAGAGGTTCGTCCCTTGATATCTATCCTTCCACTTCCTGCCAAGGACGTCCCCTGAAATGGAGGAAATCCAACGAGCTCTCCATGTTCTGAGAAACTCCTCTCTATCCTTCCCTCTCCTCTTCCTCCTCTTCTCTATCTTACTATTTTTCTCTTACTCTTTCCTTAAAACCCATCACAGAAGAAACACCCATCTTCCTCCATCACCACGAAAATTACCCTTCATAGGCCAGCTTCATCTCCTATCCTCTCTCCCTCACTATCCCCTCAGAGATCTCTCCAAGAAATTCGGACCCACCATGCTTCTTTACTTCGGCAAAAAACCGACGCTCATCCTCTCTTCCGCTGAAGCAGCCCAAGAAGTGCTGAAAAACCAGGACTTGAACTTCTGCTCCAGATCATTTTCTCCTGCCGGATCAGTCTACTCTTATGGATCTCGCAACGTGAGTTTTGCTCCGTATGGCAAGCACTGGAGACAAGCTAGAAAGTTCTTAGTTGTGAATCTCCTTTCCGTTTCTAGGGTTCAATCTCTCCGCAAGATTATGGAAGAAGAAGTTAGGCTTCTGGTGGAGAAGATCTCGGACTCTTGTTCTTCGGGGTCTTTGAATATGAGCGAGATTTTGTACAGTTTCAACAGTGGAGTGATTGGCAGAATTATCGCAGGGAATTGTGTAGAGAGAGAACATGTTGGCTGCTGATCACCTCAAGAAGCACCCTCTCAAGATGATGAGCACACTCACAATTGCACTCAACCACTCAAAAGAAGAAGAAGAATGAGAGGAGAGAAATTCCACTAAAAAGCACTAAACCACTCACTAACACAATGGAGGAAGAAAGGAAGAACAGAGATACATTTAGGGATGCTAAGATCCCTATTTATAGGCTAGAAAGATGAGAAAAACCAAAAAATAAGCTCCTATTTTTCTGCCCCATTTTTCTGCTGAGTGCACGACGTGGAGCGTGAAAATCGCCCATTTTCTAGCCTATGTGTGCACAGGATGCACACTTTTCGCGCGGAGACCCAGCCTCCCGATTTAATCGCCGCGCGGAGTGGGAATAAACTCATTTCCCACATAACAGAGGAGCCGGAGGTTTAGAGAGATATTCAAAGAGGCCGTGGCTTTAATCACGAAGCCCAGTTTGGAGGATATTTTTCCGCAGTTCGGGTGGATGATTAGGGCTTGTGGAGGGAGCTCGCGGTTGAAGAAGCTGGTGGAGGTGAGGGATGAGCTTCTTGAGGAGATAGTGGTTGAGCATGAGAGGAAGAAGCGGGAGGACCGAGAAGAAGAGGTTGATTTTTTTGATCTCCTTTTAAGGTCTGCAGACATGGATGGCGGTTATGCCTTCTCCAGAGATGAAGTCAAGTCTATCTCCATGGTTAGCATCTCTCTCTCCCCACCGCCCAAAAAATAAAATAAAATATTGTTTTCCTCTTTTCCTACTCTGCAAGTCATCCTTGGAGTTACTCGATTGTTCCTCTCCTTTCTCCTTAGTATCCCCTTTCCTCTCTCCCCTCTTCCTCTCTCTCTCTTAGTCATCCTTGCACTGGTTCTAGTATCGCTGTCTCTCTCTCTCACTCCTTTCCCCTGAATACCCTCCCTTCCTCTCTCCGCTCTTCCTCTTTTTAAGTCATCCGTGGACTGGTTCTCGTGTCTCTCTCTCTCTCTCTCTCTCTCTCTCTCTCTCTCTCTCTCTCTCTCTCTGTCCCCTAAATACCCTCCTTTCGTCTCTCTCCTCACCCTCTCTCTAAGCCATCCTCGGACTGGTTCTAGTCTCTCTCTCCCTCTCCTCCCCCCTTAATACCCTCCTTTCCGCTCTCCCCTCTCCCTCTCCATAAGTCATCTTCGGACCTCTTCTAGTGTCTCTCCCCTCTCCTCAAAATCCTCCTTTCCTCTCTCTGTCCTCCTTCGTCAGGCCATCTTTGGAATCTCTCTCTCTCTCTCTCTCTCTCTCTCTCTCTCTCTCTTCCCTTCTGTCTGGCCATCCTTGTAAATTTTAAGCTATCATAGCTCCATAACTACGACATTCATTTAAGATTTTTAAGGGATCACAGCATCCATTTAAATGCGGCGACTAAAAAACATGAATAGAGAGGCTAAGTTTATGATAAGAGCACCAAGGTTTATGACTAAAGAGGATCAATTGAAGGGGGCCATAGTCCTTGAGTCACCATGGTAGGAAAAGCTTGAGCTTCTCTACAGGATTGCAATGGGGGGCTCTAGGAAATTTCTAATTCATCTTGAGACTCACTGGATATTCCTACCATGGTAAATCAAGAACTGTGGTTCCTTGAATTTATATGCAAGAGGAAAGGGATAATCCTCATTAATCATCATCGTAATTGGTCTCATCATTATGATAACTTAGAATCTAAATTTTAATGCATATACATGTCCACTCATAGAATTAAACCCTAAAACTCATATCTCTCTCTCTCTCACCCTACTTTCTAGGTTATCCTTAGACTAGACATGCTCTCTCTCTACCCCTTCTTCCAGCTTGGTCATCCTTGAACTGGTTCTACTCTCTCTCTAAAACCCTCCTTTTGTCGAGGTCATCCTTGGATAAGCTCTCTCTCTCTCTCTCCTTCCTTCCAACTAGGTCATCCTTGAACTGGTTCTACTTTCTCTCTCCCTCTCTCTCTCAGCCTCCTTTGAAAGTCATCCTTGGAATGGCTTGCTCTCTGTGTGTCTCTCTCACCCTCCTAATAAGGTCATCCTTGGAATGGCTTTTACTCTCTCTCTCTCTCTCTCTCTCCTAGATCATGTTCCCTCTGAATCCCTCAATTTTAACCCCACACTTCCACACTTAAATCCTTAGTTTACTGCAGGATATAATCTCAGGGGGGAACAGACACCGCCTATGTGGTCCTCGAATGGGCCATGTCGGAGCTCATAAAAAACCCTACCTCCTCCAAAAAATCCAGCAAGAGCTCCGCCACGTGAACGGTAGGGAAGAGGACTGCGTCAAAGCACCACTCCTCCATGCACTCCTCAAAGAAGTCTTCCGCTTGCACATGCCAGCGCCTCTCCTTCTCCCTCGAGAAGCCATCTCAGATACCCAACTCAATGCGTATGACATTCCTACTGGAACTGAAGTTTTCATCAACGCGTGGGCTATAGCAAGAGACGAGCAATGGTGGGACTCTCCGGAGAAGTTTTCACCGGAGAGGTTTCTGTCGACTTCTTTCGATCCGTGGGGTAAAGATATGCAATTCCTGCCTTTCGGAGCGGGGGAGGAGGATGTGTCCCGGTACGCGTTCGCTCTATGCGAGCTTGAGCTTGCTCGGCTGGTCTCCCTGAAGAACTTTGATTGGGAAATGCCTCCTGGGAAAACTCCTGAAGATCTTGACATGGAAGAGAGTCCGGGGATAACTATTCATAGAAAGACGCCACTTCGTCTTGTGGCCATCCCCCGTGCTTGAACTTTATGATAAGATGAGCTATACGCTGCTTGTTGTTTGCATGTTTATCTATATGAATAAATCAAACTGGGATTAACCCTTGATGCTAAAAATTTTGCCAATGAATTGGCATCCACGGTTGAATGGCATACATAACTACAGTTTTATCACTTTTCAATATGTTTTGGAATCTAGACGACTTGATTTTCACCCTCTAATTTGACTAAACAAGCCAAATTTGTGTGTTCATTGAAAGTACACCTCAACAGGTCAAAAACTTACAAAATTCTCTTTAAATTAAGATAGAATAAGCATAATTATTGAGAACATGTCATATCCCCAGATAACTAGAGTTTAGTTTTTAGATCTTTTTAAGGAATGAAAATCATAAAAGTCAAATTTAAATCCATGGAAAAATTGATGAGAAAGTTTAGAGAGAGAAAGTCATTTTCAAGGAGAGAGAAAGTGCAAAAAAAATTATCTTAATTTACCATTCTAAGATCAAAGTTGCCTCTAGATGATAAAATGTTGATGAAAATATGACTAAGCAAATGATCCAATCTTGGAGGATCAAGGTTCTTTGCACCTACATATTCTTAGAGGAAATTTAGAATTCACGCAACAAATTATCATGATTCTTTCGATGAGATCTTGATTTAAAATGCTTCATATGTGTGGAAATGAGTTGAAAACACTTTTACATTGCAAGATTCAAGGAAATAATTATCGAAGGGCTCGATTGATTGAGAATGTCTAGGAATACATTATTGACAAAGAGAGAGAACATATAAAGAGGTTGATTTGGGCTTGGACATCGAATTTGTTGGGAAATGAGGTCAAAAAGCTTTCTATCCTTAGTATCTCTATATCGATGACTATAGGATCAGCCATACTTATCATATGACTTGCATCTGATAGTGCTCTTCTTAAATATCCCACAAATAGGAATGTTAAAACATGTTTTTAAAGACTAGTAATTAGTATATTATGATCTCATCCTAATTAACTTAGTCATCATATGTGTTCATCGACTTCATTGCTAACATCATACAAGAATGACAATAAATAAATTTTATTTCAATGGACATAAACAAGTTACATTAAAGTGCGATTGGCTTATATATGCCACATATCCATCAAGATTGCCTCTTGAAATGCAGTCAATGAACAAGAATAAAACAAAATAAAAGAATTTTTGCCTTTAAGTCATGAGCATTTGATCATGATCAAAGTGCCCTTGTGATGCTACACTATCGCGCACAGATGAAGCATCGCTTAGAGTTTGATCTACAGTCTCAGATCACACCATGCATCAAAAGGATTCCATCAGTCATTTTGATTTTGGTCCATTAGAATTATTTTGATCAACAACTAGGATGCCCCCAAAAGATAAGATAAATTGTCATCTTATCTTATTTTGCCACTTACCTAGGTGATTTAAGTGAAGATTGACACTCCCAATTGAATCAAGATCTCTAGCCCCTCATAGCGTGCCACTTCCCTTCAAAAGTAAGCAGAATAACTTAGTCTCATTTATGCAGCCAATTCAAGCATCTCAATCTAAGTAATTACTCCCCTTAATTAGGCATTGTAGCTTGTTTCTATGTGAGCATGGTTTGGCACATCAACTCCTCTATGTTAGCCACCCATCGTGGGCCCCATTTTTATTGATTTCAACTTAAATAAATTCTCTTCATTAAATTAGAAATTCAAAAATTATCATTTCATGCCATTTAATTTAAGAATTAATAAGAAAATAAAACATTTAACTCCACAATTCGCTAAATTAGAAAAAAAAAGTAGATATTATTTAAAGTTTATTTTAAATATTTATTCTTATTATTTTTATTAATATCTAAGAAATTCAAAATCTCAAATAAAATGAGGTTAATATTGAAATAACTATGCAAAAATAACTTTGAAATAATATATTTTGTGATTTTGGAATGTGGCATAATATAAAAATGTAATAATATGCACCTTAAAGGTATAAATTATGTCTTCTGGTGCTCTATTAATCTCACAATTACAAGCATATATTGTGTGTTATCAATGAACCTCAAAAATGGTATTTTATTCATTCACCCATGATTGAAATCGAATTTTATATCATCGACAACCAAGAGAAGGGGAAATTCTCTTTGTTAGTGATAAGTTGACTACTGATAACATGCAATCTTAACATGATAAAACATGCTTATCAATGCAATTTAAGGCATAAAACATTACATTTATGTGCATGTTATCATACTTTGAGTGCATTTTTATCATTCTATGCATATTTATGTCATAATCTCAAAATACACTAAATTAGGGTTAATTATGATGAATTAAAGATAAATAATTTTATAACCCATCTTTACTTGAGATTATGAATGGTTTTTAAAGTTAAATAATAAGAGAAATCATTTTTATGAACATTCATTTAATTTTTCTAAAGTTAAAATCTTTTAAAAAAATGAATGTATTTTTTTGAAATATAAATTAAATCTCTTATTATTTAAATATTTTGAATTTTTAGAATGATAGATAATTAAATTCCAGATCCAATGAAAGAAATTTGGATTAATTTGGAGTTGTATTTTAAAAGATATGATTTTTACAATTTTAGGGATTTTTTCTGGATTTTTCCTGATTTTTCTGATTTAAATTTTCGATTTTAAATGATAAAAATCTAAATAAAAAAAATTAAAAATGGGCCGCGGGGCTCGCGTGGATGCGACGTGGCACGCAAGGCCACGTGGCAGAGCCACGCGGACCCGCGCAGCGCGCCACGTGGCGCGATATATATTATATTATATTATATATACATATATAAATGGGTCTTTGTCCTCCCTATATGGGGAGGGTCATACTCTATAAACCGTCAAGTTATTTAAAACTCGACGGTTTCTCAAATCATAAGCTGTGTGGGACTAAATTTTTATAACTTTTCTTACCTTCAGGCGACGTGGCGCGAGGAGGGACGTCGGATCGTGATCGGAGCGCACCGATCGAGTGGACACGTGGTCCACGGATTAAATCAAGATCACGTGCGCTTTTTAAAAAGTTATAACGGCTCAGATTTCGTTGACGTGGGCAGAAGCGGAGGTGTCGGATCGAGATGACGCAACGATCCAAAGGCGTTGATCGCGTGAGCGCAGTCCACGGATCAAGATCAGACGCACGTGCTAAATAGAGTTATTATAACGGTTCTGATCGAGGCGACGTGGCGGCATCACGAGCGCTGATCAGATGGAGACGAGGACCACCAGAGATCATCAAGACCACGTGCGTTTTTCCAAGCTTTATAACGGCCGAGATGCATCCACGCGGACCGCATCTCAGCCGTTAGATCGCGATCCAACGGGCGCCGTTTCTAGGCGTTTTATAACGCCTCACACGTGGCTTAATCTGGAGCGCCCATCAACAATCCGACGGCCACGATCTATTCGTAACGTTTCAATTGATGCTGTGATCTCGGCCGCTGATGCGGATTAAACGCATCAATCGGACGGTTACGCTTTTTCGCCCCTATAAATCGACGAGTTCTTCGTCGTTCCATGTATTCGAGTGAGATTTCAATGAAATTGACTGTCTAGACACCTCTCTCACTCGTTTCTCTCGAGTTCTTCCTCCTCCTTTCTCAATTCCGCATCCATGGAGGGGTAGAAGTCGAGATTTGGTGGAAAATCGAGGGAAAAATCACGATTTCAACGTCCGAAAATTTCTCTCCACTTCAAATTTCGATTTCTCCGCGAAATTAAGTCCAAATTCATCGATTCTTGATTCCATGGAATCAATTTGAAGTCTTCTTTCCAAAAACACCATTTTCCCTAATTTCTCACCTCAATTCATCGTCCAATTTGACCAAATTCTAAAAGATATCTCGAAAATACCTAAATTCCCTGTGGATTCGACCCGTATTTACCATTATACCCCTCAATTCTCTCTTAATTCCCCAAATTGGTAAGTTCGGTATTATTTTTGACACGAGACCGTGTGAAATCGACGACCTCGCGGTCTCGTCCCGTCAACTACTCCCTAAAAGATCGTATTTTACTCTATAAAACCCATAAAGAAAATCCTTTTTTTATCAATTACTTACTAGAAATTGGGGAAATTCTCCTTGCCACTGATAAGTTGACAACCCCTAAAAACATGTTTTTTTCTAGAAAATCCCATAATTGAAATCTCTCATTTTATTTATAACCAACAGTAAAAAAAGGGAAATCTCTTTGCTAATGATTTGTGTCGACAAAATAATCTTACAAAATAGCCTATCGAAGCTATAGATTATAGGTGTTTTTGAAGTTAAAATAATGAGGGAAATCATTTTATAAACATTTATTTAAATTTTCTTAAGTTAAAATCTTTAAGAAATAAACGTATTTTTGAAATGGAAATTAAAACTCTCATTATTTATTAATTTTGAATTTTTAGAATGATAGATAATTAAATTTTGGATCAAATGAAAGAAATTTAGATTAATTTGGAGTTATATTTTGAAATATATGAATTTTTTAATTTTTAGGGATTTTTTCTAGATTTTTCTGAATTTATTTCGATTTTAAAGTGATTAAAACAATTTTAAAAAGGGCAAAAAGGGTTTACTTTTTACGCGGGACTCACGTGGATGCGACGTGGCACGCAAGGCCACGTGGCAGAGCCATGCGGACCCACGCTAGCACCTGCTTGGCGTGGATGTGACGTGTGCATATTTATATTTACTCGTAATATAGGGTTATAGTACATATAAGCATCCAATATTCAGATTTAAGCTAGCCCTCATATTCATCGCACCTTATATACCCGACACTTCCCTTTAAATTTTACCGTGTGGTACTATGTTCCACTATTCTTTTTAATGGCAGGCGACATGGAATAACGCGAGGCGTCGGATCAAAGGTGCGTTGAATGCCGCAAGTGGATCGCATAGACTTAAAGTCCACCGGATCATTAATCAAAGCACGTGCCTTGTTGGGGAGTAAGTGAGATGAATCGCGACCGTCCATCAAGGAGTTATAACTGTCGAGGCCAAATCGCGATGAAATGCATCGAGGAGCATTGGATCGCAATCTAACAGCGGCAGTTTCACGCGTTTTATAATGCGTCATCTCGGGCGTCCATCGGTGATCTGACGGATGCAAATTAATTATAAGGGTTCACGATAAACTGTTTCATCAGAACCGTTGATTAAATCCGATCGGGCGGTTGATAACATGCAATCTTAATATGATAATACATGACTATTAATGCAAAATAAGGCATAAAACATTCCATTTGTATGCATGTTATCATACTTTGAGTGCATTTCTATCATTTCATGCAATTTTAAGCTATAATCTCAAAATGCTTTAATTTAGGATTAATTATGATGAATTAAAGATAAATAATTTTATAACCTAACTTTACTTGAGATTATAAGTGTTTTTAAAGTTAAATAATGAGATAAATCATTTTTAAAAACATTCATTCAATTTTCTAAAGTTAAAATCTTAAAGAAATGAATGTATTTTTGAAATAAAAATTAAATCTCTTTTTATTTAAATATTTTGATTTTTGAAATGATAGATAATTGAATTTCAGATCCAATGAAAAAAATCTAGATTAATTTGGAGTTGTATTTTGAAAGTTATGAATTTTCTAATTTTTAGGGATTTTTCTCGATTTTTCTGAATTTATTTTGGATTTTAAATCGATTAAAAAATTTAAAAATAAGAATAAAAGGGGTTTAATTATCGCGCGGGACCCACGTGGATGCGACGTGGCACGCAAGGCCATGTGGCAGAGCCACGCGGACCCACACGAGCGCCGCGTGGCGCGGGATATGATGTGTGCATATTTATATTTACTCATAATATAGGGTTATAGTATATATAAGCATCCGATATTCGGATTTAAGCTAACCCCCATATTCACTCCACATTATAAACCCAATGAGTCTCTTTAATTTTATTCGTGTGGGACTAAGTTACTCTTGTTTTAAGTTTGCAGGACACGTGGCTGAAGGTGACGCGTTAGATTAAAGCAGCGCTGATTGTCACGCATTGATGTAGTGGACACGAGGTCCACTGGATCACCATCAGCGCACATGTCTTAAATGGGAGTTATAACGGTCCAGATTTTACGCGATCAAAACGCATCCGAAGAGTCAGATCGCAATCCAACGGATGCGTTTTCAAGGGGTTTTATAACGCACAAACACATGGCTTCATCGGGAGCGTCCATCCACGATCCAAGGGGCAAGATTTAATCGTAACGGTTCACCCTTACACATTTAATCTGGACCAATGATGAAGATTAAACGCCTCCATCAGACGGTTATGCCCAACTTGCCTATAAATTAAGGAGTTTTTCAATTTTTTAAGATATTCTTGGATGATTTCACCAAATTGATCTATCTACACCCTTCCATCCTTGAATCTCTCGCCTTCTAATCTCTTTTAGACTCATTTCCGCATCCACAGAGTGATTAAAAGTGAGATTTCATTGATCGATGAAGGAGAATTTGTCTCTTGAACACCGATACGGAGATTTCATTGATTCGAAATCGCGGAATGAAAAGCCTCGATCCGGCGATTTATTCGATCATTTTGATCGCTATCTCAGGTTAGAATACGTGTTTTCCCTCTAATCTTCCGTCATGTATCATCAATTTGTAATTTAGGATTGTAATTTAGCTTAATTTCATCCTTCATTTCGGTAGTTTCGTGATCCAATTTTCGGAAATTTCTCTCCACTTCGCTCTTTGATTTCTCCGCAAATACTAATCCAAATCGAGTGATTTTTTATTTCGTGGATTCGTCTTTGAGTTATCTTTCTAAATCTACCATTTTCCCTAATTTCTATCACCAATTCATTGTCCCATTTGATCAAATTCCAAAAGATCTCTTGAAAATCCCTTATTCCCTTTGGATTTGACCCTCATTTACCATTATACCCCTCAATTTGAGATATTTTCATCAAATTGGTAAGTTTGGATTTATTGTTGACACGAATTGGTGTGCAATAAACAACCGCATCGATTTGTTCCGTCAATGGCTACGCCCAAATGTCCTATAGATTGAGATGTTCTTCCGATTTGTAAACCATTCAAGAGCAAATCAATACAATTGATCTGTTTAGACACTCATCCTCTTGAATCTCTTGATCCTAACCTCTTCTAGACTCAATTACGTGTTCACGGAGGGCTTAACATCAAGATTTGGCCAAAAGATGAAGGAGGAATCGAAGCTTGAACTCGACGATCACGATTTCTGAATGTTTGATGAAGAGCCTTAATCTCGGCAAATAATTGGGTTAATCCAATCTCAATCGAGGGTTAGTGAAATCAGTTTTCGCTAATCTTTCATCAATTCATGTTTAATTTCCATTTAGATTAGTAATTTGATTTAATTTCAAGTTTATTTTTGGTAATTTTGTGATTTTCAGTTTCGAAAAATCATCCCACTTTGATCTTCAATTTCTCCGCAAAATCAAAGTCAAATTTGATGATTTTTGATTCTGTGGAATCGCCTTGAAGTTCTCTTTCATAATCTATCATTTTCCCAATTTCTATCATCAATTCATCGTCCGATTTGATCAAATTCGAAGAAATCATCATAAATTTCCTTAATTCCCTATGGATTTGACCCTTATTTACCATTATACCCCTCAATTCGAGATATTTTCATCAAATTGGTAAGTTTGGACTTTGTTTTGATACGAGACTGTATGAAATTGACAACCTCGCGGTCTCCTCTTGTCAGCATCCGGCATCTCTAAGTCTCTAACGTATTCTCGCATATCTAACCTCATCTCCAAGCAAGAAGAGGGTGAAATCCGGGAATCTTCATTATTCATTGTCTTCTTCCATTCCTCATCTAGGTAACATGGCCGGTTTCCGCATCTCTTCTAGTCTTCTTCCACCGCCATTCCCCAATGTTTTTTATTTTTCATTTGAAATTTTTGTATTTTTCATTCCGCTGTTTTCCATTCCGCTCTCCTCTCTTGCTCTCTCTCTTCGCTGTATTTTTCGCCCCCGTTGTTTTAGAACCCGTGGAGAAGGATCTGATCCTCCTAAAGGCTCACCTTCTGAGCTATTCATGAGATTCTGAGATTGCCCACCAACTCTTTGAGGAAAATCTTCTGAAGGATCATCTTCTACTGTCACTGCTTTTATTCAGAGGTGATTGTTCAATCTGAATTTTGTGGGATCTATAAATTGGAGCAGTTTATCCAGCTTCTTTTCCTACGGGTGCAAAAATTGTTGATCAATGTCCTCTACGCGCATATTTCTCTCTCTCACTCTTCTTTTCCAACGTCTCTTTTCCAATTTTTCTCTCTCTCACTCTTTGCATATATCTCTCTCTCTCTGTCGTTGCTGTTTTTCTCTATTAATATTTTTGTCCTCTCTATTAATATTTTTGTCTCTCTCACTCTCTGCATATTTCTCTCTCTATCTGTCGTCGCTGTATTTCTCTATTAATATTTCTGTCGTCGTTGTTTTTCTCTATTAATATTTCTGTCATCTCTCTGCATAGTTCTCTCTCTATCTCTCGTCCTCCTTGCATATTCTTTTCGTTTTCAATTTTTGTCCTGTCTCTGTATAATCCCTCTCTCCCATCACCATTTTTTCGGCTACAATTTCTGTCCTCTCTCTGAATAATCTCTCTCTCTCTATCTCTCACTCCTCCATCTCTTTTTCCTTTATAATTTCAGTCCTATTTGCATCCCTCTCCCCTTTGTCCTTGATTGATGGGACAATCAATTACAATCCTAGACATTTTTAATCAAAATCATTTGTGAATTTTTTATTAAGATTCTTCATTTCCTGAATATTATTATGTAAAAAAAATACTGTTTGATCCCCATCACGGGACTTGTCACTGAAAAATCTCCGTTGCTTTCTCATGGTGTTACAAGCTGAGAAGATTCTACTATTGATCGCCGGGGCTCACCTCGAGTCGATGCCATCGCCACGACAAGGGAACGGCAATCGAATCTGATTGAGGGGATCAAGAACGATTGCCTTGATCATTCAACGGTGGTATTGACAATAAGATTGAGGGGTGCTGATTTGATCGAGGCAGTGATCGGGTCGGATGAAGGATCATATCGCCGTTCTGATTAACGATATGCACTAGAAATTCGTGTTTCTATTCATAAGTATTAAATGTCATTGAATCTTGTTTCCATTCCTAAGTATTAAATATCATTTAAATATCATATTGATATGCATTATACTCAAGAGAGACCGAAGTTAAGACCGAATCGAACCGTGACCGGGGTGGACTGAGACCGAGACCGAGACTTGAACCGAATGGTGTGCCAAAAACAGGACTGTGACTGGGACCGCCCAACCCTAAGCTCAGCGACAGTTACAAGCGTTCAACGATCTTCCGTCTTCAGCGTCGGTTCTTTTGCTTTTTCTGTTTCAGGTAGTTTTGCTTTGATGAGGAGGTCGTTGGAGATCATTTTTCTCTCTCTCCTCTTCGTATTGGACAATTTATAAATACCCAATGTATTCAATGATTTCACTGATAAATGAACATCTCACTCAATCCCGATCAGGGTTGCGCGATCTTGATCGAGTCGCCGATCTGATCGTGGCTCATCGATCGATCGATCGGCGATCAGCAAAAACTTCATTTTGTGATCGATCGATGAAATCGCCGTGATCGAGCTTTAATTCGCATAAATTAAATTTGCTCACTTGATTGAAATTAAATTAAATTCGTCAATCATTTACGAAATCATTTTTGTGATTTACGAAGTGTCTCTCTCTTTCTCTCTCTCTCTCGCTCTCTCGCTCTCTCTCTCTCTCTTTCTCTCTCTTTCTCTCTCTTTCTCTCTCTCTCTCGCTCTCTCTCTCTCTTTCTCTCTCTTTCTCTCTCTTTCTCGCTCTTTCTCTCTCTCTCTCTCTTTCTCTCTCTTTCTCTCTCTTTCTCTCTCTTTCTCTCTCTCTCTCTCTCTATCTCTCTCTCTCTCTCTCTCTCTCTCTTTCTCTCTCTTTCTCTCTCTCTCTACTCTTTCTCTCTCTCTCTCTCTCTCTCTCTCTCTCTCTCTCTCTCTCTCTCTCTCTCTCTCTCTCTCTCTCTCTCTCTCTCTCTCTCTCTCTCTCTCTCTCTCTCTCTCTCTCTCTCTCTCTCTCTCTCTCTTTCTCTCTCTCTCTCTCTCTCTCTCTCTCTCTCTCTCTCTCTCTCTCTCTCTCTCTCTCTCTCTCTCTCTCTCTCTCTCTCTCTCTCTCTCTCTCTCTCTCTTTCTCTCTCTCTCTCTCTCTCTCTCTCTCTCTCTCTCTCTCTCTCTCTCTCTCTCTCTCTCTCTCTCTCTCTCTCTCTCTCTCTCTCTTTCTCTCTCTCTCTCTCTCTCTCTCTCTCTCTCTCTCTCTCTCTCTCTCTCTCTCTCTCTCTCTCTCTCTCTCTCTCTCTCTCTCTCTCTCTCTCTATTGCTGATCGTCAACCTCGGTCGATCGACGATCAGTTGGCGATCGATCGGCGCACAAACCCATTTGATCGATCGAGGCGTCGATCTTTTGACGATCGTTCTCGATCGATCATGATGGCGCAACCCTGGTCCCGATTCAGTCTGAGTTCTCCCTCTTCCGAATCTCATTCATCGAATTGATTTCTCCACCATCTCGGCGTGTGAGTCAGAGCGAATCATAAACTCACAGATTCGTGGTGACATCGCCAAGGACAACCTACGGCTGGAAATGGCCGCATGGACGTCAACGGGGCAGTCAGGATGTGGCTATAAGCAAGCCGACAATGGCTCAGATAGAGCTACAGGCGGGCAGATATGTGGCACATGCCAGTGTATGGCAAGACAAGAGTCGGGCTTAGACGCGAGGTGTCTGGAAGGAGGCGAGCTGAAGGTAGGCAGGGCTTGGTCATTGGGCAAAAAGAGGACTGACAGAAGGTGGATCGCGAGGCCAATTGGCCACAGGAAGGCCGCCAAGGGCAATTGATGACCAACAAGGTAGAAGAACTTCTCAACCCGTCAGGGTTAGCAGGGCTGACTGGCAGGGCAAAACGACCAGCAAGAGCATCAAGGCCGACTGGTATCCAGTGAAGCAGACGGGTCGCCCTATGGTGGCACGGGCAGTAGGAAAGGCGCACCGTGGGGTAGGGCTGTAGATTAGCGGCCGGCAGCTTCCGATAGCGGCCACGACAGCAGAGGACACCTCGGCGGCGGATAAGGTAGCAGAGCTTGTCCATGGTGGCAGCTGGGGCTCTACGGGTGGTTGCCAAGGTTGAAGCATCTGTCTGCACTGTGGGAAGCGTCTAGGGCTCCTTGGCGAAGTTACGGCATTAGAAGCCAACAACAGTGGTGCCATGGTAGTTCGGGCGACTCGGAGGTAGGATGACGCTTGCTTGAAAACTCGAAGGGACGGCTGAACAGGGCTGAACCGGCAGCAAGTGGTGCTGCCGCAAAGCGACATTTTGTCGCGACAAGAGGGCGTGCTAGAGGCGATAGGGAGGCATCCGCAGGGAAGCGGGCAATCAGCAGTAGCGAGCCATCGACGGCGACATCAAAGAGACGATCTAAAAGGCAGCAGGAGGATGGTGACGACGACGACATCGTAAAGCCAAGGAACAAACCATGGCTCTGATACCATTTGAAGAAACAAAGCAGAGAAAGAAGAACATGAGATAAACAGCATAATCTGTGTCAAGCAATGAAGAACATGGTTTTATGGAGGGAGAAGAAGGTAGACGAAGAGACATACGATGTACAAAAAAATAAGGATAGGAATAGAGAGAGAGAGAGAGAGAGAGAAGAAGAAGAAGAAGAAGAAGAAGAAGGGACAAGGTCGCATTGATGTACAACCTAATGGGCCTAGCGGGCCTATTGGGTCACCTCTATATGGTATCTTCTTTACCTCTATCTCTCTCTTTCCAGAGTGTGTGTCTGTGTATGTGACAGATGTCAGAAAATGGGACAGTTAGACTTCTCTTTTAAGGATATTTTAGTGGAAGTCTTCCACAAGTCTTTGTAGTCTATACTACCAGACATAAAGATGAAAATGATGGTCAGGTTGACAGCTGAAACTCAGAGAGAGAGAGAGAGAGAGAGAGAGAGAGAGGGAGAGAGGGGAGAGAGAGAGAGAGAGGGAGGGAGAGAGGGGAGAGAGAGGGGGAGAGAGAGGTTCGTCCCTTGATATCTATCCTTCCACTTCCTTCCAAGGAGGTTCCCTGAAATGGAGGAAATCCAACGAGCTCTCCATGTTCTGAGAAACTCCTCTCTATCCTCCCCTCTCCTCTTCCTCCTCTTCTCTATCTTACTATTTTTCTCTTACTCTTTCCTTAAAACCCATCACAGAAGAAACACCCATCTTCCTCCATCACCACGAAAATTACCCTTCATAGGCCATCTTCATCTCCTATCCTCTCTCCCTCACTATCCCCTCAGAGATCTCTCCAAGAAATTCGGACCCACCATGCTTCTTTACTTCGGCCAAAAACCGACGCTCATCGTCTCTTCCGCTGAAGCAGCCCAAGAAGTGCTGAAAAACCAGGACTTGAACTTCTGCTCCAGATCATTTTCTCCTGCCGGATCAGTCTACTCTTACGGATCTCGCAACGTGAGTTTTGCTCCGTATGGCGAGTACTGGAGACAAGCTAGAAAGTTCTTAGTTGTGAATCTCCTTTCCGTTTCTAGGGTTCAATCTCTCCGCAAAATTATGGAAGAAGAAGTTAGGCTTCTGATGGAGAAGATCTCTGACTCTTGTTCTTCGGGGTCTTTGAATATGAGCGAGATTTTGTACGGTTTCACCAGTGGAGTGATTGGCAGAATTATCGCTGGGAATTGTGTAGAGAGAGAAGAGAGGAGCCGGAGGTTTAGAGAGATATTCAAAGAGGCCGTGGCTTTAATCACGGAGCCCAGTTTGGAGGATATTTTTCCGCAGTTCGGGTGGATGATTAGGGCTTGTGGAGGGAGCTCGCGGTTGAAGAAGCTGGTGGAGGTGAGGGATGAGCTTCTTGAGGAGATACTGGTTGAGAATGAGAGGAAGAAGAGGGAGGACCGAGAAGAAGAGGTTGATTTTGTTGATCTCCTTTTAAGGTCTTCAGACATGGATGGCGGTTATGCCTTCTCCAGAGATGAAGTCAAGTCTATCTCCATGGTTAGCATCTCTCTCTCTCTCTCCCCCGCCCAAAAACTAAAATAAAATATTGTTTTCCTCTTTTCCTACTCTGCGAGTCATCCTTGGACTGACTCGATTGTTCCTCTCCTTTCTCCTTAGTATCCCCTTTCCTCTCTCCCCCCTTCCTCTCTCTCTTAGTCATCCTTGGACTGGTTCTAGTATCTCTGTCTCTCTCTCTCTCACTCCTTTCCCCTGAATACCCTCCCTTCCTCTCTCCACTCTTCCTCTTTTTAAGTCATCCGTGGACTGGTCTTTCTCTCTCCTGTCCCCTAAATACCCTCCTTTCGTCTCTCTCCTCACCCTCTCTCTAAGCCATCCTCGGACTGGTTCTAGTCTCTCTCTCCCTCTCCATCCCCTTATCCCCTCCTTTCCCCTCTCCCCTCTCCCTCTCCATAAGTCATTCTCGGACTTCTTCTAGTGTCTCTCCTCTCTCCTCAAAATCCTCCTTTCCTCTCTCCGTCTCCTTCTGTCAGGCCATCCTTGGAATGTCTCTCTCTCTCTCTCTCGCCTCTCTCTCTCTCTCTCTCTCTCTCTCTCTCTCTCTCTCTCTCTCTCTCTCTCTCTCTCTCTCTCTCTCCTTCTGTCTGGCCATCCTTGTAAATTTTAAGCTATCATAGCTCCATAACTACGACATTCATTTAAGATTTTTAAGGGATCGCAGCATCCACTTAAATGCGGTGACTAAAAAACATGAATAGAGAGGCTAAGTTTATGATAAGAGCACCAAGGTTTATGACTAAAGAGGATCAATTGAAGGGGACCATAGTCCTTGAGTCACCATGGTAGGAAAAGCTTGAGCTTCTCTAAGGGATTTCAATGGGGAGCTTCTCTAAGGGATTCACAGAGAAATTTTAATTCATCTTGAGACTCACTGGATATTCCTACCATGGTAAATCAAGAACTGTGGTTCCTTGTATTTATATGCAAGAGGAAAGGGATAATCCTCATTAATCATCATCGTAATTGGTCTCATCATTATGATAACTTAGAATCGTAATTAGAATTTTAATGCATATACATGTCCACTCATAGAATTAAACCCTAACACTGATGTCTCTCTCTCTCACCCTCCTTTCTAGGTCATCCTTAGACTAGACATGCTCTCTCTCTCAACCTTCTTCCAGCTTGGTCATCCTTGCACTGATTCTACTCTCTCTCTCTAAAACCCTCCTTTTGTCTAGGTCATCCTTGGATAAGCTATACTCTCTCTCTCTCTCTCTATCTCTCTCTCTCTCTCTCACCTTCCTTCCAACTAGGTCATCCTTGAACTGGTTCTACTTTCTCTCTCTCCCTCTCTCTCACCTTCCTTCCCACTAGGTCATCCTTGAATTGGTTCTACTTTCTCTCTCTCCCTCTCTCTCTCAGCCTCCTATGAAAGTCATCCTTGGAATGGCTTGCTCTCTATGTGTCTCTCTCACCCTCCTAATAAGGTCATCCTTGGAATGGCTTTACTCTCTCTCTCTCTGTGTCTCTCCCACCCTTGTTCAGGCTAGGTCATCCTTGAAATGGTTCTACTCTCTCTCTCTCTCTCTCTCTCCCCTCCCTCCTTCCTAGATCATGTTCCCTCTGAATCCGTCAATTTTAACCCCACACTTCCACACTTGAATCCTTAGTTTACTGCAGGATATAATCGCAGGGGGAACAGACACCGCCTATGTGGTCCTCGAATGGGCCATGTCGGAGCTCATAAAAAACCCTACCCTCCTCCAAAAAATCCAGCAAGAGCTCCGCCAGGTGAACGGTAGGGAAGAGGACTGCGTCAAAGCACCACTCCTCCATGCACTCCTCAAAGAAGTCTTCCGCTTGCACATGCCAGCGCCTCTCCTTCTCCCTCGAGAAGCCATCTCAGATACCCAACTCAATGGGTATGACGTTCCTGCTGGAACTCAAGTTTTCATCAACGCGTGGGCTATAGCAAGAGACGAGCAATGGTGGGACTCTCCGGAGAAGTTCTCACCTGAGAGGTTTCTGCTCGACTTCTTTTCGATCCGAGGGGTAAAGATATGCAATTCCTGCGCTTCGGAGCAGGGAGGAGGATGTGTCCTGGGTACGGGTTCGCTCTATGCGAGCTTGAGCTTGCTCTGGCTGGTCTCCTGAAGAACTTTGATTGGGAAATGCCTCCTGGGAAAACTCCTGAAGATCTTGACATGGAAGAGAGTCCGGGGATAACTATTCATAGAAAGACGCCACTTCGTCTTGTGGCCATCCCCCGTGCTTGAACTTAATGATAAGATGAGCTATACGCTGCTTGTTGTTTGCATGTTTATCTATATGAATAAATCAAACTGGGATTTACTCTTGATGCTAAAAACTTTGCCAATGAATTGGCATCCACGGTTGAATGGCATACATAACTACAGTTTTATCACTTTTCAATATGTTTTGGAATCTAGACGACTTGATTTTCACCCTCTAATTTGACTAAACAAGCCAAATTTTTGCGTTCGTTGAAAGTACACCTCAACAGGTCAAAAAAAAAAAAAACAAAATTCTCTTGAAATTAGGATAGAATAAACATAATTATTGAGAACATGTCATATCCCCAGAGAACTAGAGTTTAGGTTTTAGATCCTTTTAAGGAATCAAAAATCATAAAAGTCAAATTTAAATCCATGGAAAAATTGATGAGAAAGTTTAGAGAGAGAAAGTCATTTTCAAGGAGAGAGAAAGTGAAAAAAATTAAATTATCTTACTTTACCATTCTAAAATCAAAGTTGCCACAAGATGATAAAATATTGATGAAAATATGACAAAGAAAATGATCCAATCTTAGAGGATCAAGGTTTTTTGCACCTACATATTCTTCATATCATGATTCATGCAACAAATTATCATGATTCTTTCAATGAGATATTGATTTAAAATGCTTCATATGTGTGGAAATGAGTTGAGAACATTGCAAGATTCAAGGAAATAATTATCAAAGGCTCGATTGATTGAGAATGTCTAGGAATACATTCATTGACAAAGAGAGAGAACATATAAAGAGGTTGATTTGGGCTTGGACGTCGGATTTGTTGGGAAATGAGGTCAACAAGCCTTCTATCCTTAGTGTCTCTATATCGATGACTATAGGATCAGCCATACTCATCATAAGACTCGCATCCAAGAGTGCTCTTCTTAAATATCCCACAAATAGGAATGTTTAAACCATATTTTTAAATACTAGTAATTAGTGTATTATGATCTCATCATAATTAACTTACCCATCATATATGCTCATCGACTTCATTGCTAACATCATACAAGAATGACAATAAATTAAATTCATTTCAATGAACATAAACAAGATACATGAAAGTGTGATTGGCTTATATGCCACATATCCTTCAAGATTGTCTCTTTAAATGTAGTTAATGAATAAGAATAAAAGAAAATAAAAGAATTTTTGCCTTTAAGTTAGGATCATTTGATCATGATTAAAGTGCCCTCGTGACGCTACACTATCGTGCACAAATGAAGCATCACTTAGATTTTGATCTAAAGTCTTAGATTGTACCATGCATCAAAAGGATTCCATAAGTCATTTTGATTTTGCTCCTTTAGAATTATTTTGATCAACAGCTAGGATGCCTCCAAAAGATAAGATAAATTTTCATCTTATCTTAGTATGCCACTTACCTTGGTGATTTAAGTGAAGATATCCACTCCCAATTGAATCAAGATCCCTAACCCCTCATAGCGTGCCACTTCCATTCAAAAGTAAGCAGAATAACTTAGTCTCATATATGCAGCCAATTCAAGCACCTCAATTTAAATAATTACTCCCCTTAATTAGGCATTGTAGCTTGTTTCTATGTGAGCACGCTCTGGCTCATCAACTCCTCTATGTTAGCCACCCATAGTGGGCCCAAACTTTATTGATTTTAACTTAAATAACTTCTCTTCATTAAATTAGAAATTAAAAAATTTATCATTTCATGCCATTTAATTTAAGAAATAATAAGAAAATTAAATATTGAACTCCACAATTCGCTCAATTAGAAAAAAAGTAGATAATATTTAAAGTTTATTTAAATTATTTATTCTTATTATTTTTATTAATATCTAAGACATTCAAAATCTCAAATAAAATGAGGTTAATATTAAAAGAACTATGCAAAAATAACTTTGAAATAATATATTTTGAGATTTTGGAATGTGGCGTAATATAAAAATGTAATAATATGCACCTTAAAGGTATAAATTATGTCTTCCGGTGCTCTATCAATCTTACAATTACACGCATATATTGTGTGTTATCAATGAACCTCAAAAATGGTATTTTATTCATTCGCCCATGATTGAAATCTAATTTTATATAATCGACAACCAAGAGAAGGGGAAATTCTCTTTGTTAATGATAAGTTGACCACTCCCCAGATGATCGTATTTTACTCTATAAAACCCATAAAGAAAATCCCTTTTTTTATCAATTACTTACTAGAAATTGGGGAAATTCTCCTTGCTACTGATAAGTTGACAACCCCTAAAAAGATGTTTTTTTTCTAGAAAATCCCATAATTGAAATCTCTCATTTATTTATAACCAACTTTAAAAAAGGGAAATCTCTTTGCTAATGATTTGTGACGACAAAATAGTCTGCATTTTTCATTTATACAACCGATTATTGTAATCGCTTATCTTATCAATAATATGCTAGAAATAAGGGACTGTAATTATAAAATAACTGATGAAATAAGGGAAATTGATTTTATCAAACCATTATTGCAGTCTTTTATTTTATCTATAACTGACTAGAAATTGGGGAAATTCTCTTGTTCATGATAAGCTGACAACCGCCCAAATATATGTCAATTTTTTAATTAAATCCATTACACAAGTCACTCATTTTATCAATAACCGACTTAGAAGGAGCTGGAAATCTCTCTGTTAATTGGAAGAATGAAGACTCCCCAAAAGGGAGGCTTTTTTTTTTACATAAACCCGTAAGAACATTTTTATATTAAAGACGTCAAAATGAAGTTTTGATGAAGACCCATTAGTTCTCCTAACTTGAAGAGATTGCCCAGCAAAATCACCGATCGATCTGGTCAACCTTGCCCCCAAATTGATCAGGAGAAAGGAGATTACCAAAGTTCTCTATGCGTTAACTATAGGTACGAGATTATCGAAGTTGAATCGAACAAATATTCGATTTTTCCGGTGATCAACATCTTCTGCTTCTTTAAATTTCCCTCTGCCGCTTGATTTCTCTGCTAGGTGACGGGACGAAACCGCAAGGTCGTTGATTTCAAGCGGTATCGCGTCAAAAATTATTCCAAACTTACCAATTTTAGGAAATTCACTCGAATTGAGGGGTATAATCGCAAATATGGGTCGAATCCACATGGAATTAAGGAATTTCTTGACGTAATCTTAAAATTTGATCAAATCGGACAAGAAATTGATAGTAGAAATTGGGGAAAATGGTATTTTCAGAAAGAAGACTTCAAATCAATTCCACGGAATCAAAAATCGTCGAATTTGGACTTTAATTCGCAAAGAAATCATGATTTGAAGTGGAGAGAAATTTCGGACGATCGAAATTGTGATTTTGGATGAAAATTGACAAAATTAAAGTGGAAATTCTAATCTAAACACAAATTAAACTTGATAGGCGGATTAGGAAGCAAAAACCGCTCCCACTAATCCCCGATTGCGATCAAACTGCGCCGATTAAGCCTCTTAATCACGAAAAAACACGAAGAACGCGGTCGGTGGATTCAAGCTGCAATTTCTCCTTCGATACTCCACCAAATCTTGACTTCAACCCCTCCGTGGATGCGGAAATGAAAGAGGAAGAGGATGGAATCAAGAGAAACGAGAGAGAGAGGTGTCTTGACAGTCAATTAGATTGAATCTCAAACTCGGATGTGTACATTCTTCAAGAACTGGGCTTTTTGTAGGGCGAATTTTCGTAACCATCCGATCGTTTCGATCAACGGTTACGATGAAACAGTCCACGATGGACCGTTTCAATTAAGTCGCAATCGTCAAATTGAAGATGAACGGCCTGGATGATCCGATGAAACGCTTTTAAAAAAAATGCTCCGATTTAGCCCCTTAGATCGCGATCCGACAGTCTGGATGCTCCCACCACGGCTCCATCTGGACCGTTATAACGCTTGATATGTGCGCACGTGTCTTTGATTGCGATCAGTGGTCCACACACCACGTGATCGACGCCTGTCATGCCGCCACGTTGCGTAAGATGAAGCCGTTATAACTCTTTAATCTGGCACGTGCTTTGATCAGATCGGGTGGTCTGCGCTCCACGCGATCGACGCCTGGATCTTCTGATGCGCCGCCGATCCGTCGCTCCTCGTCGCGCCACGTCACCTGCACGGTAAGTAAAGTGTGGTTTAGTCCCACACTAGAAAAGAAAAACGAAATCGTCGGGTTTACAAGACCCGACGATTCATAAGGGATGAATACCCTTCCCATATAGGGAAGGCTGAATACCTCTACTTATATAGAATAAATAAATATGTATATAGTATATACTGCGCCACGTAGGCGCTGCGCGGGTCCGCGTGGCGCTGCCACGTGGCCTTGCGTGCCACGTCGCATCCACGCGGGCCCCGCGAAAAAAAATAAAACATTTTTTATTATTATTTATTTTTCTACTTATTAAAAATGTTTTAAATTCGAAATATAATTAGAAAAATCTACAAAAAAAATCCCTGAAAATTCTAAAAATCATAACTTTCAAAATATAACTCCAAATTAATCCAAATTTTTTTCATTTCATCCAGAATTTAATTATCTACTATTATAAAAGGTCAAATTAAATAAATAATAAGAGTTAAAATTATTATTTCAAAAATACATTCATTTATTAAGATTTTAAACTTTAGAAAAAAAATGAATGTTTATAAAAATGATTTATCTTATTATTTCAACTTTAAAAACAGTTATAATCTCAAGGAAAATATGGGTTATCAAATTATAAAACTCTAATTTTATAAAAATTAACCCTAAATTAAAGCATTTTGAGATTATAATGACTTTTTAAGAGAATAATAGAAAAATACATATAAATATGATAACATGCGTGGAAATGAAGTCATTTATACTTAAATATGCATCGAAAATCATGTTTTATGATGTAAATATAGCATGTTATCACTAGGTATATGGGGTTTTCATTTTATATTGTTTCTGTTTCTGTTTCTGTGTTAAAATAATTATTTCTAAAGCGTCTCGGTTCAAACTTCAAATTAGTAGTTATGCTTTAATCAGGAGGTCGTTGGAGACCATTTCTCTCTTTCCTCTTCATATTGGACAATTTATAAATACCCAATGTATTCAACGATTTCACTGATACATGAACATCTCGCTCAATCGTGATTCAGTCTAAGTTTTCCCTCTTCCGAATCTCATTCATCGAATTGATTTCTCCACCATCTCGGCGTTGAGTTAGAGCGAATCATAAACTCACAAATTGGTGGTGACATTGACAAGGACAACCTACGGCTGGAAATGGCCGCATGGACATCGACGGGGCAGTCAGGTGTGAGCGGTTGATCCGGCCGTTTATCCTATCCTCAACGGCAGGATCGTCAGCAATAGTTTTAATAAAACGGTAGGATCATCCCAGCCATTACATCGCAGTGTTATGACGGTGATGCAGGCGCCACATGGACGAGAAGCCGTTACGACAATTTCTCTGATTTTTCTTTATAAATAAGTGTTTGACAAAATGTCGATGTATGAGCGATATTACGGTATCTTGAGTGTCTCTGATTTCTAGAATATATTGCGTGATCGAACTTCCTCTCCATTTTAGTTGTTTCAATCTTAGTGTGATCGAACTTCCTCTCCATTTCGATCTTAATCCCGTTGTATCCCCAACAAGTGGTATCAGAGCCTGAGGTAATAATGCCGAAGAAAGGAAGTTCGTTCAGAAGTGATGCAAACGCCGCTATTCAAGAACTCGTGCCAAGAATTGAAGCAGTGACGTCTTCAATCTTTGTATTGACATCTACCAACTATCGACTATGGGCGATGAGGATGGAAGTTTACCTCTAATCACACCGATTGTGGGATTCTATCACCAGAACCGAGACTAACTGAAAAAAGGATCAGCAAGCTCTCTCGGCCATCCTAAATTCCGTCTCCGAGTCAGTGTCTTTCCAGTTGGATGTCAAGAAAACTGCGAAGGAGAATTGGGAAACAATCAAAATACTCCATGTGGGAGTAGACCACGTTGTTCAGTCCAAGATCCAATCATTGTAGCGAGAATTTGAGAACCTTGTGATGAAGAAAGATGAGAAGGTAAGTGACTTCTCGTCTCGTTTCACCAAGATTATCTCCGAATTAAGAGATTTGGGGGAGCGATTAGAGGAGAAAGAAGTAGTGGCGAAGCTCCTCCGATCAATGCCGGTGAAGTATGATTCTCTAACCTTTTCTCTTGAACAATTCGGGAATATGAGAGGATTAAGTGTTGATGAGGTGATCGGGTCTTTGAGAGTGCATGAACAGAGACTCCAAGAGAGATTCGAGGGAAGAAGAGCAAGTCCTACTTGCCCGAGCTTATAATCAGTCCAAGAAGACCAATCGAGGATCTTCTTCAAGAGGAAGAGGAAGAGGAACGAGCAGAGGGAGAGGAAGATGCCGCAGACGAGGCAGATCTTCCAAGAATGACAAAGAGGAAGAAGAGAGAAAGCCGTTTGATAAGTCAAAAATAAAGTGTTACAATTGCCAAAAAATGGGACACTTTGCGAATGAATGCTATTCAGACACAAAGAAAATGGGGAAATAAGAGAAAGCTAATGTTACTGAGGAAACTGAAGAGGAATCCGCCCTCATGATGGTGGTCTCGAATGAGTGTGGAGAACTGCTTCTACAAGGTATCAATGATCCACATAACGATCGTATGTGGTATCTTGATAAGGGAGCAAGCAGTCACATGACAGGTGAGAAAGAATTCTTTTATAATATTGATTTATATATGAAAGGAAGGGTAAGATTCGGTGATGGATCTACAATTCCATACGAGGGAAAGGGTGACATTTTTATTACTCTCAAGAATGGTGAAATTCTATTAATTCGAAATGTTCTTTACTTACCTGACTTGAAGACCAACATCCTAAGTCTCAAAAAGTTGGATGATCAAGGATGCAAAACCTCCTTAAGAAATGGCTTCCTTACCATTCATGATAGGGTTGGCAGATTACTCACAAAGACAAAGAAAACCTTAGTGAATATGTACAAGATGAAGATCGACATCAATGAGGAGTGCAATGTGATCAAAGAAGAAGAAAGTGAAGCTTGGTTATGGCATAAGAGATTTTGCCATCAGAGTTTTTATACTCTACAGGACATAATAAGAGGAGACTTAGTGAAAGGCCTACCTCATTTTCGAAATCCAAATGAAGTCTGTGCTCATTGCATATCAGGTAAACACTCAAGAACTTCGTTCTTACCTTCATCATACAGAGCTTTGAGTGTTCTTGAATTGCTTCATATGGATCTCTGTGGTCCTATTAGCCCACAAACAATAGGAGGAAAGAGATATTTTATATTGATTGTGGATGACTACTCGAGGTGCATGTGGGTAGCTCTACTTAAGGAGAAGTCAGAGGCTTTAGAACAATTCAAGAAGTTCAAGACAATTGCTGAAGCTGAGAAAGGAGTAAAAATAAAGAGTATTAGAAGTGATCGAGGGGGAGAGTTCACCTCTGATTATTTTAAGGAGCTGTGTGATAAGAGTGGAATTAAAAAGCAACTTACTGCCCCTTATACCCTGCAACAAAATGGGGTGGTTGAGAGAAAAAATAGAACAATCATGGGTCTAGTGAGGAGTATGTTGAAAGAGAAAGAACTCCCTCTAGAATTATGGGGAGAGGCAGTTAGCATATGTGCATATGTGCTTAACAAGTCTTCTACAAAAGGAGTGAAAGGGAAGACTCCCTATGAGAAGTGGAATAAGAGAAAACGCAATGTGAGTCACTTGAGAGTTTTCGGATCCATGATTTTTGTTAAAACTACTGGAAGACTCTCAAAATTAGAAGACAGAAGCAAATGCATGGTGTTCTTGGGGTATGAAGCAAGTTCAAAAGCTTACAGGTGTCTTGACCCTATCACTTTCAAAATTCACATCAGCAGAGATGTGATATTTGATGAGAAAAAGATCTACAAGATCAGTGAAGAAGGTAAATTGGGAAAGCTATCTCTATGTTCTTCAAATATCCTCAAAATCACAGGTTTAGAAGATGGTGAAAGAGCTTCATTAGAAGAACAAGGTGAACAACTAGGGATGAATGAGCTAAGTGAAAGAAATCTCAGTCAATCAGAGAATTCAGAAGAAGAAGATTCATTAAGGTATAGATCTATACAATCGATATATGATGATACTAACCTAATGTGCAGTGAATTGAGTTTTCTCCTCACCGAAGAGCCCTCTTCTTATTCATCGGTTGTGAAACAAGAAGTATGGAGAGAGGCAATAGAGGAAGATATCTAAGCTATTTTGAAAAACAAAACGTGGACAGTGGTCAAACCACAGGGAAATATCAAGCCAATTGGTGTTAGATGGGTGTTTTGGGTAAAGAAAGACAGTAAGGGGAGAATTTTGAGGCATAAAGCTAGATTGGTAGTGAAGGGGTATGCACAGAGAGAGGGAATAGATTTTGGTGAGATCTTCTCCCCTGTTGCAAGAATGGATTCCATCAGAAGCTTGATTGCAATTGCTACACAAGAGAAGTGGGAATTACATCACTTGGATGTCAAAACCTTTTTCTTGAATGGAGAAATCAAGGAAGATATTTACATTACCCAACCCGAGGGCTTTGAAGTGAAAGGTAAAGAGGATCACATACTGAAGTTGCAGAAAGCTTTGTATGGGTTAAAACAAGCTCTGAGAGCTTGGAATTCAAAGCTAAATGAAGTCCTACTCAAGCAGGGTTTTATGAGAAGCAAGTGTGATTATGGCGTATATTGCACAGCAGATATTGAAGAAAGAATTATAATTGGGGTATACGTGGATGATATGATCATCACCGGGTCAAAATCTCACAAAATTATGGAATTCAAAGAAGGCATGAAACGGGTGTTTTAAATGACAGATTTGGGCATTCTCAGTTCCTATTTAGGAATTGAAATCAAATATGAAGAAGATTACACCTAGCTTAATCAAAGATCTTATGTCAAAACTATCCTTCACTCATTCAAAATGAGTGAATGCAATTTAGTGAAAACTCACATGGAAGCTCGTCTAAAATTGGGGAGAGAGAAAGGAAATGATGAAGTGAATCCATCAAAGTTTAGAAGCCTGATAGGGAGTCTCAGGTACTTACTAAACACTCGACCTGATTTGACATACAGTGTGAATTAACTGAGCAAGTTCATGAGCAATCCGAGCTCAAAACATATGAATGCAGCAAAGAGGATTATAAGGTACATCAAAGGAACATCATCCTTCGAACTGAGATATGAAAGAGGAATGAAGAAGCATTCAATTCAAGGCTTCAGTGATAGTGACTTCGCTGGAGATAATTGTGATTGGAAGAGTACATCAAGACAAGTTTTCTTTATTTGAAACTCGGCTATTACATGGAACACAGTAAGACAAAGTGTGGTTGCATTATCCTCATGCGAAGTCGAGTATATCGCAGCATCAGCCGCTTCTTGTCAAGGCATATGGATCGTCCGATTCATCGAAGAGTTATTAAACAAGAAGGTGAGTCTGTTTAAATTATTTGTTGATAATAAATCGGCCATCTCCTTGAGCAAGAATCCGAGCCAACACGGACGAAGCAAACACATCGATACAAAGTTCCATTTTATTCGTGATTATGTGGAGAAAGGGTACGTGGAAGTTGATTATGTCAAGACCGAATCGCAGTTAGCAGATTTCTTCACCAAGCCATTGGGACGCATCAAATTTGAAGAATTTTGAGAGAATTTGGGCGTCGTGACGATGAACGAAGCACGGATCAAAGAAGAGTTTGTGAGCGGTTGATCCGGCCGTTCATCCTATCCTCAACGGCAGGATCGTCAGCAACAGTTTTAATAAAACGGTATGATCATCCCAGCCGTTACATCGCGGTGTTATGACGGTGATGCGGGCGCCACGTGGACGAGAAGCGCTTACGACAGTTTCTCTGATTTTTCTTTATAAATAAGTGTTCAATGTATGAGCGATATTACGGTATCTTGAGTGCCTCTGATTTCTTGAATACATTGCGTGGTTTAGTTTTTTGAATCTTAGTGTGATCGAACTTCCTCTCCATTCGGATCTTAATCCCGTTGTATCGCCAACATCAGGATGTGGCTATAAGCAGGCCGGCAATGGCTCAGATAGAGCTACAGCCGGGCAGATATGTGGCACATGCCAGTGTATGGCAAGACAAGAGTCGGGCTTAGACGCGAGTTGTCTGGAAGGAGGCAGGCTAGAGGTAGGTAGGGCTTGGTCATAGGGCAAAATGAGGACTGACAGTAGGTGGATCGTGAGGTCAATTGGCCACAGGAACTTGATGGCCAATGGGCAATTGATGACCAACAAGGTAGACGAACTTCTCAACCCGTCAGGGTTAGCAGGGAGCTGACTCGCGGGGGCAAAAAGGACCAGCAAGAGCATCAAGGCCGAGCGGTATCCAAAGTGAAACGACGGGTCGCCCTATGGTGGCACGGGCAGTAGGAAAGGCACACCGTGGGGTAGGGCTGTAGATTAGCGGCCACCAGCTTCCGATAGCGGCCATGACAACAGAGGACACCTCGGCGGCGGATAAGGTAGCAGAGCTTGTCCATGGTGGCAGCTGGGGCTCTACGGGTGGTTGTCGAGGTTGAAGCATCTGCCTCCACTGTGGGCAGCGTCTAGGGTCCCTTGGCAGAAGTTACGGTATTAGAATCCAACAACAATGGTGCCATGGTAGTCGGGCAACTCTGGAGGTAGGATGACGCTTGCTTGAAAACTCTGAAGGGACAGCTCAACGAGGCTGAATTGGCAGCAAAAGTGTGCCCGGCCGCAGGCGACATTTTGTCGGACAAGAGGGCAGTGCTAGAGGCGATAGGGAGGCATCTTCAGGGAAGCAGGAAATCAGCAATAGCAAGCCATCGACAGCGACATCAAAGAGACTATCTAAAAGGCAGCAGGACGATGGCGACGGTGACGACATCGTAAATCCAAGGAACAAATCATGGGTCTGATACCATTTGAAGAACAAAGCAAAGAAAGATGAACATGAGATAAACAACATAATCTGTGTCAAGCTATGAAGAACATGGTTTTATGGAGGGAGAAGAAGGTAGATGAAGAGACATACGATGTACAAAAATAAGGATAGGAATAGACAGAGAGAGAGAGAGAGAGAGAAGAAGAAGAAGAAGAAGAAGAAGGGACAAGGTCACATGGATGTATAACCAAATGGGCCTAGCGGGCCTATTGGGTCACCTCTATATGGTATCTTCTTTAACTCTCTCTCTCTTTCCAGAGTGTGTGTCTGTGTGACAACATGCTATATTTACATCATAAAACATGATTTTTGATGCATATTAAAGTACAAATGATTTCATTTCCATGCATGTTGTCATACTTATATGTATTTTTCCATTATTCTATGAAAAAGTCATTATAATCTCAAAATACTCTAATTGAGGGTTAATTTTGATAAACTAGATTTTAATAATTTGATAACCCATATTTTTTTTGAGATTATAACTGTTTTTAAAGTTCAAATAATAAGAGAAATCATTTTTATAAACATTCATTTTATTTTCTAAAGTTTAAAATCTTAATAAATAAATGTATTTTTGAAATAATAATTTTAACTCTTATTATTTATTAAATTTTACTTTTAGAATAATAGATAATTAAGTTTTGGATCAAATGAAAGAAATTTGGATTAATTTGGAGTTATATATTGAAAGATATGATTTTTACAATTTTAGAGATTTTTCCGGATTTTTTCCGATTTTATTTTCGATTTTAAAACTGTTTTTAAATAAATAAAAATAATAAAAAAATGGTTTTGTTTTCGCGTAGGCCCCACGTGGATGCCACGTGGCAGTGCCATACAGACCCGCGCAGCGCCTACGTGGTGCATGATATATATTTAATATTTATATAGAATCGTAAATATAATGGGTCTTAAGCCTTCCGTAATCAGAAAGGGTATTCAAAAATATATAATCGTTGGGTCTTATAAACCCGACGATCTCTGTTCTTTTATCTCGTGTGGGACTAATCCACACGTCTTACGTATTATGCCGGTGACATGGACGCATACGGAGCGTTGGATTGACGGCGCGCGTCGATATCACGTGTGGATCGGATGGACGGCCGACTACCAGATCAAGATCAACACACGTCTTAATTAAAGGGGCGTTATAACGGCTACAATTCGATCGCGCAGGGGAAATCCAAACCGTCCGATCGTGATCCAAAGGGCGATATCCGAGGCATTTTATAACAATCATCTACGCGATCATCCAGGCCGTCCATCGCAAATCCAATGATCACAACTTAAGCGAAACGGTCCACGATGGACCGTTCCATCATAACCGTCGATCAAAACGATCGGACGGTTACGCCCAAATGCCCTATAAAATAAGATATTTTTCATCGTTTGTAAGCATCCGAGTTGAATCTCAATCTAATTGAGCTATCTAGACACCATTCTTCTCATTTCTCTTGATTCCATCCTCTTCCTCTCTCATTTCTGCATCCAAGAAGGGGTTGAAATCATGATTTGGTGGAGAATCAAAGGAAAAATCGCAGCTTGAATCCACCGATCGCGTTCTTCGTGTTCTTCGTGATTAAGAGGCTTAATCGCCGCGATTTGATCACAATCGGGGATTAGTGGGAGCATTTTTTGCATCCTAATCTTCCTATCATGTTTAATTTCTAGTTAGATTAGGAATTACATTTAAATTTTATTAAATTTCATCCAAAATCACGATTTCTTCGTTCCGAAATTTCTCTCCATTTCAATTTTCGATTTCTCCCTGAAATCAAGTCCAAATTCAATGATTCTTGATTACGTTGAATCGATTTGAAGTCATCTTTCATAAAATACCATTTTCCCTAATTTCTACCATCAATTTCCCGTCCGATTGGATGAAATTTGAAGATTACATCAAGAAATTCCTTAATTCTCTGTGGATTCGACCCTTATTTACCATTATGCCACTCAATTCGAGTTAATTTCCTAAAATTGGTAAGTTTGGTATTTTTTTGACGCGATACTGCGTGAAATCGACGACCTCGCGGTCTTGTCTCGTCACTGTGTATGTGACAGATGTAAGAAAATGGGACAGTTAGAATTATCTTTTAAGGATATTTTGGTGGAAGTCTTCCACAAGTCTTAGTAGTCTATACTACCAGACATAAAGATGAAAATGATGGTCAGGTTGACAGCTGAAACTCAGAGAGAGAGAGAGAGAGAGAGAGAGAGGTTCGTCCCTTGATATCTATCCTTCCACTTCCTTCGAAGGAGGTCCCCTGAAATGGAGGAAATCCAACGAGCTCTCCATGTTCTGAGAAACTCCCCTCTATCCTCCCCTCTCCTCTTCCTCCTCTTCTCTATCTTACTATTTTTCTCTTACGCCTTCCTGAAAACCCAACACAGAAGAAACACCCATCTTCCTCCATCACCACGAAAATTACCCTTCATAGGCCATCTTCATCTCCTATCCTCTCTCCCTCACTATCCCCTCAGAGATCTCTCCAAGAAATTCGGACCCACCATGCTTCTTTACTTCGGCCAAAAACCGACGCTCATCGTCTCTTCCGCTGAAGCAGCCCAAGAAGTGCTGAAAAACCAGGACTTGAACTTCTGCTCCAGATCATTTTCTCCTGCCGGATCAGTCTACTCTTACGGATCTCGCAACGTGAGTTTTGCTCCGTATGGCGAGCACTGGAGACAAGCTAGAAAGTTCTTAGTTGTGAATCTCCTTTCCGTTTCTAGGGTTCAATCTCTCCGCAAGATTATGGAAGAAGAAGTTTGGCTTCTGGTGGAGAAGATCTCTGACTCTTGTTCTTCGGGGTCTTTGAATATGAGCGAGATTTTGTACGGTTTCACCAGCGGAGTGATTGGCAGAATTATCGCTGGGAATTGTGTAGAGAGAGAAGAGAGGACCCGGAGGTTTAGAGAGATATTCAAAGAGGCCGTGGCTTTAATCACGGAGCCCAGTTTGGAGGATATTTTTCCGCAGTTCGGGTGGATGATTAGGGCTTGTGGAGGGAGCTCGCGGTTGAAGAAGCTGGTGGAGGTTAGGGATGAGCTTCTTGAGGAGATACTGGTTGAGCATGAGAGGAAGAAGCGGGAGGACAGAGAAGAAGAGGTTGATTTTGTTGATCTCCTTTTAAGGTCTTCAGACATGGATGGTGATTATGCCTTCTCCAGAGATGATGTCAAGTCTATCTCCATGGTTTGCATCTCTCTCTCTCTCTCCTTTCAAGTCATCCGTGGACTGGTTCTCGTGTCTCTCTCTCTCTCCTGTCCCCTAAATACCCTCCTTCCTCTCTCTCCTCACCCTCTCTCTAAGCCATCCTCGTACTGGTTCTAGTCTCTCTCTCCCTCTCCTCCCCCCTTAATACCCTCCTTTTCGCTCTCCCCTCTCCCTCTCCATAAGTCATCCTCGGACTTCTTCTAGTGTCTCTCCTCTCTCCTCAAAATCCTCCTTTCCTCTCTCCGTCTCCTTCTGTCAGGCCATCTTTGGAATTTCTCTCTCTCTCTCTCTCTCTCTCTCTCTCTCTCTCTCTCTCTCTCTCTCTCTCTCTCTCTCTCTTCCCTTCTGTCTGGCCATCCTTGTAAATTTTAAGATAGCATAGCTCCATAACTGCGACATTCATTTAAGATTTTTAAGGGATCACAGCATCCATTTAAATGCGGTGACTAAAAAACATGAATAGAGAGGCTAAGTTTATGATAAGAGCACCAAGGTTTATGACTAAAGAGGATCAATTGAAGGGGGCCATAGTCCTTAAGTCACCATGGTAGGAAAAGCTTGAGCTTCTCTAAGGGATTGCAATGAGGGGCTCTAGGAAATTTTAAATTCATCTTGAGACTCACTGGATATTCCTACCATGGTAAATCAAGAACTGTGGTTCCTTGAATTTATATGCTTATGGAGAGGGATAATCCTTTTCAGTCATCATCCTTATTGGTCTCATCATTATGATAACTTAGAATCTAAATTTTAATGCATATACATGTCCACTCATAGAATTAAACCCTAAAACTCATATCTCTCTCTCTCTCTCTCTCTCACCCTCCTTTCTAGGTCATCCTTAGACTTGACATGCTCTCTCTCTCTCTCAACCTTCTTCCAGCGTGGTCATCCTTGAACTGGTTCTTCTCTCTCTCTCTAACCCTCCTTTTGTCTAGTTCATCCTTGGACCAGCTATACTCTCTCTCTCTCTCTCTCACCTTCCTTCCAATTAGGTCATCCTTGAACTGGTTCTACTTTCTCTCTCTCTCTCTCTCAGCCTCCTATGAAAGTCATCTTTGGAATGGCTTGCTCTCTGTGTCTCTCTCACCCTCCTAATAAGGTCATCCTTGGAATGGCTTTACTCTCTCTCTGTGTGTCTCTCCCACCCTCGTTCTGTCTGGGTCATCCTTGAAATGGTTCTACTCTCTCTCTCTCTCTCTCTCTCTCCCCTCCCTCCTTCCTAGATCATGTTCCCTCTGAATCCGTCAATTTTAACCCCACACTTCCACACTTGAATCCTTAGTTTATTGCAGGATATAATCTCAGGGGGAACAGACACCGTCTATGTGGTCCTCGAATGGGCCTTGTCGGAGCTCATAAAAAACCCTACCCTCCTCCGAAAAATCCAGGAAGAGCTCCGCCACGTGAACGGTAGGGAAGATGACTGCGTCAAAGCACCACTCCTCCATGCACTCCTCAAGGAAGTCCTCCGCTTGCACATGCCAGCGCCTCTCCTTCCCCCTCGAGAAGCCATCTCAGATACCCAACTCAATGGGTATGACGTTCCTGCTGGAACTCAAGTTTTCATCAACGCGTGGGCTATAGCAAGAGACGAGAAATGGTGGGACTCTCCGGAGAAGTTCTCACCGGAGAGGTTTCTGTCGACTTCTTTCGATCCGAGGGGTAAAGATATGCAATTCCTGCCTTTCGGAGCAGGGAGGAGGATGTGTCCCGGGTACGTGTTCGCTCTATGCGAGCTTGAGCTTGCTCTGGCTGGTCTCCTGAAGAACTTTGATTGGGAAATGCCTCCTGGGAAAACTCCTGAAGATCTTGACATGGAAGAGAGTCCAGGGATAACTATTCATAGAAAGACGCCGCTTCGTCTTGTGGCCATCCCGCGTGCTTGAACTTTATGATAAGATGAGCTATACGCTGCTTGTTTGTTTGCATGTTTATCTATGTGTATAAATGAATTGGCATCCATGGTTGAATGGCATACATAACTACAGTTTTATCACTTTTCAATATGTTTTGGAATCTAGACGACTTGATTTTCACTCTCTAATTTGACTAAACAATCCAAATTTGTGCGTTCATTGAAAGTACACCTCAACAGGTCAAAAAATTACAAAATTCTCTTTAAATTAAGATAGAATAAGCATAATTATTTAGAACAAGTCATATCCCCAGAGAACTAGAGTTTAGTTTTTAGATCTTTTTAAGGAATCAAAAATCATAAAAGTCAAATTTAAATCCATTGAAAAATTGATGAGAAAGTTTAGGGAGAGAAAGTCATTTTCAAGGAGAGAGAAAGTGAAAAAAATTAAATTATCTTACTTTACCATTCTAAAATCAAAGTTGCCACAAGATGATAAAATATTGATGAAAATATGACAAAGAAAATGATCCAATCTTAGAAAATCAAGGTTTTTTGCACCTACATATTCTTAGAGGAAATTTAGACTTTACGCAACAAATTATCATGATTCTTTCAATGAGATCCTGATTTAAAATGCTTCATATGTGTGGAAATGAGTTGAGAACACTTTTACATTGCAAGATTCAAGGAAATAATTATCGAAGGGCTCGATTGATTGAGAATGTCTAGGAATACATTCATTGACAAAGAAAGAGAACATATAAAGAGGTTGATTTGGGCTTGGACGTCGGATTTGTAGGGAAATGAGGTCAAAAAGCTTTCTATCTTTATTATCTCTATATCGATGACTATAGGATCAGCCATACTCATCATATGACTTGCATCCGATAGTGCTTGATGCAGGACCAGGTGCGAAACCGGTCTAACACCGCGATACTAGGGACGGACTAGGGGAATTCTAATATGATGAAACAAACTAATGATCTAATCAAGCAGAGTGTCGTCTCGGGCGTCGCCTCCGTAGACCCTGGGGTGTGCCGAGTAGAGTTCGTCCGGGATTCCTTCTGGTCCACGTCCCAGCGGGCATTGGGCCGTGAGTCATTGAGGGGAGCTCGACCGTCAACCCAACGGGTTGGACCACGGTCTGAGTCCTATCAATGTCGTCTAGACACTCACCGATACTAGGTCCCGATGGCGGCGGAGACGGTGCGAGAAATACTGAAAGAAATATAGACTTCGACGTAAAATACAGGAATGTGTGCCTAACCTGCGGGGCGCAAGCCCGGTCGGTCGTGATGAGGGAGGTTATTTGAATGCGGCACGAACGGATAGCAGTAGTGGGTCTCGTCAGCGTCGTCGCGTTCGGGGAACGCCGAGATCTGATGAAGACGAGGATCAAGTGGTGGATGAAGGGCAGGTCCCGCTCTCTGGCAGGTGGCGAACGAGAGCGGGGAAAGTTCCGGGTGGGCGTCGATTTCAAATGTGCTCGCTGGAAATGAGCAAAGACAATCGCGATTAGCCAAGCTAAAGGGGCGTCACGTAGTGCTTGGCGGTGGGCGCGATCAGCTGCACAGGTTGGACTAGCCCAGCTCTTGAGAATCGACCAGGATCCACGTCAGCATCGGGAAGCCTTGAGGAAGTGTTGACGTTAGGAGTCACGTAGGCGTCACGTCGCGGTTTCAAGAGTAGGCGCCGTATCTCAAGTAGGTGAAGGTGGAGAATCGGCGGCCAGCAGGGAGCCACTAGGAGGTGGGGTTGCCGGGATCAGCCGGCGCGGATGGGGCAACGAAGCGCAAATTCCAGTCGATGGAGCTCCCGTGAGGAGGGTGACGCCCCGCAGGAATGAACGCCGCCGACAAACAACAAGAAACGAATTCTAGTGCTTGTTTCGGAAATCGGGCGCAGGAGCAGCAGAAGGTGGGGCGAGATGATCTAGGAGGGTAGAGGATGAGAAATCAAGAGGGAGTTGAGAAGCCTTCGTCGGATTTGTGGGGTAGATCGGGGAGGAAATGCCGGTGGAGGAATAGGGGTTTCGGTGGAGAGAGAGAGAGGGGCGGCGAGCACAAGGAGAAATTATGGGTGAGTCGCGGGTTGTGGATAGGACCGTGATAGGGGATAAGGCGGCGGAAAGGGGAACTCGAGAGAAGCGGGAGTTCGGGTGTAGGGAGATCGTGGCCTGTAGGAAATCGGAGGGGAGAGGGGAAAATTCTGAGAAATCGGAATGTAGATTCACGGAATGGGTTCAGCAGGGAGACACGGGGAATCTTCGGGAGGGGAAGAGGAAGATGGGACGTCGATGAGTGCGGGTGACTGATGAAATTTCGGGAGAGGAAATTTTCTACAGGATCGGTGAATTTCGGGATCTGCAAAGATTATGGAGACGGGGCAAGGAGGGGAGGTACGTGGAGGGGCTTGCACAAACATGGGTAGGGGTGGAGTGAGGAGAGGAAGATGGCCGGAGGAGATGGCGGTGCTGCGATCTGGCGGCGGCGGTGGTGGCGACGGCAGCAGGGAGGCAGCACGCAGGTATCTGTGAACTAGGCAAGGGGAGGCGGCGGTCTCGGCGGCGGGCACGGCAGCAGTCTCGGCGGCGGCACGTGGTGGTGCGGCGGCGGTGGCGGCGACGGAGGCGGCGGTAGGTCTCCTTCCTTGTTCTTCCTTGAGCAGCCACTTGAGAGGAGGATGATCCCTTTCTTTCTTCAAATGACGGCTAGGGTTTGTGGGGGGGTCCCTTCCCCTCTTATAGAGCCCATAGTGGGCCGAGAGAGGAAAGGGCCCACTTGAGGCCCACAACCCACACCAAACATAATCATAGAAAAATAGAAAAAGGTCCACAAAGAAAAGGGATTAACGAATTGATGCAGGACCGACGGGGTGAATCGGTCCGGCGCTACGATCCACTAAGGGGAAGCTAAGGATGAGGTATCCTACGTGCTCTAAGTGATGCAATGGAACTACGATCTCCACAAGCAGACAGCCGACCGGCGCGTCGTCACGGCGCTCCTGGGGTACGCCTAGTAGGATGGAGCGGGAATCCTCCCAAATCCATCGACACAGGGGAGAGAGCAGCCTCGGGACGTCGGGGCAGCTCGATCGTCAACCCGGCGACCGGGACCACGATCCCAATCCCGTGCCCTAACGTCACTCAACCTAACTATGCCCGAGGGCGGTGGAGACAAATGCGGGAAGTACTGAAGGAAATATAGACTTCAAAATAAAGTGAGGGGACGAGTGCCTAACCTGCGGGGCGCGAGCCCGGTCGGTCGGGGCGAGGGAGGTCGTTGAGCGCGGCAGCAACGTCGGACACCGGGCGAGTCGGCGTAGGTACGCGGAGGGGCGGTCGGCGCGGGCGGTGTGGCGATGAGATGGGGGCGAGCGAAGCGAGCGCACGTCACGGGAGGCGGGAGGCAGCGTCCAAGCGGGTCCGGGACGGGCAGGGGGTGGTCTGGGCCAACCGGGACAGCTAGGGCCGGTCCGGGCCGGTTTGAGCCCGTTTGGGGCCGGTCTGGACCGGTCTCGGGACCGTTTAGGCGCGCTGGACCGAGTCTGGGCTGTCGGGCAGCCTGGCCTGGGCCGGTTTGGTCCGGTCTGGGCCGGACTAGGCGAGCCGGACCGGCGTGGGGCTCAGCCAACCGGTGCAGGCCGGTCAGCCTAACCGGCCGAGCCGGGACCGGGCGGCTGGTCCGGACCAACGGGCCGCCCGAGGCTGGGCGGCTGGCCGGTCGCCGGGTTGGTCGGCTCGGTGGACTCGGGCCGGCTCGAGTCTCGAGTGGTCTGGGTCGGCCATGGGCTGGGTCGGGCCAGGTGGGCTCGGGCCAGCGCGGCGAGCGGATCCCGGGCGGCTCGGTGAGCTGGCCTGAGGGGCGGCGATTCCCGCTGAGTCGGCTCAGCGGGAATCGTCCAAACGGTGCTTCGTTCTCTTTTTTTAGGTCGCGGCGACGGGCGAGCGGCGCGCACGGCCGGTGGTCGGCGGCGCGAGGCGGCGTCCTCGGTACGGATGGAGGGCGAACCTGGGCGTGCGACGGCGGCGGGTAGGCGGGCGACGTGGTAGGAGGCGGCGGCTCGGGCGGCGGCGGCGCTGAGCGGCGGCGGCGGCTCGCGCGGCGCGGCGGCGAGCTGCGGCGGCGGCGGATCGCGGCGGCGTCCGTGGGCGAGGAGCTGGCGGCGCTGCGCGGCGGCGTTGGCGGCGGCTTTGGGCGGCGATGGCGGCGGCGTCGGAGGTCGCGACGGCAGCGGCGGCGGCCGACGCGGCGGCGGCGGTGGCGGAGCTTCAAGGCGGCTGCGATGGCGGCTTGAGCGGCGGCGGCGCGCGGCGTTTCAGACACCGGAGGTAGAGCAAGGAGTGGCGGCGGATGCGCGGCGGCGGCGGCGGCACGTACGATGCGGCGGCAGCGGCGGCGGCGTCGGCGGTTGGACTCCTTCTCTAGCTTTCCATGAGCAGCCACTCGAGAAGAGGATCTTCCTTCTTTTTTCTCAAATGACGGCTAGGGTTTGTGGGGGGTCCCTTCCCCTCTTATAGAGCCCCTTGATGGGCCTAGAGAGGAAAGGGCCCACTAGAGGCCCACAACCCACACCCATACTCATAGAAATAAAATAAGGGTTCACAAAAGAGAAAGGGCCTTAGGCTAGGGTCCCGAAACAGAGGGAAGCCCACCCGGCGGCCTAAAGAGAGAGAGAAAGACATGCAAAGGCCCGCTTAAACACGTGCGGGCTAAATAAAACATAATAAAGAGAAAACGGGAAATATAGCTCTACGCGCGCGAGCTTGTGGCGAGAAGAGGGTCTCACTTGGTGTAGTGAAACTCGGGATCCTTCGTCTTCGCCTGTCGAGGGGGCTGGACGCGCGTAGGTGTCGGCTCCACCGGCGCCGTAGTGTCGTGCCTTGGTGGCGACGGGGGTCGTACGCCACCACGAATGGGATCCCGAAAAAGGGAAAAGCCCACCCGAGAGCCTCAAAGGGAGAGAAGAAGATATGCAAAGGCCCGCTTAAACACGTGCGGGCTAATAAAGTTCATAATGAAATAAAACTGGAAAGATAACACCACACGCGTGCGAGCCCTGTGAAATGTGTCGTGGCGAGATAAGGTCCTCACTTGGTGTAGTGAAACTCAACATCCTTCGTCTTCGCCTGTCGAGGGGGCTGGACGCGCGCGGGTGTCGGCTCCTCCGGCGCCGTAGTGTCATGCCTTGGTGGCGACGGGGGTCGTACGCCACCAGTGCTCTTCTTAAATATCACACAAATAAGAATGTTTAAAACATGTTTTTAAAGACTAGTAATTAGTGCATTATGATCTCATCATAATTAACTTACCCATCATATATGCTCATCGACTTCATTGCTAACATCATACAAGAATGACAATAAATACATTTCATTTCAATGAACATAAACAAGATACATGAAAAGTGTGATTGGCTTATATGCCGCATATCCGTCAATATTGCCTCTTGAAATGCAGTCAATGAACAAGAATAAAAGAAAATAAAAGAATTTTTGCCTTTAAGTCATGATCATTTGATCATAAATGTACTAGTGACACTACACGATCGCGCACAGATGAAGCATCGCTTAGATTTTGATCTAAAGTCTTAGATCGCACCATGCATCAAAAGGATTCCATAAGTCATTTTGATTTTGCTCCATTAGAATTATTTTGATCAACAACTAGGATGCCCCCAAAAGATAAGATAAATTTTCATCTTATCTTAGTATGCCACTTACCTAGGTGATTTAAGTGAAGATATCCACTCCCAATTGAATCAAGATCCCTAACCCCTCATAGCATGCCACTTCCCTTCAAAAGTAAGCAAAATAACTTAGTCTCATATATGCAGCCAATTCAAGCATCTCAATCTAAATAATTACTCCCCTTAATTAGGCATTGTAGCTTGTTTCTATGTGAGCACGCTCGGGCTCATCAACTCCTATATGTTAGCCACCCATAGTGGGCCCCATTTTATTGATTTTAACTTAAATAACTTCTCTTCATTAATTTAGAAATTAAAAAATTTATCATTTCATGCCATTTAATTTAAGAAATAATTAGAAAATTAAATATTTAACTCCACAATTCGCTCAATTAGAAAAAAAGAAGATAATATTTAAAGTTTATTTAAATTATTTATTCTTATTATTTTTATTAATATCTAAGAAATTCAAAATCTCAAATAAAATGAGGTTAATATTAAAAGAACTATGCAAAAATAACTTTGAAATAATATATTTTGAGATTATGGAATGTGGAGTAATATAAAAATGTAATAATATGCACCTTAAAGGTATAAATTATGTCTTCTAGTGCTCTATCAATCTTATAATTACAAGCAAATATTGTGTGTTATCAATGAACCTCAAAAATGGTATTTTATTCATTCGCCCATGATTGAAATCTAATTTTATATAATCGACGACCAAGAGAAGGGGAAATTCTCTTTGTTAATGATAAGTTGACCACTCCCAGACGATCGTATTTTACTCTATAAAACCCATAAAGAAAATCCTTTTTTTTAATCAATTACTTACTAGAAATTGGGGAAATTCTCCTTGCTACTGATAAGTTGACAACCCCTAAAAAGATTTTTTCTAGAAAATCCCATAATCGAAATCTCTCATTTTATTTATAACCAACAGTAAAAAAAGGGATATCTCTTTGCTAGTGATTTATGACGACAAAATAGTCTGTATTTTTCATTTATACAACCGATTATTGAAATCGCTTATCTTATCAATAATAAGCTAGAAATAAGGGACTGCAATTATAAATTAACTGATGAAATAAGGGAAATTGATTTTATCAAACCATTATTGCAGTCCTTTATTTTATCAATAACTGACTAGAAATTGGGGAAATTCTCTTGTTCATGATAAGCTGACAACCGCCCAAATTTATGTCAATTTTTTAATTAAATCCATTACAGAAGTCACTCATTTTATCAATAACCGACTTAGAAGGAGCTGGAAATCTCTCTGCTAATTGGAAGAATGAAGACTCCCCAAAAGGGAGGTTTTTTTTTTTACATAAACCCTTAAGAACATTTTCATATTAAAAACGTCAAAATGAAGTTTTGATGAAGACCTATTAGTTCTCCTAACTTGAAGAGATTGCC
>CM044109.1:11793801-11974090 GCA_024174645.1 Lemna minuta
TCGGGGAAAAGATAGAGATGTTATTTTTGATAAAAAATTGGGTTACCAGTTACGTTTTTTATCCTTGTGTTCATCGTTCTTCCTGTGTCTCCACCATCCTCCCTTTCAACCCTTCTTCTCCGAGATTCTATCTCCCTATCTATTCTCCCCCTATTCTGTCCTCTTTCAAACACTTCACGTCTGATGCATTCGAGGATATTCTAGATCAGGGCGTCGTCCAAGAGCATCTCGTTTCGTCCTCTTGCAGGTAATCTCCTCCCTCCTATCGAGATAATAGTTCTCCTGAAACATCTATAAGTCCACTATTAGATTCATCCTTCTATCAAGTCTCTCTTATCCGAAAACTTCACTCTTAAAATATTCTCCCTTCTATCGTCTTTCTTCGCTCTTCCATCCTCCGTGTACTTCTTAATCTCCATATTATTTCTCCTCTCTCTTCTCGTCATCCACTTTTTTATATAATATAATTTATTCACCACATCCCTATCCTTGTTCTCTCTCTTATCGTCCTTCCTACCTTCTCTATTTACTGACATCCTGTATATACAATCGCTATTTTATTATTTACTAGACATCCTCCATTATCTATTTCTCTACTTTATCTTCTTTATCCTAAATTCTCTATTATCAATCTTATCTCCACACTCTAATTAATTCATAGTTATTTGTCATCTCTGAATTAATTTACATACTTCCCTTGATATCATTCATAGATCCTCCCCAATTTGTAGGAATATTAGTATTTCTAAAATATCCTACATCATTGAGTTTATCACAATCTAAAGTGTCAACCCTTCTAGATTCTATTGGTGCTCTTAAACTTTTGTGGGTGTTAAACTTGTCACAAACAAAAGTATCAATGCTTCCTCAGCCAAGTTATGCTCTTATAATGTTGAAGAAATTAGATTTATTGCAAATAGAAATATCAATCCTTCTAAATTCTATTAGTGCTCTTATAAATTTGGATTGGTTAAGTTTGTCACAATGTAAAGTCTCAACTCGTCTAGATTAAATAAGTGCTCTTTAATTAATACGGATCTTAAACTTATCACAAACAAAAGTCTTCGTGTTTCCTGAATCAGATCGTGCTCTTACAATGTTGAGGAAATTAGATTTATCGCAAATAGAAATTTCAGTCCTTCTAGATACTATTGGTGCTCTTATAAATTTGGATTGGTTGAGTTTGTCACAATCTAAATTGTCAACTCTTCCAGATTCAATTGGTGCACTTAAACTTTTGTGGGTGTGAAACTTGTCACAAACAGAAGTATCAATGCTTCCTTTGTCAATTTGTGCTCTTATGATGTTGAAGAAATTAGATTTATTGCAAATAGACATATCAATCCTTCCCGATTCTATTGGTTCTCTTGTAAATTTTGATTGGTTGAGTTTGTCTTAATCTAAAGTGTCAACCCTTCCAAATTCTATTGGTGCTCTTAAACTTTTTGTGGGTGTTAAAGTTATCACAAACAAAAGTATCAATGCTTCCTAAGTCAATTTGTGCTCTTATAATGTTGAAGAAATTAGATTTATTGCAAACAAAAATATCAATCCTTCCAGATTCTATTAGTGCGCTGATAAATTTGGATTGGTTAAGTTTGTCACAATCTAAAGTCTCAACTCGTCTAGATTCAATTTGTGATCCTTAATTGGTACGGATCTTAAACTTATCACAAACAAAAGTCGTCGTGCTTCCTGAATCAATTCGTGCGCTTACAATGTTGAAGAAATTAAATTTATCGCAAATAGAAATATTAATCCTTCCAGACTCTATTGGTGCTCTTATAAATTTGGATTGGTTGAGTTTGTCACAATCTAAATTGTGAACCCTTCCAGAATCAATTGGTGCTCTTAAACTTTTGTGGGTGTTAAACTTGTCACAAACAAAAGTATCAATGCTTCGTTAGTCAATTTGTGCTCTTATAATGTTGAAGAAATTTGATTTATTGCGAATAGAAATATCAAACCTTCCAAATTCTATTAGTGCTCTTATAAATTTGGATTGGTTAAGTGTGTCACAATCTAAAGTCTGAACTTGTCTAGATTCAATTGGTGCTCTTAGAGTGTTGCGGGTCATAAAGTTATCACAAACAAAAGTCCTTCGTGATTCTGAATCAATTCGTGCTCTTACATTGTTGAAGAAATTAGATTTATGGCAAATAGAAATATTAATCCTTTCAGATTTTATTGGTGCTCTTATAAATTTGGATTGGTTGAGTTTGTCAATATCTAAAGTTTTAACCCTTCCAGATTCTATTGGTACTCCTAAACGTTTGAGGGTGTTAAACTTGTCACAAACAAAAGTATCAATGCTTCCTAACTCAATTTGTGCTCTTATAATATTGAAGAAATTAGATTTATTGCAAATAGAAATATCAATCCTCCCAAATTCCTGTAGTGCTCTTATAAATTTAGATTGGTTAAGTGTGTCACAATCTGAAGTCTGAACTCGTCTAGATTCAGTTGGTGCTCTTAAAGTGTTGCGGGTCATAAAGTTATCACAAACAAAAGTCTCCATGCTTCGTGAATCAATTCGTGCTCTTAAAATGTTGAAGAAATTAGATTTATGGCAAATAGAAATATTAATCCTTCCGGATTCTATTGGTGCTCTTATAAATTTGGATTGGTTGAGTTTGTCACAATCTAAAGTGTCAACCCTTCCAGATTCAATTGGTGCTCTTAAACTTTTGTGGGTGTTAAACCTGTCACAAATAAAAGAATCAATGCTTCCTAAGTCAATTTGTGCTCATATAATGTTGACGAAATTAGATTTATTGCAAATAAAAATATCAATCCTTCCAAATTCTACTAGTGCTCTTATAAATTTGGATTGGTTAAGTTTGTCACAATCTAAAGTCTCAACTCGTCTAGATTCAATTGGTGCTCTTAAAGTGTTGCGGGTCATCAAGTTATCATAAACAAAAGTCCTCGTGCTTCCTGAATCAATTCGTGCTCTTACAACGTTGAAGAAATTAGATTTATCGCAAATAGAAATAATAGTCCTTCCAGATTCTATTGGTTCTCTTGTAAATTTTGATTGGTTAAGTTTGTCACAATCTAAAGTGTTAACCCTTCCAGATTCTATTGGTGCTCTTAAACTTTTGTGGGTCTTAAAGTTGTCACAAACAAAAGTATCAATGCTTCCTAAGTCAATTTGTGCTCCTATAATGTTGAAGAAATTAGATTTATTGCAAAAAAAAATCAATCCTTCCAGATTCTATTAGTGCGCTTATAAATTTGGATTGGTTAAGTTTGTCACAATCTAAAGTCTCAACTCGTCTAGATTCAATTGGTGCTCCTTAATTGTTACGGACCTGTAACTTATCACAAACAAAGTCTCCGTGCTTCCTGAATCAATTTGTGCTCTTATAATGTTAAAGAAATTAGATTTATCGCAAACAAAAATATCAATCCTTCCAGATTCTATTGGTTCTCTTATAAATTTCGATTGGTTAAGCTTGTCACAATCTAAAATGTCAACCCTTCCCGATTATATTGTCGCTCTTAAACTTTTGTGGGTGTTAAAGTTATCACAAACAAAAGTATCAATGCTTCTTGAGTCAATTTGTGCTCTTATAATGTTGAAGAAATTAGATTTATTGCAAATAGAAATTTCAATCCTTCTAGATTCTATTAGTGCTCTTATTAATTTTGATTGGTTAAGTTTGTCATAATCTAAAGTCTCAACTCGTCAAGATTCAATTGGTGCTCTTCAATTGTTACGGATCTTAAACTTATCACAAACAAAAGTCTCGATGCTTCCTGAATCAATTCGTGCTCTTATAATGTTGAAGAAATTAGATTTATCGCAAATAGAAATATCAATCCTTCTACATTCTATCGGTTCTCTTGTAAATTTTGATTGGTTAAGTTTGTCACAATCTAAAGTGTCAACCCTTCCAGATTCTATTGGTGCTCTTAAACTTTTGTGGGTGTTAAAGTTTATCATAAACAAAAGTATCACTGCTTCCTAAGTCAATTTGTGCTCTTATAATGTTGAAGAAATTAGATTTATTAAAAATAGAAATATCAATCCTTCCAGATTCTATTCGTGCTCTTATAAATTTGGATTGGTTAAGTTTGTCACAATCTAAAGTCTGAGCTTGTCTAGATTCAATTGGTGCTCTTTAATTGTTATGGATCTTGAACTTATCTCAAACAAAAGTCTCCATGCTTCTTGAATCAATTTGTGCTCTTACAATGTTGAAGAAATTAGATTTATCGCAAAAAAATATCAATCCTTCCAAATTCTATTGATGCTCTTATAAATTTCAATCGGTTAAGCTTGTCACAATGTAAAATATCAACCCTTCCAGGTTCAATTGGTGCTCTTAACCTTTTGCGGGTCTTAAAGTTGTCACAAACAAAAGTATCAGTGCTTCGTGAGTCAATTTGTGCTCTTACAATGTTGAAGAAATGAGATTGATGGCAAATAGAAATATTATTCATTGAAGATTCTATTGGTGCTCTTATAAATTTGGATTGGTTAAGTTGTCACAATCTAAAGTCTCAAGCCTTCTTGATGCAATTGGTGCTCTTTAATTATTGCGGATCTTAAACTTGTCACAAACAAAAGTAATCGGTGCTTCTGAGTCAATTTGTGCTCTTATAATGTTCAAGAAATTAGATTTATCGCAAAGAAAAATATCAATGCTTCTAGATTCTATTGGTGCTCTTATAAATTTGGATTGGTTAAGCTTGTCACAATCTAATATGTCAACCCTTCCAGATTCAATTGGTGCTCTTAACCTTTTGCGGGTCTTAAACTTGTCACAAACATCAGTATCAGTGCTTCGTGAGTCAATTTGTGCTCTTATAATGTTCAAGAAATTAGATTTATCGCAAAGAAAAATATCAATCCTTCTAGATTCTATTGGTGCTCTTATAAATTTGGATTGGTTAAGCTTGTCACAATCTAATATGTCAACCCTTCCAGATTCAATTGGTGCTCTTAACCTTTTGTGGGTCTTAAACTTGTCACAAACATCAGTATCAGTGCTTCGTGAGTCAATTTGTGCTCTTATAATGTTCAAGAAATTAGACTTATCGCAAATAGAAATGTCAATCCTTCCAAATTCTATTAGTGCTCTTATAAATTTGGATTGGTTGAGTTGGTCACAATCTAAAGTCTCAACCCTTCCAGATTTGATTGACGCTCTTAAACTTTTGCGGGTCTTAAACTTGTCATTAACAAAAGTATTAGTGCTTCCTAAGTCAATTCGTGCTCTTTTAATGTTGAAGAAATTAGATTTATCGCGTTCAGAAATATCAATCCTTCCAGAAATATCAATCCCTCCTATTGGTGCTCTTATAAATTTGGATTGTTTAAGTTTGTGACAATCTAAAGTCTCAACCTGTCTAGAGTCAATAGGCGCTCTAAAATTGTTGCGGATCTTAAACTTGTCACAAGAAAAAGTATTAGTGCTTCTTGAGTCAGTTTGTGCTCTTATAATGTTGAAGAAATTAGATTTATCGCAAATAGAAATATCAATCCTTCCAGATTCTATTTGTGTTCTTATAAATTTGGATTTATTAAGTTTGTCACAATCTAAAGTCTCAACCCTTCTAGATTTCGATTGGTGCTCTGAAATTGTTGCGGATCTTAAACTCATCACAAGAAAAATTATTAGTGCTTCCTGAGTCAATTTGTGCTCTTATAATGTTGAAGCAATTAGATTTATCGCAAATAGAAATATCATTCCTTCTAAATTCTATTGGTGCTCATGAAATGTTGGATACATTAGATTTATCATAAACAAAATATCAACACTTCAAGATTCTATTGATGTTGTTATAAATTTGGATTTGTTAAGTTTGTCATAATCTAAAGTTTGACTCTCCAGATTCAAATTGTGCTCTTAAAGTGTTAAATTACTTAGATTTTTCTCAAAACACAAAAGTATTACTGCTTCATGAGTCAATTTGTGCTCTTACAATGTTGAAGGAATTAGATTTATTGCAAACAAAAAATCAATCCTTTCAGATTATTGATAACATGCTATTTATGCATGTAATTACATGGTTATTAATGCAAATTGAGGCATTAATCATCACAAATCTATGCATGTTATCATCTTTTTGGCATATTTCTATCATTTTGTGTAAATTCATGCTATGATCTAAAAATACACTAATTATGGATTATTATGCATAATTAAACATTGTGATTTTTCATTCCAATTATGTGTATGATTATAATCCTGTTTTAAGAGTGAAAATATGAGAGAAAACACATTTATCAACATTTATGTATTTATATGAATTTATTTTATATAATACATAGATGTATAAAATTAATATAAATTAATTCTCTTACTATTTTAATAATTTGACCTTTTAAAATGATAGATTATTCAATTTTGAATCCAACAAAACAAATTTGAATTAATTTGGAGTTGTATTTTGAAAGTTATGAATTTTACAATTTTAAAGAATTTTTCTGGAATTTTTCTGAATTTATTTGAATTTTATTTCGATTTTACAAGCTTTAAATTAATTTTTAAAATGCAAAAATGGGAAATTACCTGCGCGTGTACATGTGGCGGTGCCACGTGGACGGGCGGACCGCCTGCGTGGCATAGATGACGTGTGGCGCTGACGTGGCATAGGTGACGCGTGGCGCTGACGTGGCACTTATATGCAATATAATATAGTTTATAGGGGCCCCCCGTGTATAAGGGGGCAAATCATCAATAGCCCTTATTCTCTTTAGATTTTATACGCGTTGATCTCTTTCATTTTCTCCAAGTGGGACTAAAATCCCGTGCTTTCTATGATTTTAGGACACGCGGCGGAATGTGGTGCGTTGGATTTGATCAAGATGGACGTGATGACGTCGATCGGGTGGACATCCGGTCCACCCGATCAAAAGATCAGGCTCGTGGGTTAAATCGGGAATAAGTGAACGCATCTGTGCCGTTCATCGCATATCATCTCCGATTACATTTGAACCGCAAGATCAAAATCCGACGATCGTTAGACGAAGACGACGATTCATGAATCGACGTGCAATCACGACCGTCCATCATGATGAAACCGCGAAATCAACGGCCAAAATCATTTTAGTTCTTATTTAAAAACCGTTCTTCGCGACGGAAGAACGGTTCGCGAAATTTCTTTGATTTCTCCTTGTTTAGAGACTCAAATCACGCGCCGTTTGTTCCTGTGTAATCGCAACTCATTTCCGCTCTTATTGAATGCATCAATTTTAATTTTCATCGGAAGATCAAGAAGAATTGACGTCTTAAACACCAACATTCGTTTTCGAATTTTCGGAAAGAAAAGCCTTGAATCCGGCGATAAATTGGATCAATTCGAAGATTAATTTGGGTTAGATTGGTTGATTTCATCTTAATCTTTCATCATTTAACATTAATTTCCATTTTAGATTTGTAAATTTAGTTTAATTTCGTTTAAATTTTGGTTTTAATTTGTTTTTCGAAACGAATTCTTCTCCTTTTTTTCAAATCTCGATTTCTCTTCGAATTCTTCACCAAATCATCTGATTTTTGATTCCGTGGATTCGATTTTGAGTTATCTTTCTCAATATACTAAAACGCCCAATTTCCAAACTCATTTCATCGTCCGATTTGACTGAATTTTGAAGATATCTCTCGAAAATCCTTAATTCTCCGTGGATTTGACCCTTAATTACCATTATACTAATTAATTACTTTAATTAATCATCAATTGGTAATATTAGGACTTTATTTTGACACTAATTCGTGTGCATTCGACGACCATACGATTTAGTCTCGTCAATTATATTGTTGCTCTTATAAATTTGGACCAGTTAAGTCTGTGACAAATAATAGTTTCAATCGTTCCAAATTCAATTGGTGCTCTTAAATGTTGAAGTACTTAGATTTTTCACAAACAAAATTATGAGTGCTTCCTAATTCAATTTGTGCTCTTACAATTTTAGCGACATTAGATTGATAGCAAACAAAATGATCAATTTTTCCCGATTCTATTGGTGCTCTTATAAATTTGGATTGGTTAAGTCTATGACCAACAAAAATATCAAGTTTTCCATATTCAATTGGTGCTCTTAAAGTGTTTGATGGATATTATGTGGCCTATAAGCCAATCACACTTTCATGTATCTTGTTTATGTTCATTGAAATGAAATTTATTCATTGTCATTCTTGTGTGATGTTTGCAATGAAGTCCATGAGCCTATGCAATGACTAAGTGAATTATGATGAGATCATAATATAGTGATCACTAGTCTTTAAACATATGTTCTAAACATTCCTATTCATGGGATATTCGAGAAGGACATCGAATTATCCGGAAAGAATAGCACTATCTAATCCATCTCATATGATGAGTATGGCCGATCCTATAGCCATCGGTGTGGAGACACTAAGGATAGATAGTGGGTGCTCTTTGGAGAAAGAGTTCACTGAATTGATCCGTATGAATCCCTGAATGGTATTATACCTAACTGTCAATCAGGTTGATTCATGTCATGATTGTGTATGTGGTCCTTTGACTTGAGACACCAAAGACATCTTGTGGATGGATGATCGTGTTTTGATTATGACTTACGAATCCCTAGCCACGGGATATCTAAAACGTCATATATTGGATACGACATGAAGTCCACGAAGATGATTGTGTGGTCAAGATGGGATCGTCCACCCTCGGTATTTGAGGAGATTGACTCAAAGGAATGAGATGCGATGAAATCCTTGGCCAAGGTAGTAGAAATATCGAAGAAGGAGTTCTCGATGATTTCTACACGCATCGATACTAACTTGAGTGACCGATTAGGGTTTGACAGTTGACCATAACCCTAAGTCATTCATGAGTCTAATGTGGATGAAGGATTATACATACATGGTAATCAATGATGGGAAGGTTCCATAAGTGAGTTCTTACATACTCCATATCTCCTAGAGTACGTGGTGTAGCTTGGCACCCAACGGGCTGGCAACTCAACCTATCGATTGGGTTAAATCGATCCTTGATTAATTAATCTATATGAGGATATGGATAATTAATTAAGGTTGACCAATAAGGTGTTATTTGGTCTATAGAGTTATTAACTAGTGAGATATATGGACCTAGAGGGTCACACACATAAGGTTTATGGATGTTGGTGGATATAGACATAATTATGAGGGTTTTTATGAAAAAACCTCATTCCAAATGTCTATAAATAGGGGGAGAACGACCACAACGCAAGGGGCCCATGCAAGCCTTGTGGGAATTCTCTCCTTTCTTCTCTTTCTCTCTTGGAGAAGAGCTTTGAAGAGGAGATCCAACCATCCGGAGACCGTGTGGATACCGCTAGAGGCTAGACACTTGAATAGCTTCAAGAACTCCTTCAAGGAATCTCTGTAAGTATGTTTTCTCATACATATTAGATGATAGGATCATCTGTTCTTGGTGGCTCGGTATTTTGAATGTCCGATTCAATGTTCTTCCGCTGCATTTGATGTTTTGATCAAAATTTCGAAAAGTTATCGACCTCAGATCCCATCAGTGTTGCACGTCTTAAACTTGTCACAGACAAAAGTTTCAACCCTTCCATATTCAATTGGGACTCTTAAACTATTGAAGCTTTTAGATTTGTCGCAAACAAAAATATATGTGCTTCTGGAGTCAATTCGTGTTCTTAAAACGTTAAAGACATTAGATTTATCACAAACGAGAATATCAATTCTTCAAGATGCGATTGGTGCTGTTATTAATTTGGCTTGGTTAAGTCTGTCACAAAAAAAAAGTATCAAGTCTTGAGATTCAATTGGTGCTCTTAAAGTGTTAAATTACTTAGATTTGTCTCAAGCAAAAGTATCACTGCTTCATGAGTCAATTTGTGCTCTTACAATGTTAGAGACATTAGATTTATTGCAAACAAAAATATCAATCCTTCTAGATTCTATTAGTGATCTTATAAATTTGGCTTCGTTAAGTCTATCACAAACAAGAAAATCAAGTCTTCCATATTCAATTGGTGCTCTAAAAGTTTTGAAGCTGTTAGATTTGTCGCAAACAAACGTATCAGTGCTTCTTGAGTCATGAATTTAGTAATTCGGGGAAGAATTTAATGGAAAAGAAGGTTAAAGGTTAGACTCTTTTAGAGCTTGCAAGTTTGTTTGGTCTGCTAAAGGAAAATTCTCAAAGAATTTTATTCAAGAGGTGACAAGAATGGCAAGTATTAATATATTTAGGGAATTGGTTTCGGCGCCAAGTGAGAAAAAAACTATTGGAGGTCTTTAATGTTGTTGTTGATGTGGATGTAGATGAGAATGAGCCTGTCATGGATCCTGCTTGGCCACATTTGAAGATTTTTAATGAGCTTTTTCTTAGATTTTTTGCATCTCTAGAAATAGATGCTAAGATTGCCAACAGATAAATTGATCATGCCTTTGTGTTGTGCTTGCTTGATCTCTTTGATTCCGAAGATCCTCGTGAGAGGGATTACTTGAATACGATTCTTCATAGGGTTTATGGGAATTCGTGGTCCATAGTCCCTTCATTTGCAAGGCGATAACCAATATCTTCTTTCACTTTATTGAGATCGAGAAACATAATCAAATTGCTGAGCTTTAGGTAATTCTAGGCAGTATTATCAATGGGTTCGTACTCCCACTGAAGGAAGAACACAAGTTGTTCCTCTTTCAAGCTCTGATCCCTCTCTACAGGCCAAAGTTTATCCCCTATGTATCACTTAAAAATTTCCTACTTCATCATGAAATTTTTGGAGAAGGATTTTAAGTTGGCAGACACTGTGATTAGAGGATTGCTAGAGTATTGGCATGTTACAAACAACTCGAAGGAGATGATGTTCTTGGAGGAATTGAAGGAGGTTCTTGAGGTAACTTAGCATGCTGAATTTCAGCGCTGTATGGTCCCTCTATTCCTCCAAATTGCCCGTTGCTTGAACAGTTCTCATTTCCAAGTAAATTTGGAGTGCGGAGAGATAGATAGATGGATAGGTAGATAGAGAGTGAGTAGAGAGAGAGAGCAATCTAGATATTATATTTTTCTCCCAAGGATAGTCCCCCATTTTTTCACTAATTGGGATACCACTAACCATTTCCTAATTTTCTAAATGAGTTTTTCTCTCTCTATTGTCCTCTTCATGAGAGAATATTGTGGCCATCAGTCAAGCAGTTTTAAGACCTATTACCTGACGAGACCAAACTGCGAGGTCGTCAATTTCACACGGTCTCGTGTCAAACCAAAGTCTAAACTGACCAATTTGATGAAATTAACTCGAATTGAGGGGTAGAATGGTAAATAAGGGTCGAATCCACAGAGAAATTAGGAAATTTATGATGATCTCTTTGAAATTGATCAAATCGGATGATGAATCGATGATAGAAATCGCGGAAAATGGTAATTTATGAAAGAGAACTTCAAATCATTTCCACGGAATCAAAAATCATCAAATTTCACTTTGATTTTGTGGAGAAATTGAAGATTGAAGTAGAGAGAGATTTCCGAAATTGTAAATCGTTAAATTAACAAAAATTAAAAACAATAAAACTTCAATTCCTACTCTAAATCAAAATTGAACATGAATGGATGATAGATTAGCAAAAACCGACTCCACTGACTCAAGATTGCAATCAAATTAACACGATTAATCACCGAAATCATAAAAATGTGAAGAACGCGATCGTGGAGTTCAAGCTTTGATTTCTCCTTTGTCTCTCAACCAAATCTAGATTTCAGACCCTCTGTGGATGCGGAAATGAGTGTAGACGGGGATGGAATCGAGAGACTTGAGAAGAGAGGTGTCTAAATAGATCAGTTGGATTGATTTCTAACTCGAATGCATTACAAATCGGAGGAACACCTTTTTTGATAGGGTATTTGGGTGTAACCGTCCGATCAAAACGATCGACGGTTACGATGAAACGGTCCATCGTGGACTGTTTTGGTTAAGTCGCAGCCGTCGGATCTTGATGAAGGGTCAGGATGAAGTGTTATAAAAACGCCTTTGATCATCACCGTTGGATCATGATCTGACGCTTCGGATGCATCCGGCGCGATTAGATCACAGCCGTTATAACTCCTGATTAAAGACCACGTGCGTTTATGATGATCGGTGGTCCGCGAGTCCACAAGTTCCACGCGATTCGATCATTCTCCATTTGATCCAGCGCTCCTCCTTTGGCCACGGCACTTGCAATTTAAGATCTGTGTGGAACTTAGTCCCACACGGTAGAAATTAGAGGAATATATCGGGTATATAAGATGCATTGAATATACGGGTTAGCTAAAATTCCGAATACGGAATGCTTATATGTACTATAACCCATATAGTTATGATAAATAAAAATATGCACATCACATCGTGCCACGTAGGCGCTCGCATGGGTCTACATGGCTTTGCCACGTGGCCTTGCGTGCCACGTCGCACCCACGTGGGTCCCGCGGGAAAATATACCCCCTTTTTGCCCTTTTTTAATTGTTTTTAATACTTAAAAATCGAAAATAATTTTAGAAAAATCTCGAAAAAATCCCTAAAATTAGAAAATTCATAACTTTCAAAATATAACTCTAAATTAATCCAATCTTCTTTCATTTGATCTAAAATTTACTTGTCTATCATTCTAAAGAGTCAAAATTAAAAAATAATGAGAGTTTTAATTTCCATTTCAAAAATACATTTATTTTTTAAGGATTTTAACTTAAGAAAATATAAATAAATGTTTATAAAATAATTTCTCTCATTATTTTAACTTTAAAAACCTCTATAATCTCAAGTAAAGATGGGTAATTAATTATTTATCTTTAAATCATCACATTTAACCCTAATTTAAAGTATTTTTGAGATTTTAATGACTTTTTCATGGAATGATAGAAAAATACACATAAATATGATAACATGCATAGAAATGAAATCATTTATGCCTTAATATGCATCAATAATCATATTTTATAATGTGTATTTAGCATGTTATCATTACCTCAAGCACAACCTAGATTTCCCACATCACTGTTTAGGATAACAACATTCACTTTCTAATTTTCAAAATCGAGATTTTTTTTAGGATCTTTTACAGTAAATATTTTAGCCAATGTGAATGAATTCTAAGACCTGTTACTACAAGAACAAAGTCGTTACTCAGCCCAGAATAGCATAATCTACTTTATTATTTTCTAAACATATAAATGTCCCCTTCAATGATCTGCTAGCTAATAAGTATGGATTGAATTCCAAGACTTTTACTGTAAGTGCATCGCATAGTTTCTAATCGAAAAGGAAATTTCTTGTCTTTCAATTTTAATCTTTGATCCATGATTTTGATCAGGTGGTAGAGAGGGCACTAGCCTCGTGGAACAACAACCACATCAAGTGTTTGATCGAGTGTAATATGAAGGTGATCTTTCATATCATCTTCCCAACGTTGGAGAAAAACAATAGTAACCATTGGAATTAGACAGTCAAGAGCTTCACCCTGAACATGAGGGAGATCTTTGCCGACCATAGTCCAGAGCTCTTTCAAGCAGCCTGCACAAGTACCTTGACGATGAGGCCCATTCTGAGGCAGCACAAGCTCTCGCCACGAGTCCACGTGGCATTGCCTCAAGGTCTTAGCAGCCAGCAGTGCTACTGCCACGTCGCCACTTGCTCTCTATTTCAAAATTGGGGCCATTGGATACGTTTGTGAACTATCAAGTGAATGCTTCTTCTTGTATGTTTGTTTGAGATTCGAGCTGAAAAAAACTTATAGATTTAAAGAATCAAAGTCTTGTGCCCTATTGAAGTTTAAAAGTTTTTTTTTCAAAATGGTCATTTTTTCAATTTCTTTCCTTGCATATAGGAATAGGTTTGTAGTTCTAGATTTATCCAACTAGGCATTCTTTAATTCACAACCAATTCTTTCTTTGTCATTACCCCTGTCCCCTTCTCTCTTTGTCATCTCCATGTCCTTCAAAGCCACAAAGAAAATGGACCCTCACAGAGAGAGAGAGAGAAAGAGAGAGAGAGGGAGAGAGAGAGAGGGAGAGAAGAGAGCGAGAGAGAGAGATTAGAAATAGGTAACTAGAGAATGGAGAACAAAAAATGAAGAAATAGAGGGGGTTTAGAACTTAGAAGATGGATTTGGATTTTAGGGAGAGATGGAGAAGGGGCTTGAGAGAGAAAGTCAAAGAGGGAGAAAGTTGTAAATTTTATTTTTAAATTCAAAATCACCTTTGAAGTACCATACCATATTTTTATTCTCACATGAATTATTAATTTGTGATTCATTTTGAAATTTACAATCATGTTTAGAATTTTGAATCCTTTTTAAAATTTCTATTTTAAAAATGTGCTTCCAAATTCAAAATCTTGTTTGAAGTTCCAAATCATATTTTATTTCGACATTTCTTTTTTTAAAATTTAAAATTATATTTAGAGTTTTTGAATCCTTTTAAAAATCTTTGTTCAAGATTGTGTTTGAAAATTCAAAACCACGCTTAAGATTTCAAATCATGTTTTTATTTAAACATGAATTCTTAATATTTTTTTATTTGAAATTAAAAATCATATTTCATTTTATTTTAAATTCTTGCTCTCTGTAATTTTTCTTCCATTTCCCTTTCTCTCACATTAGAGTTCACAGGGCGGCAGGTTTGAAGGTGCAGGTCTCCCTTGATAGGCATTTCTTCCGTTCTTCCCTCTCTCCCCTTTCATCTTGCATTTATTCACTCCCTCATTTGCTGGAGTTCCCTCTTCTCGCAGCAGTGCTCAATGATCAAGTTTCTGCAGGCTTTTTTCGCAGTTTGGATGAGGACTCACACATGAGTAACAAAATGATTGACATTTTTCATTGCTAAATTTCCTCTGTTGACGTGTCAAAGGAGGAGATATTCCTAATTTCTGCATCCCAATTTCCGCATTTTCCCTCGTTTCCTCTGTCCTCTCTCTCTCTCGCTCTCTCTCTCTCTCTCTCTCTCAGAGTACACTCAGTCTGCATATTGTATACTCAGATATCATAATATAATGACCACTAGTCTTCAAAAATATATTTTAAATATTCATATTGGAGGGATATTTGAGAAGGACATGAAAATATCCATAAAGAATAACATAGTATGGTCAGACTCATATGATGAATATTACTAATCATGTGGCTATCTATGTAAAGACACTAAGGATTGATAGTGGGTGCTCTTTGGAGAGAGTTTACTAAATGTCACGGTAACTTATATATTATACCTAATTATCAATCAAGTTGATAAATATCTTGGTTGTGTATGTGGTCCTTTATCTTGAGATACTAAAAACATCTTGGAGATGGATAATCATATTTTGATTATGACTAATGAATCCCTAGCCATAAGATCTACAAAACTTCTTATATTAGATACGTCATGAAGTCTTGGAAGATGTTTATGTGGTTAAGATAGGATCATTTGCCCTTGGTGTTTAAGGAGATTGACTTAAGGAATGAGATGTAGCAAAATCTTTGGCCAAGATAACGGAACTTGAGTGACTTGAATGATCGATTTCCTCCATGCAAGGATTGATAGTATGTTTTCAAAAATTTCCTCCATGCATCGATACTAACTTGAGTGATCGATTAGGGTTTGATAGTTGACCATATTAACTAACGAAGATAAGGTTCCATATTTGAGTTCTTATATACTCAATATCTCTTAGAGTATGTGGTGAAGCTTGACACCCAATGGACTGACAACTAGATTTTATCGATTGAGTTAAATTGATCCTTAATTAATTAATCTATATTTTGATATAGATAATAAATAAAGGTTGAAAAATAAGGTGCTATTAGGTCTATAGAGTTATTAACTAGTAAGATATATGGACGTAGAGGGTCACACACATAAGGTCTATGGACATAGGTAAAAATAGCTATAGATATGAAATTTTAATAAAAAATTTCACATATGCAATACCTATAAATAAGGGTAAAATAACAACAAATCAAGGTGCCCTTGCAAGCCTTGCTGAAACTACCTATATTCTTTTCTTGCTCTCTTGGTGAAGAGCATCAAAGAGAAAATCCAACTGACTAGCGATCGTGTAGATATTGCTAGAGGCTAGACACTTGAACAACTTTGAGATGTCCTTCAAGTGAACCTTATCAGTATGAATTCCCATCTACACTAAATGATGGGACCATTAGTTCTTGGTACCTCAATGTTTTGAATGTGTTTCACTACGCTCAATATTTTGATCCAAATTTTGATAGACTTATCAACCTCAGATTCCAACAACAAGCCTTGTTGAAACTCTTTGTTTTCTTCTTTTTCTCTATCAGTGAATATTGTTAAAGATGAGATGCAACCATCTGATGATCATATCAATATTGACAAAGGCTAGACACTTGAACTACTTCAAGAACTCCTTAAATGAACCCTATTAGGACAGATTTTGATTAATACGAGATGATAAGATACAATTCGTTGCACCTCAATATTTTGACTATTTTATTTAATGTATGACGCTACATTCAATGTTTTGATTGAAAATTTGAAATTCTATCAAATATCAAATCCTATCATGCCATGCTAGGATTTCTCAATGCCAACCCATCACTTCACTTCCTCTCTTACATTCTTTTTCTCTTCCCTGATGATCTAGTGAGACTTGATAGCGAGGAAATCTTCAATGAAGATTAATGAAACAAGTACGCTCGAGATAACTTTTACATGATTAGACGAGATTTTTACTATAAAAAAACTTGTCAAAAGTGCCAAGGATCAACTACCATTTTAAAATATTTAAAGATGGCAAAAATTAGGTCAAACACGATGATAAATTACAAAAAAGGAAGAACAACTTAAAGGTGATCATGAAAACTTGTGGTTGTTTGCTTGACCCTTTATGGAAATGAAATAGCCAAGATTTGGCCACATCACCCCTATCTTGGAGAGGGAAAAAGAGATATATTAATTGTGACTTGTAGAAGTTGTCTAATTGTGCAATCCATGTCACGAGTGTTTTTAGGCATCCCATACCTTTAGATCAAGTGAAAAGGGTACCAGTTGTCGAATCAATGTGTATATATACATATATATAACCATCTTGACTCTAGGCAGTGGGAACCTAAAGAACCTAGCATCAAGTGGCATTTGGGTGATTTCTATTAGGGTGATTGACGATGCGTTTTCGTGCGTCGTTAAATCACAAAAATGCCGGTCAAACAAAATTTCTAAAACCGAACTCAAAAAGACAAGATATAATAATCAAGTATTGGGTAAGTATCGGGTCGATCCACATAGAGCAGGGTTGACTTTAATCGCAGAGTTGACTTGGTCAAACTTAGGTCTAAAAGGAGTTTTAAATAAGAGAAAATAATATGTAAGATCTGTAAATGATATAAATAAGGTAAATAAGAAGTTTTAAGATATGAAATCTTGGATTTGAAAGAGAAAAAAATCAAAAGTCAAAGTCAAAGCATTGACTTTGACCAGCAGTAGGTGTTCGGTAAAATCAGAGAATCAGAGAGAGTTAGAAGATTACGAAAACTATATATTTGAAAACTAGAAAGAAAATGGAATTTATTGATGTATAATTCGTGATTTTTGGATAAGAAATGGATTTATTATGAATTATTGAAAATCAAAGATCACAAAATCCCCGAAATGAACACCTCTGAGGAAATCTTCAAATTGCCCAATCAAATAAAATCCAAATCTTGCAATTTATATGTCAATGGAAAGCTAAGAATCAGAGGAATCTAACAAGACCAAAATTATCAAATTCTGATTTGTAAATTAAAAGTAATTGACCCCGAAAGTCAACGTTTGACTTCTGATGAAAGATGAACAGTGCTTGGTCAAACGTCAAATTGGAGGGTCAAATGAACTCAAAATTCGATGAATTTGCTATCCACTGAAAGCTGATGAAAAGAGGAATCCAATGAAACAAAATCAATTGATTTGGAATTATAATAAGAGAGATACCTCATTTTCAAAATCAGCAAAATTTTGGACTGAAAATTAGGGAAAATGAAGAACACTAAGAATTAATTTGCAAAATTAAACTTCTAAATCTAATAAAAACTCAAATTACCTCTTGATAATCGATTGAATCTCACTACTAACCTGATTGCCACGAGAATTAAGCTCCAATTTGCGCAAATTGGAGTGAATTTGCTCGGATCCTTTCTCACAGATTTTCGGAATTCAAGGGGAAAATTTGATGAAATCAAGGAGGAATTCGTGATCAATCCCGCTCCAATCCCTTCGGGATTGAGTCTAAACGCAGGGGGATCACGATGAACTAAAGATCTTCCTTGAAATTCGCTTAATTCCTTGACGAATCGATCAAAAGTTCTTCTTCAAAGAGGGAGTACATGGCTTTTTAATGAGGAAATTGGGCTTGAAATCGTGGGCAATGGAGGCGATCGTGGAGGCGGTTTGATGGCGTCGAGGGGGCGATTCCTTGGGCATAAATAGTGGCTTCAATTCCGCGATGAATCGGCATGAACTTGGCTTTAATTTGGCTTCCAAATAGCCGCTATTTCCGCCACGATCGGGCCACGATCGTGGTCCTGATCCTTCATCGATCGCCTGCCGATCGATTGGAGACGATTCTGCAAGGAAAGAACTGCGATCGCGGCTGGATCGCACCGCGATCGTGGGTTCTTCCACGTCTTGTATGCGCCGTCCGATGGCGCTTCAGGTGAGCAGATGGCCACGATCGCGCGATTGCGTGAACTCAGGTTTTGAGGAGCGTCCGCTGTCCGATGGAAGACGATCGCGACACTGTTCGTTCGATGAGGATCGGGCGCACAGGAAGGCTCCACGAGTCGCCAAGGTTGCCAGCGATCACGGCCGTCCGATGATGATCGATGCCTCCTCGCTTTGCCACGTGTCGACCACCTGTCTAAAACAATAAATTAATCAAATTTAAGTTCGCTTTCAGCGAATTTGGAGCAGCCACGTGGAACGGCAGGCTTGAAACCGCGTTGCATTTAATGCCCGCGGTTTCGAGCATTTAGTGCAGCAGTCAGGGGTTGCGGCGCAATTAATGCGTCACAACCATCAGCTTTGTCCTATTAGGCGAGGGAAAAAGGCATTTTTTTCTCATTGGTCCACGTCACCTCGACCGGTATTCCTGAAAACGAGAGCATTAAATGGCATTTGTCCTATTAGGCGGGGAATAATACCGTCTTTTTATTTCATTGGTCCACATCGTCTTGACCCACGCTCATGTCAGTCAGAAGAAAACGCGTGCAATCATTGGGCTGACATCGTTATTGATTGATGCGCGTCTCGATTTAACGCTGCGATCTCTGCTATTCTTACCGAATCTAACGCCCATTGTGCGTCCACGTCACCTGCAAAGGTAAGGACTGTGTGGGAGATAACCCCACACGGAGAAAATATTTGCGTTTGTCGCGCTTAAGTAGGGGAACAGATTATACTAAATAGCCAGTTCTAAGAATAGGCTTATATGTACGATAACCTATGTATATTATAATATATATATGACACACGTGTCAGCCACGCGTCACGCGTGGGCCACACGCGTCTTGCCACGTGGCCTCAGTGCCACGTCGTAACGGCGCGGTGGTTCCGCGTGCCAAGTCAGCCCGTTGCCACGTCAGCCCGCCTGGGCCCGCTCGCCACGTCAGCTCCGCAGGTATGTTTCTTTTTTTTCGTGATTTTACTAAGGAATTTTACTTTAAAAATCATTAAAAAATCAAATAAAAAACCAGAAAAATACATAAAAACTTCAGAAATTCATATTTCTCAAAATATAACTCCTTTTAATCTCAAATTTTCTCCATTGGATCACAAATTCTTTCCTTTTTAATATTATGCCATTCAAAATATATTTAGAGAGAAGAAATCAAGATGAATTAAAATTTGCTTGAATCATTTCTCATTAAACACTTTAAATCATAAATTCATCTTGAGATTATCTTTCTAAACATTTACTAAAGTCAAAAATCATTTAATAATAGAGATTAACTTCTATTAATTTAAAAAAAAAGATTAATCATCTATTTAACATGAAATTATTCCTAATTTATGCATGAATATCAACTTTAGTGAAATGACATGCCAATGGAGAAAATTCCTAAAAAGTAGGATAACATGCATCATATTCACATAAAATAAGCATGAATATGAGTTAATTAGGGTAAGAATTCCGGTTATAAATGCATGTTATCAGTGACCATCTAAAATTCTATACCAATTCGAGTGCACCACACATCCCAAGTTCAATTGTAGTAGGGTGACCAAAGTCTATAGATCTCAAGCAGCTAATTATGAGAATCCATCCAATGCATGTCATCATACCACATCATGAGTAATATTAAACTTGTTGGAATTTGAATGCAGTGGAATACTGATGTAACACGACAGTCGCCGGGATCGTCGGCTCGTGTTACAACACAAGAATCTGGCCTAACTAACAGCTAAGAAGCACGAAATGTAATGATGCGAATTTTCGAAATAACAAGAAGTACAGGGAGCGGCAGCTGACCTAGGGTGACGTCCGGGAAGCTCTCCAAGCGACGCTCGATGGATCGACTTTCCCACGTTCCGTTAGATCGGCTACCAACGACTACGGTGGAAGCCCACGACCGGGTGATCCGCACCCGTACTGACGACTGCTGAAGACTCGAGCGAAACCAAGAAACAAACCCGACCCAACCGGGACAAGCGAGAGGTACCTAAGAAGCTAGTCCCCGGCGGTGGGGCGAGCGCCTGCAGCTTAGGGGAAGGTGATAATACTCGAACGAGGGCGGCGTCGTGATCCGAAGATCGCAGTGGTTCGAAGCACCCTCGCACGCGGGCAGTACCAACCTGCAAGTAGGAAAGGCTCTCCGCCGTGAGGAGAGGCACAAAGAATATCACGACACTATCTAGAGGGCGAGGAGAATCCTAGCAGCGGAATCCTCGATCAGCAGAGGCGTCGGGCGGCCCGAATATCAGACCGAAGTGTCTGACCTGTAAATCGACGCTAAGAACGCAGTGATCGCAAGCGATCGAACTGGTGACGGCGAGCGTCGGCGCGGCCTGGTCGCCGGAGGGTCGTCGGTGTCGAGGAACCTGAAACCAAGGCAAGAGTATTTTTCGCGGGGCTCGGCAGGGCGGCAGAGTTTGTTTCGACTCCGGTAATCCGTAGGAGCAGTGACAGTGAGGATCGCCCGATCGCGGCGGCGGGCCTAGCAGCGGCGTCCAGGGGAGACGGCGCTGGGAACACAGGCTAGTCGACAGCACGGAAGGGTAGCGCGATGGCGGGCGGCTAGGCGATGTGGGCGTATCGGCGTGGAGGTTTCGTGCCTGGCTGATCCGGCGTGGACACGAGGCGAGATGGCGGATCAGGCTGCGGCGTCCAGGGCGTCGGCGCTGAAGCGGCGCAGGCTCGTTGGCGACACGGAAGGACGGTGCGTCGAAGGGCGGGCTGGCGTCGTGGGCGTATCGGCGTGGAGGTCTCGCGCCTGACTGATCCGGCGTGAACACAAGGCGAGACGGCGGATCAGGCAGCGGTGCCCAGGGCGACGGCGCTGGAGTGGCGCAGGCTCGTTGGCAGCACGGGAGGACGGCGCGTCGAAGGGCGGGTTGGCGACGCCCGCTTGACCGGTCCGGCGGCGGCGGCTGGGAGAGCTCGTCGAAGGGCGACGGGCGTCTGGCGTGCAGGCGGTGGAACCAGCGGCTGCGGCACTTCAAGGCGGTCTCGGCGGCGGCGCTCGGCGTCTGGCGTGCAGGCGGTGGAACCGGCGGCTGCGGCGCTTCAAGGCGGTCTCGGCGGCGGCGCTCCCACCCTGGTACGGCGGCGGCGCTTCAGGTCGACCTCTCCTCTCCTCTTCCTCTCCACGGAATTTCCTATCGAGGGAATTCCAGGGCCTCTCTCATGGGGAGGTCACATCAATATTTCATTCTTCATTCATAAAAAAAAAACGTCTACGCGATACTCATTCCTCCCTCCCTTATATAGGAGAGAGAAAGAGAGGGGGTTGCCCTAAGGGCAGTCCCGTAATTCAAGGGGTTTGGCCCAAAAGAATAGGCCAAACCCCTCTAAAGGGCCTAGGACCGGCCCATAAGTACTAGGGAGGGCCCAAACACGGGGAAAACTCTCCCACACACACACAAATAGTTCTCATGAAACAAATAAAGCAAGAAATGGGGAAAAACCCGTCGGGAGGGCGCATCACGCGGTGTACTTGAAGCCGGGGTCTCGGGCATCGGCTCGGGTGCTCCGGCGCGGTAGTACTCGCGCGCCGTCCGGCTCGGCACGTGCTGTCGCCTGATCGTGTGCATGGTCCTCCATCAAATACATTGAATCAAATATTCAAAACATCAAACAACCAAAAAAATGATATTATCATTGATAACATGCTAATTAAACATGAAAATACATGATTATTAATGTAAACTAAGGCAGAAATCATTCCATCCTAATGCATGTCATCATATTTTTCTCTGTTTTTATCATTCTATGAAAATATCATTATAATCTGAAAATGTATTAATTTAGGGCTAACTATGATGAATTAAGGATGATATTTTTATAAACCATCTTTACTTGAGATTATAATTATTTTTTAAGGTTAACTAAAAAGAGAAATCATTATATATACACTCACATATTTTTCTAAGTTTTAAAATCTAAAAGAATAGGTCTATTTTTTGAAAAAAATAATATCTTATTATTTATTAAATTTGTCTTTTTAGAATGATAGTTAGTTCAATTTATGATCCAATGAAACAAATTTGGATAAATTTGGAGTTATATTTTGAAAGGTATGAATTTTTTATATTTTAGGGATTTTTTTGGAATTTTTCTGAATTTTTAATGAATTTTTCAGGATTTTTCTGAATTTAAAAATTGATTTATTTAAATTAAATTGATTTTCTAAATGCGTAGGTGACATGGCATGATCTGGAGCGTCGAATCATGCGTTTAATCATGACTGTTGATCGTTACATAAAGGTGGGATTACATTACACAATCTGATTCGCAGACGAATCATTTCAAAATGATTTAATCTTAGCCGTTGATCTGACGAGTTCTAATGGCTGAGATTAAAATTGATGAAACACATCTGGAGCATCCGATCGAGATCAAATGGCAACGGTTCAATGCATTACTTATAATGCATGCGACGTGACATCATCTCGGCGGTCCATTGAATATCCAATGGCCACAACTAAATCGTAACGATTTACAATCGTGTGTTTCATCAGAGCCATTGATCGAAGATTATATGCCTGATCGGACGGTTACGCCCAATTTGCCCTATAAATTGAGATGTTCTTTGACATTGAAAAGCATTCTAGGGCAGTTTGAGTAATCAAACTATGAAGACACCAAATCCTTTGAATCTCTTGCTTCCAATGGCTTCTAGACACATTTCCGCATCCATGGAGTGCTTAAGAGTGAGATTCTATTGAGAGAATAGGAAGAAATCAGCGTTTGAACATCAACGATCTTGTTTTCGCATTCGAGAATCAAAAGCCTTGATCTGGTGACTAATTGGATCAATTCAAGCGCAATCTTGGGTTAGGGATCTTGTTTCATCATAATCTTCCTTTCTATAGCTTTAGATTTCAATTTCAAATTGTAATTTGAATGAATTTCAATTTCAATTTCAGAAATTTTTCATGATTTTATTTTTCAAAAATTTCTCTTGTGTTCATTGGATGGTTTCTTTGCGAATGTTGATCCAAATTCAGTGATTTTTTTATTTCATAGATTTGTCTTCGAGTCTTCTTTCCAAAAATTCAAAATCTCTAATTTTCATCCACACACTTCATTGTCCCATTTGACCGAATTTCAAAAAATCCCTCAAAATTACCTTAATTTTCCATGAATTTGACCCTTATTCACCACTATACCCCTCATTTTGTGATTATTTGATAAAATTGGTGAGTTTGGTAATTGTTTTGACTCTTGACTATGTGTTTTCGAGGACCTCGCGGTCTCGATTCGTCAATCATCTAGAATGTATGACAAAACATACTTACAAGGTTCACTTGAAAGAGTTCTTGAAGCTATTTAAGTGTCTAGCCTTTAGAGGTATCTACATGATCTCCAGATGGTTAGATCTCCTCTTCAAAGCTCTTCAAAAAAAACAAGAAATAAGCAAATTCTTACAAGGCATGTATGCGTACCTTGAGTTGTGGTCTGACAAAGTGAATCCTTGAGGTCGTCACATGTGGACGCAAGTCCAAACATTTACCAAACTCACGAATTTAGAGAAATAATCACAAATTAAATAGGTTAGTGATGAATAAGGATCCAATCCATGGAGAATTAAGGTATTATTGATATATTCTTTGAAATTAGATCAAATCGGACAGTGAAATGAAGTGAGAAATTAGCGATTATGATATATTTGGAAAGATAACTCAATTTGAATCCATGGAATCAAAAATCATAGAATTTGGATCAAGATTTGCCGAGAAATTGACAAGAGAACTTTAGAGAGAAATTCAAATCGCCAATAGAGACAAAACCAAAATTAATAGCGAAATTGACTAAATCTACCATTCAAAATTGAAATATAATATTATAGGAAGAAATATTAGGACAAAAACATGATTTCTAACCCAAGATAGTGCTTGAATTGATTCAAGTGCTTGTCAGATTAGAGTCTTTTCATTCTGCAAATTCGAAGATGATTGTTCACATTCAAGAATCTATTTCTCCCAATTCTCTCAACAAAAATCTCATTTTCAAACACTCCTTGGACGCGAAAATTAATCTAGAAGTGAAGGAAAGCAAGATTATCAAGGATTGTGGTGTCTAGACAAGTCGATTACTCTAAAAACCGAAGAATGATTTACATCGTCAACGAACATCTCAATTTATAGGAAGAATTGGGCGTAATCATCAAATCGGCATTTAATTTTCGATCAACGGCTTTAATTAAACCCATATATGTGAATCGTTACGCTTAAATCGCGTTCGTTGGATTGGATATGTACCGCTGAGATCTCATCATGTCATACGCGAAAGATCTAACGCTTGAAATGCTCGTCGTTTGATCTTGATCTAACGCTTTATATGCGTTTCGTTAGTTTTAATCTCATCCATTATATCTCCTTAGATGAACGGCTGAGATTAATTCATTTTTAAAATGATTCACCAACGATGATCAACGATCATGATTAAATTACGCGATCAGATGTTCCACACGACGCCACCTCATATGCGCACATAAAAACAGAAAAATAGTCACACATGAAGAAAAATCAGAAGAAGATGACGGGTATATAAGTAGTGATTTTTAATGAGATAGCCAAAAATCCTCAAACGGGTGCTATCTCATTATTAATACACACGCGCGCACACCTGCGCACACGGGCACTCACAAATGCGCGCACATGTACACATGTGTGGAACGTGGCATTCTCATATGCCGCCACGTGGTGCCGTCATTTTGTCCTTGCCATGTCAGCTGCCACATCAGCACATGATATAAAAACTATTTTTTATTTATTTTAAATCAAAATAAATTGAATTTAATTCATAAAAAAATCCCAAAAAATTACATAAAAGCCCCAAAAAATTAGAAAATTCATGACTTTCAAAATACAACACCAAATTAATCCAAATTTATTTTGTTGAATCATAAATTAAATTATCTTTAATGCTAAAAATTCAAGTTATTTAAATAACAAGAAAATAATTTTTTATTTCCAAAATACAGTCATTTCTTTTTGAAATTAAAACTTAGAAAACTAACTGAGTATATAGAAAGTATTGTCTCTTATTATTCAACATTAAAAGCCAATTATAATCTAAATATAGATAGAAATAATCTACTCTAAAATATATTAATAAAAATGCATAATTATCCCTAAAATAGAGAATTTTGAGATTACAACTTAAAATTGCATAAAATGATAGATATGCACTGATAATATGATAACATGCATAAGAATAAAATGTTTTATGCCTTAATTTGCATTAATAATGAAATAATTATGTGTTAAAATTGCATGTTATTACACCCCCAACTTAAATAATTGTTAGTCTCTTAAAAATTTATTATAGAATCTACCTAGAAGGTCCTTTCCACTTCTCAATCCTACTACTAAAGGGGTAAAGTGTATTCAAATATGCTTACTTTTCTGAATAGTGTGGATCATAGTGATCTAGATTCCACTTCTAGGTTGACTTCTTTAGTGCACATTAGAGTAGTGCTCATCAGCTAATACTCGAGTCTAATTCTCAATTGTGATCAATGTGAGCATATTCAGGGTTTGATATTATGGGGATGAAAATATCCTTACACTCTCATGAGAAGATGTAATTTCTTAGCCTCTCCATAGGTATATCACTCCTTCCCTCAAAATGGAGGCCACTTAGTGTATTTGAATTCCCTTGAACTCGTCTTCCTCCTATGAAGAGTAAATTTGCAATGGGATTCCTATCCTTGGGATGCAACTTCATGAGGTGGCTGGAAGAATAAAAAGATATTATTTTTAAAGGAATGACGTGATTAAAAATAAATATGTATGTAAAAAAGATGGATTTTAAATACAAAGGAGGTACCACTTATGATAATTATACTCCCAAATGATGTAGATGGTGATGGATGATAAGGGTAGATGGAAATGGTGTTGATGGTGGTAGAAGAAGAGAAGATATTTGATAACATGCAATTTAACATGCCATTATGCGATTATTAATGCAAATTAAGGCATAAAATATTCCATTTTTATGCATGTTATCATACTTTAATTCCATATCTATCATTTCATACAATTAATAGTTATGATATCAAAATGCACTATTTTATGGATCATTATGCATTTTTGCAGAATATATTTTATTGATTACTCCCATCTATATTTGAGATTATGATTGGGTTTTAATATTAAATAATAAGATAAAATACTTTTTTTCTATATACTCATTTATTTTTCTAAGTTTTAATTTCTAAGAGAAATGAGTATATTTTTTAAATTAAAATTTATTCTCTTGTTATTTATTTAATTTGATTTTTAAAATGATAAATTATTTAATATTTGATCAAAAAAGATAAATTTAGATTAATTTGGAGTTATATTTTGAAAGCTATAAAATTCCTATTTTTATGGATTTTTATGGAATTTTTATGAATTTTCATGAACTAATTTTGGATTTATTTGGATTTTTAAAAGTTAAAAAGAAATCAGTTTTTAATGCATGCTAATGTGGCGCGTGTAGGAGAATGTTAAGTGGATAGTCCCAATAACAAGTGCCTGCACCACATGGCGCACGCACATGTACATGAGAGCGCGTTTAGACGCGCGCGCGCATGTGATTAGTAGGATAAGCATCCTTTTCATGATTTTCGCTAATCCACTTAACACTCACTCTTTTTATACACATTTTTCACCTCATTTTTTGATATATGGGGCTATCTTTTTATTTATTTTTATCGTAGGCAACGAAGCTCGATCTGGAGCATTTGATGCGCTCATTAAATTTAAACCACCGATCATCACTTAAGTCAGAGGGTACGTCGTACATTCGGATATGACGACGATTTGTATTTTAAACGTTATAATGGCTGAGATTATAAGGCACCCGATGAACTTCTGTGGACACTTGGAGATATGTAAGGCGTTCAATGAAGATCAAATGGCAAGCGTTACATGATGATTAAGACTCATTCTAACATGTGGCTTCTTTTGCGTGCTCTATTTCGGATCGAATGAGCGTTTTGCAGCATGACATTTTATCTTAGTTGTTAATCAAAGATAAAATGCCAAATCCAAGGGGTACGCCCAAATCTCCCTATAAATTGAGATGTTTTCGACAAAATATGTATTCTTGGATGTTTTTGAGTAATTGAACCATCTAGAAACCACCATCCTTCAATCTCTTACTCTCCTCTTCTTATAAACTCATTTTTGCATCGACGGAGTGGTTGAAAATGAGATTTTGTTGAAAGAATAGGGAGAACTCACCTCCTGAATGCCAACGATCATCTTCGAAATCACAGAATGAAAAACCTTTTATCCCACGATCAATTGGATCTATTCGATTGCTATCTCAAGTTAGATTATGTGTTTTCCTCCTAAAATTTTGTCCTGTATCATTAGATTATAATTTAGAATGGTAGATTAGATTAATTTTAGATTTTCTTTGAGTTTGAAAATTTCTCTCTCATTTGCTTATTAATTTCTCTTCAAATCTTGATTCAAATTCTGTGATTTTTGATTTTGTGGATTTGATTTCGAGTAGTCTTTCAAAAAAACTAAAAATCCCTAATTTCTCACCTCATTTGTTACCTGATTTGTTCAAATTTCAAAAAATATATTGAAAATCTTAATTCTCTATGGATTCGACCCTTATTCACCTCTATACTATCTAATTTGTGATTAATCTTTAAAATTGATGAGTTTGGTAATTGTTTTGATGCTTATCCACATGTATTTAACGACCTCGCCGATTGGCTTTGTCAATACTCCCATAACTTATTCTCCTTCTTTTCAGTTCGTCTTATTTCTCTCTTTTTATTTATTTTCTTCCTTCCTCTTTCCTTCTTTCTTTCTCTTTTTTTTGGACATTTTTTTTCAAAGATACTTCAAAATTTCAAAAGAATTTACATGAAATGAATATTTGGAGGAGTTGTTTTGCAGAGTTTTGAAGGGAGTATGCAAAAAATGTGAAGTGTAATGTTTGAAGGGATACATACATGTGAGGGGAATGTGAAAGAGATGTGATGGATGTGTGAGTCACTTGGGAGTGTGATTATCATTAGTGAGGCGGAAATGGGTGTAATGAATTAGCTGGAAAGGAAAAATTGGAACTAAATGCCTAACAAGACAAAGATCAGTGCCTCAAAAAATGATGGCTCATTTCACGCTTTATAGTAGGCTCGGCTGATGTAAGGTAGAGGATAAGAATTTTGCTTGAACTTCACTCAAAATCTCTTCATTTTAATCCCTTAACAATTCAACCTTATGATTACTCATTTTTCCTCGATTCCCGTTAGATACCCAACCCCAAAGAAGTCAACCATTATGAATAATCCCATGGTTTATCTAGATCACTAGGTTTTATTATTCAAAATGTAATCATATGGGCTATAAGGCCCTCACTTCTACATCTCTAGTGGATAGGATCTCAAACTTTCAAGACTTGTAAGTTAGAGAAGAGTGGTAAAAATTTCGAAAATAAGTGTTTTTAGATTGTAGAATTTTAAAATTTTTAAAAAAATTTTTAAATTTTTTAAAATTTTTCTAAGTCCTCACCCCCAACTTAAACGTGTCATTGTCCTCAATGAAATCATTATGCTGATGAAAAAGATGGCTAGAATATTGATCATAGCATGAAAAAAGATAACAAAATGTGGTGAGAAGAAAGGGTTTAGAAAAACTCATTTAGGCTTTTTGATGCTTGTTCACAGGATTTCTCGTGTGTGCGCTCCTCATAATGTAGTTCTTCGTCGATGTCTTTATTTTGCAAAAACTAAAAGCAAAAACACAGAAAATGATAACTTTGGGTTGCCTTCTAATAAGCGTTAAGTTTAACGTCTATAGCTAGACTCATTTAAGCTCATCTTCTTCAAAAATTTATGTGATGATTATGAATCAAAACTTGATGCATGATCATAAATTTCCTCAAGATCCAAATCATAATTATTCTTGTTATGAATAATAAATCATTATACTCTATGGTTTGAAGGTGAATCATTATACTCTATGGTTTGAAGGTGAATCATTATACTCTATGGTTACCAATAATAAATCATTATAATTCAGAATTTATGCATGAAATTCAAATCATATTATCAAATTAGATTCATGTAATCACAATTTAAGTGGAGTAATATATATATATATATATATATAATATTTCTAGAAAAAGTTTTATCGATTGAGCGGTTAAAATTTAGATTACTTTGAGTTTATCATATCATAAGTCTACGCAGAGCAAAGCTTCTATGCGGCCTAGGACGATTACAAACTCTAATTAACCCTATTACAACATGATTTTTGGATAGAATTGTGAATCTCAATAAAGATAAAAATCAACATTGAAGTCGTGCATGATTCCGTGAGAGCTCGGCTGATGCAGGACCGAGGGGTGTGGTCAGTCTTGTGCTAACTCCTCTATGGGAAGACTAGGGAGGGGGTGTGGCCTATGGTATCTAGATGATGTGATGATGTCTAGATGTCCTCCTCAAGCAGTCAACCTTCCCAACACGTCGTCTCGGAGTTCCTGGGGTGCGCCGAGTAGGATCGATCGGGAGTCCTCCCGGTCATGTCAATGCAAGGGAAAGAGCGTCCTCGAGTCGTCGGTAGGAGCTCGACCGTCAACCCGACGGCTGGGGCCACGATCCCAATCCGGTACCCAAGACTCACTCAACCTAACTAGGCCCGATGACGGTAGCAACAAGTGCGGAAAGTACTGAAAGAGATAATGCTTCAAAATAAAGAGGAGGGGATGTGTGCCTAACCTGCGGGCGCGAGCCCGGTCGGTCGAGGCGGGGGAAGGCTGTTCGGGCGCGGCAGCGGCAGCAGTCGCTGAGGCGAGTCGGCGTGGTGGAGTGGGAGGACACTCGACATCGATCGACGACAGGGGAAGTCGCGGCGAGCTTTGCTCGCCGCGGCGAACTCTGCGGTGGATGGGTAGCGGCCGGGTTGGCAGCCCAGACATCGACTGAGGCGCGACGTGGGCGACCGGTCTGGGGGGGGAAGCGGCGACCGTGGGACGGTAACCCGGGCGAGGCTTGGGGGGGCGGCTTGGGACGGTGATCGGGGTGGATGGGGGCGTCAGTTACAGCGATCAGGGGCGGCGGTTGCGGCGACTTGCGGCGGCGGAGGCGGCGATCTGAGGTGGCGGCTGGATGCGGCGGCAGGGGCGGCCCGAGGCGGCGACAGCGAGCGGCGGGCGGCGGCGAGGCGGCGCCAGGGAATGGCAGCAGCGGCGTTTGCGTGGAGCGGCGGCGTTTGCGCGGAAGCGGCGGCAGCAGCGGCTAGGGAGCAGGGCGGCGGCGGCAGCTAGGAACGGCGGCGGCGGCGGCGGTTCAAAGCGGCGGCGGCGGCAGTAGCCTGGAGCGGTGGCGGTGGCGGCGGCTTGGAACAAGCCCAGGGTTAGGGCACGGAGTGGCGGCGGAGGTGGCGGCGGCGGCGGCACCAACGAGTGCGGGCGGCGACGACGTCGGCGATAGGACTCCTTCTCTAACCTTCCTTGAGCAGCCACTCGAGAGGGAAACCCTTCTTTTTCTCAAATGACGGCTATGGTTTGTGGGGGGGTCCCTTACCCTCTTATAGATCCCATAATGGGCCGAGAGGGGAAAGGGCCCACTTGAGGCCCACAACCCACACCTAACATGCTCATAGAAAGAAATAAGGTTCACAAAGAAAGATGGGCTTCATGAATGGGACCCCGAAAAGGGAAGAACCCACCCGAAAGCCTAAGAGGGAGAGAAGAAGATATGCAAAGGCCCGCTTAAACACGTGCGGGCAAATAAAGTTCATAATGAAATAAAAACTAGAAAGATAACTCCACGCGCGCACGAGCCCTGTGAAATGTGTCGTGGCGAGATGAGGTCCTCGCTTGGTGTAGTGAAACTCGGCATCCTTCGTCTTCGCCTGTCGAGGGGGCTGGACGCGCGCGGGTGTTGGCTCCTCCGGCGCCATGGTGTCATGCCTTGGTGGCGACGGGGGTCGTACGCCACCATCGGCCCTCTCAAAATAATACCCTTGAGCAAATAGATCATAATCCTTGGAAAAGGGAAAATTACTCAAGATGACAATGAATTGAGGATACTTTACGATAAATTTCATTTTCCAAAGGCATTAGAACATGTTTTCTAAGTGAATGTCGTCTCATGAAAATAATAAATTTATATATGATTATAATTATCAAATAACGGCAACAATCATATCTGGGTGTTGGTATCCATGAGAGTTACACTTTCTTAACACGATTTTGAAAAATGATAGCCCATAATCTTTAGAAAAGGGGCCAAAATAACTTGTTCTCGACAAATTAAGGATCTCAAAGATGGATTTCTACTTCGGATCACTCAATGTAGGTTCGATGCGAGTTAAAATCAAGAAATAAAATGAAAATCTGACGTTGATCAAGTCAAAATTGAAAAATTTTATAAAAAATATGCCTTAGTTCCCCAGCAATGGTGCCATTTGACAAAGCGAATCTGCGAGGTCATAAAAAACACGTGGGCGCATGTTAAAACATTCACCAAACTCACCAATATAGGGAAATAACCATAAATTCAATAGTTTAGTGGTCAATAAGAGTTGAATCCATGGAGAATTAAGATATTTTGTATGTTTTCTTTGAAGTTTGATCAAATTGGACAATGAATTGAGGTGATAAACTAGGGAATTTGATAGATTTGGCAAGAAAACTCAAAGATGAATCCATAGAATAAAAAATCACTGAATTTGGATCAAGATTTGCAAAGAAATTAAATAGCAAAAATTAGATTAAAAATTGATTGTAAAGAAAGAGAAATCTGAAATAAAATATAAAATTAACTGATGAAGGCTCACTTCAACAAATGAACACGAGACCTCCTTTGGAACCAAGGTATAATCTAAGGAGGAGGACCCATCCTCAATTGCAGCAGCACGCCATCCTCTTCCTCATAAAAGAATTTGAGAAACTCACTATCCAGGAAGTGAGTGAAAAAGATCTCTCTAAGGAGAGTGAAAATCATATGGGAATTACTTTCCCTACTCTTCCCTTTATAAACTGATCCAAAGATTGACTTGGTCAAAAGAACTTAACTTTTATCCTTAGATACTTAGCATTCTTTGAATAGACCAAGTCAACCATCTTTAATTTTTTCATAGGTTCCTACTTCCCAAACTACCTCCACTACATGTTAGGTGCCTCATGTGAATATATGATCTCAAAGAAAATAATAGGAACATCTTTGTTGTTATGATCCTTTTTCTTGGTAACCACCCTTAGTTAGAATTTTAAGGGAGATCTAGTCATCAATTATCCACGGAAGACATTATCTTCTTATTCTACTCAAAGACAAAATCCGTGCATGAATAAACCCATGCATCTATGGAGATCAATCAGAATGAAGATTCTTAAAGGATGTTAACAAGTTTGAAGCAATCTCTCATTAAAGAAGATCCTTCTCTCCACTGCTTCTGATTCAAGCAAGAATATTATGGCCAAAGATGAAGAAGGGGGTCTTATCTACCAAAGGCTCGTCAACAAGCTCAGCTACCACAAGTCAATAGAAGGCCATAATCATTTCTGAACAAAGGGCAGATATCCACGGCCTTAGGAATTAAGGTGGCACCCACAACATGAAACAGGTTGGACAAAGGGCTATCAGAACGCAAAAGAAGATGAATATTCTATTCGTTGAAAGACTATCCTACATCTTCATCCATTAGCGGGTAAAGAGAAGGTTCAAGACTAGCTTCCCTTCAACGCGACCCCGCTCTCCCAAGGCTGGAAACCATTAGCAACGTGATGACAGTCTTAATCCCGAGGAACACGACGATAGCCGTGGAGTTTCCCAGATCACCGTGTGCTTTGACATCAACGCCAACGACACTCCCAACGTGACGACCGAGGAATAAGAATGACGAGAAGAATGTCCAAATCACCAAATCCAAGGGACTGTTGACCGGGCAGAGTCGATTTCTCCACCGAGATTAAGAACGATCGCGGAAGACTTCTGGTTTCTCCAACAAATTGTCTCGCCAGAGGTTCTTCAAGAAATAGAACGCCCCGACACCTGACGAACTTAAAGACCCGATGAACTTCCGGATATAGAAGTCCTCAGGCGGCCCAACAGAATTCCATTCCTTGATGTTCATCAAACCGACGCCAACTCAGAGTCAAGCAACGTCAGCAACACATTCCGAAAATATTCGCAACACGGCGACGATAATCCGAAATCTCCGTAGCAACCTAGTCAAACTATTCACTTCCGCGAACGTTGACCTCCTCACCGACCACAGAGAACGAATCAGTTACAACGGCCATTGAAGAAACCACGTGCGAAGAAAAGAAATATCGCGATTTGCGTACTTTCTCACGCGCGGACAACTGCCACGACGCGTCTCTTCATCCCGACGCATCTTTCCGTTGTCCTTTAAGAGGACTGATGCAGAACGATCGATGTCATGTTGTTGTTTTTGAATGAAGTTGTTCGTTGGTTTCAAGTTCACTCTTGTGTTCATCGCTTTATCCTCGTGCCCGTCCATTCCTCCTATTCCATACTCCTCTCCGAGTTCTATCCTCCTATCATTTCCCCCTCACTTGCTGTCCACTTTCATCCATTTCGAAGTCTAAATCAACAGAGGAAACTTTGTGAACGTGAGGAGATCTTCCAGAGCATCTACTTCACGACGTCGACAGGTATCATCCTCAACCTCTTGCTCGTGATTGATAGTTCAATCCGATATCGTCAGTCCAACAGTAGACTCTCCTATCTCTCCACTCTTTCTCTATAAACACTATCTTTATCCCTCTTGACTCTCTTCATTACCTTCTTACTAATCTCCCCGTCATTTTCATTAGATTCTCCATTCTGTCATCAGTGATATCATCTCATAGGTCCTCCATTCTACTGTAGGATAATTCGTAATTAGTGCTACCAATTATTCTTGACATATCTCACATCTCTTTCTTCATTATCATCACCATACATAGCATCGTTTTCATAAATATCCTACATCATTAACCTAATCTGTAATGATACAAGCCAAAAGATTAGAAGGAAAACACATAAAATAACTCAAAATAGCGGCCTAAAATGATCTAATTGATTGTAAGATCAAAAGCTTTTCCTTCTGTGATTTCGAAGATGATCGTCAGCATTCAAGAGGCAAATTCTCCCTATTCTTTTGATGAAATTTCACTTTTAACCACTCCAAGGTTGCGGAAATGAGCCTAGAAGAGGAAGAAATTGAGAGATTGAAGGACAGTGCTGTCTAGATAGTTTGATTGCTCAAAGACATTCGAGAATACATTTTTCATCGAAGAACATCTCAATTTAGAAGTAGATTTGGGCGTAACCATCAGATCGACATCTATTCTTTGATCAACGACTCTGATGAAACGCATATGTGCAAATCATTACAATTAAATGGGGTCTAACAGACCGGAGATGGATTGTTAAGATCTCGCCGCATCGCATGTGAAGAAGTAACGCCAGAAAACGCTCGTTGTCTAATCTTGATCTAATGCTCTTGACACGTTTTAGACGGTTTCAATCTTAGCTGTTAACTCCTTAGATGAATGACTGAGATTAAATCATTTTAAAATGATTCATTGATGAACAAGAGTGCGCCACGTACCCCTTTACTTAGATGACGATCTCGATCAAATTGCGTGATTGGACTCTCCACATGATGCCACGTTACCTACGCATAAAAAAATAGAAAAATAATCCCACATGGCATAAAGTTAGGAAATCTGATAGGTATATGAGTAAGAGGTGATTAATGAGATAGTGTAAACTCTGAAAAGAGTGCTTTATCTAACTAATTACACTCACACACAGACACGCGCACCACGCGCACCACGCGCACATGTGCGCGCCACGTGGCGTGTTGATACAATGCCACGTGTCAATGAGCTTTCGCTCATGCCACGTGGCGTGTTGATAGGTGATATAAATATGATTTTTTTAATTTTTTTAATTCAAAATAAATTTAAATAAATTCACAAAAAATAAAATAAAATGAGAAAATCCCTTAAAAATTAGAAAATTCATAACTTTCAAAACTAAGCTCCAAATTAATCCAAATTTATTTTCTTAGATCATAAATGAAATTATCTATTATTCTTAAAACTCAACTTATTTAAATAATAAGAGAATAATTTTTAATTTAAAGATACACTTATTTCTATTAGACATTAAAACTTAGAAAACTAAATTAGTAGATTAAATGTATTTTCTCTTATTATTTAACATTAAAAGTCAATTATAATCTCAAATATACATGGGGATAATCTACTCTAAAATATATTAATAAAAATGCATAATTATCCCTGAAAATTGTACATTTGAGATTAAAACTTAAATTGCATGAAATGATAGATATACACTCAAAATATGATAACACGCATAAGAATGGAATGTTTTATGCCTTAACTTGCATTAATAATGAAATAATTGCATGTTATCTTTTGATTGATGCCAAGAGAGAGGAGCAAATGAACAGGAGGGATGAACGACATGAGAGAGACGTCTCAATATAGTTCATGCCATAGGCTTGAGTAAAACCACGAGCAACCAGACAAGCCATGTGACGTAAAATGGTACCATGATGATGATATTTGAGGGTGAAGACCCACTTGCACGTCACAATGTTAGCATTGGCTGGACGGGGAGCTGATTACTCAAATTTTGATGTCAAATTACTGGGTAATTGTGTTGTTGTTTAATTTTGAGTTAATCAAAAGCATTTGTAATTTCCTACTGTCTAGTGGTAAGTAGGGCGTTGAATCCACGAACATTAGGGATCAGTCTAATGATTTTCACACCTTAAATCATCTTTGGTATTTAATAATTTTAATTTGTAAGGAAATCCTATATCAATTCAAAACAAACTCTAATTGATTCAAATAAAATTGGATTTACATGAAGAAAGTCAAACTTGGCTCACCTATAACTTTCGCTATGAGTGGTCTTTCGGAACATTCTAGGACGTTTTGGAAACGTCGTGATCTTGGCTATGTCCCAAAACCAAGATCCCTCAGAAGAAATAAGGATTTTTGATAGAAATTAGAGAGAGGTTTGTACATATGTGTCACTTCAAACCCTAGCTCTAGGCGGCATTTCTCTTTTGATCTCTGCTTGGATTCGTCGTCCATGTCCTCAAGAACATCCACAATGGCTTGAAGATGGACTCCAACATTTGCATCCTCTCATTCACTTAGGAGGAAACCACAATGTTCAGAAGTACCCTACAGGAGATTGGAGCGACCGATTTATATGAAAACCACAAAATAGAAGAGGTCTTTAGATCTTTGTGAAGAGGTCTTTTCTCTCTCCTCCGCATGCTCCGAGTGTCTGTATCTAGCGGATTTGACAGATGGGCTTGGACTGTTCTTTAGGCGAATGAGAGCGTGCCACATCGCCTGAACCGTCTCTGCAAAAAATGCCCCTTAAAGTCCCCGAATTCACTAAAATGCCACTAGAATGACTTAAAATTGTAATTTTTTCACTATTTCCACTACTAAAAATCCATGAAAATCAGGAAAAGTCCAGGAAGTGTATTAAATCATTTCAAAACTGATTTTCTTTACTTTTACCCATAATTTCATGCATAAATTGTCATAAATAGTGGATTTAACCATAAGTAATGTGTAATCTAAGTGATAAATTGAGATTTATCAAGAACCAAGGTCCAAGTCCGGCGAGAAACTATGGCCTCTACCTCCAAGTCGATTGCCTCTTTCCATGGAGGTACATATGTCCCTTCAACATGTGATTCCCGAATCGACTTGGAGGCTACTGACAAAGCGTTTTATGTGATCATTAAAACACACAAATATCGATAAAAAAATGTTTTTAATTCCGAACTCACAATGACAAAGATATAAATTAAGTGTAGTGTAAGTATCAGGTCAATCCACAGAGAACACAATTGACTTTTATCGCAAAGTTGACTTGGTCAAACTTAGGTTTAATAAGGGTTTCAAAGAAGTAGAATTGCTATTTTATGAATAGAAATGAGATAAATATGTGAGAGAAGATATTTTAAGAATTAAGACCTCTGATTTGACGGAGAAAAGTCAAAAGTCTAGCTCAAAGCATTGACTTTCACCAATAGTTGACATTCTGTAAAATTAGAGAATCAAAAGGTCTCAAGAGATTACGAAAATATATTCAGAAACTACAGAGGAAATGGAATTTATTAATATAAAATTCATGATTTTTCGATAAGAATTGGATTTATTATAAATTATTGAAAATCAAAGATCAGAAAAATCCTGAAATTAACACTTCGGTGTAAATCTTCAAATTGACTAACCAAATCATATCCAAATCCTAAAATTGATATATCAATAGAAAGCTAACAACCAGAGGATTTCAAACAGATCAAAATTACCAAATTTCAATTTAAATTTTAAAAGTAATTGATCCCACAAGTCAACGCCCAAATTCAGATAGAAAATGAATAGTGGTTAGTCAAAAGTTAAATTGAGGGGTCAAATGATCATGAAATTTGACAAATTTGCAATCCAAGGAAAGCTGATGAAACAAAGAATCCAATGAAACCAAAAATCAAGCAATTTGGAGTTAAAAATCTGAGAGATATTCTTGTTTCAAAATCAGCCAAAATTCGAACCAAATTTGGGCGAAAAGCAAGATTAACTATCTAAATCTAATCTAAATACAAATTATCGTAAGATGAACGATTGATTCACACTACTAACTCGATTTCCATGAAGATCGGGCTTCAATCACGTGGATTGAAGTGTATTTGCTCTATTTCTTCCTCGGCAGACGTTCGGCGTTCAAGGGGAGAATCAAGAAAAATTTCGTGATCAATCCTGCTCCAATTGGATCGCAATCGAGTCTAGTGCGGGGGGATCACGATGAACTCAAGATCTTGCTCAAAAATTGCCTTCAAGAGTTAAGGTTCAAAGGGAAGAACATCGGTACTTAAAGAGGAAATCTCCGTGAAAAATGAAGGCCGTTTGATCCGGTCAGGGTCGATTAATGGCCACGATCACGCGATGATTGTGGGCCACGGTCGCATGACGATCGTCGACCACGATCTCACAATCTCGCCTAATCCCGCCGTCTGATTTCCATCACCGCGTCGAGGTGAGTCCAAGTGTCGCCCCACGATCGCATGATCACGCGATTTAATCTTGGCCATTGGAATTCACTTACGCGATCAACAGTAGGGAATAGCGCATATGCTTTGATGGCGATCCGGTGGACACGAGTCCACATGATCAAAACATCTTTGTCATTGCGATCGCATCCGACGCGCCACGCGACAGCACGCCACGTGATAAACTAAGACTCCCCAAGAACATAGTCCCACACGGAGGAAAATGCGGAGGTTGGCGAGTATATAGGGTGGGGCGGCGTAACGCAAATGCATTACCGCCCTAATCCTATAACCAGGGCCCACTAACCCCTGGGCCCTTTATACGCCAGCCTCTCACTCGCCACGTGGCACCCGTCCCGGGTGTCCGAGTGGACTCGCGTGGCCCCTGCCACACGTTCGCGCCAACTTGCACCACGTGAGCGCCGCGTGGGCTCACGTGACTCTACCACGTGGCCTTGCGTGTCGTGATGCATCCGCACGGATCCCGCACGCCACATTAGACCTGTGCACCACGTCAGCCCCACGGTCCTGTAGAAATAAGCCCAGAAAAATATTAAAATATTAAATTAATTTAATAATTAATTTATTAAAAATAATGCATTTTAAAAATCAAACTAAATTATTAATAAATCCAGAAAAAAATCTAATAAATTCAAAAATTCATAACTTAAGAAATACAACTCCTTTTTAATTCAAATTTTCTTTATTGGATCACAAATTTCTTCCTTTTTAATATTATGCCATCTAGAATATAAATTAAAACAAGAAAATGGGATGGATTGAAAATAATATAGTCTTTCATTAAGAATTCTCTCTTTTAATCATCCAATCATTCTTTCCTTGGATTTAATCCTTTTAATCATCTTCTAAAGTCAAAGTAAATTAGGAAAAGTGATTGATTTGTATTAATTTAACTTTGCAACAGATTAATCATCAACAAAGCACATACTTAACCCTAAATTATGGATAAATATGAACTTGAGTAGAATGTCATACCAATGGAGAAAATTCATAAAAATTAGGATAACATGCATTAAAATTACATAAAAGAAGTATGAATATTAGTTAAATAAGATAAGATTTTAAGTTAAATATGCATGTTATCAGCTATCAATAGGGCAAAGGCACAAAAAGAGGGAGAGATGCAATCATAGGAAATTAGATGAGAAATGGGATGATGAGTACAAGCACATGTACCTTTGCGGAGGGCATGAGGAGCGGCATGTAGGGATGACGACCTCATGGTGGAGGAGGGGGACAACAGATCTGTATCTAGAGTAGAGGAAATATGTGGAATTGAGGAGAAATGAGGAGAAGGAGAGAGGAGGTGAAGGAGAGGGAATCAAAGGTAGGGGATTAGGAAAGACCACGAGGGGAGAGAAGCCAGGCGGAGGAGATGCAACAACATGAGTTGTAGAAAGCAAGGGAGAGGAGAAGAAGGGAGAGTCCTCATGGAAGATGACATCGGTAGAAGTCATATAATGGTGGGTGTTAGGAAAGTATACCGGGTAGCCTTTCTATGTCCAAGAGTAGTGATAAGTCTGAAATATTGAATGCAATGTGTCGTAGTTTTTTTTTTAATTTCAGACTTAATCAAGAAAATTTATAGAAAAGAATTTCCCTAAACAATTGCGAATAACAAAAATATGTGGCTTGTAAGGGGTCGAAGCCAAGGGAGGTTACACCGGTATCTTCCTTTCTTTTTAATATTCAAAACAATATTTACGTCTTCTTTTTCATACAGATGCAGAGCAACAACTCAATTATATGAAAAGCATTGCAATTCTCCTCCTTTAATCTTCAATGAACCGCAAGCAAATTATATGGAAAGGAAAGTTAATTGCAAGACTGCTATCTTCAATGAGTTGCCGTTATATGAAATAAATTGCAACAATATATCTATACAAAAAAATCAAGTTGCAGAAATGTGAGGTTTAATATGCTAAATCCCCTTTCATTGTTTTAACATTTTTATTTTCAAAGATTTTTTTATCAAATTGCTGTCATTATTTTGTATTACTAAAACTTTACAAAAAGAATTGTATTTTCAACTCACTCTTTTGCAAAAATATTATCTGTTTTGATAAAATTCTTTATTTTTTTTCTTTTTCTCTTTTAATTGGATTTACTTGATTTAAAAATCGGTTTCATCCAGAAATCTGATCGTCATAGAGAAGAATGTCCTTATTTATCTATAAGTATGTATTTCCTTACTGAAAATAAGGACTGCAGAATTTTCAAACTAGAAAGAAAAGAAGAGAAATGAAATGAGGAAATGAGAAATGAAATGAGGAAATGAGAAAGAAAAAGAAAAGCTTAAGGTGAAGAAAAAGAAAAGAAAGAATAGAGATTAAGAGAAATTGAAATACTAAAGAATAAGGTGGAAGGAGTTCAACAGAGAGATGTGTATTGATTTTCTCACAAAGAAGACTTGCTAAGGAATTGTTGAACAGAAGAGAATAGGAGTTTACTGTTCAAACAAACTAGGCATCAACAGAAAATTAACAAAACATCCTCAAAAGATTACAATGCAAAAAAAAAAGAATTCTGAGAGACAAAGATTCACTTTCACATTTAAGCTTAAACAACTCACGGTCAAAACTAATTTCAGATCTAAACAGAAATATATTTCTGACTAAAAAAAGAAAACTGGCAAACAATCCAAGTAACACAAAAATTATGAAAGAGGAATTAACCTATTCAGAAGAGAAGGGATGAAGAATTACAGAAATGAACCGAATTAAACTGCAACATGTAATAACTTCCACCTAATTATTCACTTCAAAACAAAACAAAAGAAAGAGAAGAAAAAAAAACAAAGAACGACCTAAACAGCTGAATTCAAAATGCAATCTGAAGTATTTTTCCTGAAGATTTCAAATCAGACTAAGAAAGAAGAACAGGAAACAAAAAAACAAAGAAAACAAAACAAAAAAAAGAATTCGAACCAAATTTTCAGACCAAAACCTAATTTGCAGACTTCAATCGGAGGAATCAACGCTTCTTGAATGCTCCTGATTACAGCTGCTTCGGATTGGAACCTTCTTCCCGCTGTCTCCTCCAGGCCGAGCTCCCTCGGGCGAGAATTCAAGAACACCGTCTCCGTCTCCACCTCCTCCCTCTTAAAGAAAATCGCCGACGCCTCTGAAATCGCGAGCTTCCCCCTCTTTTAGAATCAATTAGGTCTTCGGTGCGGCTCGCTCCACACACGCGTCGGTGCGGGATGCTGCGGTTGGTCAGCGCCTGATCTGCTTCCATCTTATTGGTGGAGGACGCCATGCGTGCGTTGACGCTTATACCCTGCAGGTGAGCTGTTTGTTAGCTGTGTACACATCATCGTGTACACAGCTCACCGCTTCTTCATGTGATTGGCTCCCACCTGTCATGTACGGTGCCTGTCCACAATTCCTCAAAAAAACATAAGTACAAACCAGCCCATTTAGGGCTTTATTGATATAATAGAAAATTAAAGAAAGTTCTGAAAGTAATTATTTCAGAAAAAGAAAATAATGTTTTATTTAAGGTAAATTTGGATTATTTTGTCCAACAGTTATTAGTAAATTGCTAATAGAGTATTTATTTATGAGAATCCTAATTATTACTTAAAATTTCTCATAATAGCACTAATTATTTGCAATTAACTACCGATTTTAAAATGCAATGAAAAAGTGGTTATTTCAGGCATGACATCATGATAACATGCAAAATCCTTGTTGATTTCAAACTTTTAATGATCAAAATGCAGATAAAAGGATGGTTTTAGAGCATATTTTTGCCTGTTATCAAGTAGCCAACAAATACACCATTGAGAGCGTGAGGGGCGAGCTTGGACAAGGAAGGAGAGTAATCTTGGACAAAGGCCATACATTCAAAGACCCAAAGAGGAAGGGAGAAAAGAGGTGAGGAGGGTAGGAGGCGGTGAAGAGGAATTCCACCACCAAGGGGAGAAGAGGGGAGTCGATTTTCAAAATATGTAGCAGCAATGAGGGCATCATAAAAAAGGTAAGCTAGGACATGCATCTCAATCAATAGTGTGTGAGTTATATCTAAAGGAGCTCATGATGTTTCTGCTCAACGACACTATTTTCCTACGAGGTGTGAGGACAAGTGGTCTGATGGATAATGCCATGATCAGCACAAAAGGTACAAATAGAGGAATATTGAGTTATGATAACATGCAATTTCATGCATTAATATCATGAAGTTATTGCATTTCTTCTTTAAAATATAATCACAAATGCATGCTATCATGATTTAAAATGATTAAATTGATAAATTCTATGTTTTAAAATATATTCTTAGTTTTTCATAAATTAATAGCATTTAATGCGCAATTAATGATATTGAATTATCTAGAATATAATTTTCTTTAATTAGAAAATGAAAATTCTATATAAAATGACTTATTTGATATAAAAATATTTATGAATTGCATTTTGTCACAAATTTTAATGAATGAAATTATTTCTAGGAGGACAATAAAATTTTTATTGATTTTTTGGAATGTTTTGGGAGTATTTAAGAAATTAAAATCAGTGAAAATCTTTTCTTAAAATATATAAAGAAAGTAAATTCATAATAAATAAAAATATTTAGAAAATAAAATAGGAGAGACTCTCTCTCTCTCTCTCCCTCCCTCGCGGCGCATGCGAGCAATCGCTCTCTCTCACGACAAAATGAGGAGACGAGCTCCCCTCACTCTCCTCCTCTTGCTTTCTCTCCCCTCTTTTCCTTTTTTCTTCTCCTTCTTCTCTCTTCCTCCGCGAATCTCTCTCTCTCTCGTGACGTAAAACAAATTCCGTCGGGAAGAGAATCATTAGGAGAGGCACATGTCTTTCCTCTCCATTTCTCTCTCTTTCTCGCCTCCTTTTTCTTTCTCTGTGTTCTTTTCCTCTCTCTCTTCCAATCGCCATCTCTCCCCTGTGATCATTCTCCCTCTCTTCCACCATTTATTCTATCTCTCTCTCTTTCTCTCCTCGTGTCTCCTCCCAACAGAAATTACTTCCGTCGCGAGGTAACCGCGAGGAGAGCTCACTCTCCTCTCTCTTCTCGTGCATGTGCATGTGTGAGCTGCTAAGGGGAAGAGAGTGGAAGAACAATTTTCCGTCTTCCCCCTCTCCTTCACTTCTCTTCCTTCTCCCTCTTCTTTCCTCCTTCTCTTCCACCCTCACCATCTCCGTCATCCTCTTCCTCCCCTTCTTCTGCGCTTTCCTCTTCCTCCCATCCTGCAGGTAAAAATTTCTCTCCTTATCTGATGGAGAATTATTTCCAAACATGAACACAAGGGTTTTAAGTGAACCTATCCTCCTCCTCCTCCTTATCCATCAACTTGAGAAATTATCCATTCATTTAAATGGATGAAGAAGACCTCTCTAAATAATTAAAGAGAGTATAGATCTTAATGGAATTATCTTCCCTCCTTTCCCTATTTTATACTAATCTAAAGATTGACTTGGTCAAACATTTAATCCTTATCTTTAGAAACCTAAAATTCCTTGAGTGAACCAAGTCAACCACCCTTTTATGTTTGATATAGGTTCCTAATTATCCAAACCATACCACCATATCATAGGTACCTTGTGTGAATAAATGATCTCAAAAGAAAAGAAAATTAGGAACATCTTTGTTATTCCATTTCCTTCTCCTTTGAATACCACCTTTAGTTAGAGTTTAGGAGAGATCTAAACTATTACTATTTATGGAAGCATGGCCATCGAATTCTATTTCAAGTCAGCATCAAAGGCCTTCCTCCCAAGTTATCCAAGACCTCCAAGAAAAGTCAAGGCCAACAAGTCTACATATCTTGTCCTTCCGCCATCATGAGAGCAAAGAGCATAATTAGAACCAGTCATGAAGAAATCTCAAGACAACGTTAGGCATGACTACTCCTAGAACCAAGACTGATCAGATCAAGCACTTTTGTGAAGAAAAGAAGACAGCTTATGTGAAGAAAGTCAACCTTATAACTGAAGAAGATCTCTTCAAGGTGGATAGGGAATCCGCTACCTCCTGCAGAGTTCTTGGTTTCTAAAGAGTTATGCAAAGTGATACTGATAGCTGAAGTATTAGTCGACAACCGTCAACGGGACGCTCGCACGATAAGAGTTACGAGGAAATGCGATTTCCGGAAATTCTATCAATGATCGTGACATCACCAAATGAGACATTATCAGGTCACAAATTCAACACCGATCAACAGTCGAGACCGTGAAGAAGTCAGAAAAGCTTCCACGAAGAGACGTTGTCACTGCCGGTAACCGACCATCCTAATTGCAGTTACATTCCTTGGCGGACGCTTCACGATCTCTTTCCTCTATCCCTCTAAACTTGTCATTCTATAAAAGGGACAACTGTAAAAAAAATGATGTTGTTTTATGAAACATTTGGTTACCTTTGGTTACTTACCCATGTGTTTGTGTTCATCGTTCCTCCGTATCTCCATCAACCCATCTCCCGCATCTCCTTCATCTCGCGAGTTCTATCTCCCCCTTCTACTCTCCCCCCATTCTGTCCGCTTTCATCCATCTTTAGTCATAAATCCACCGAGGAGAACTTATACCATCGGACGTATTCCGGAGCGTTACTTTTCGTCTCCTTCAGGTAATTATCCTCATCTCTTTCTTAGTGAAATAAGTTTGTCTCATATATCTTAAGTCCAACACCGTCCTCTCCATTTCATCTATCTCCTATCTAATTCTATCTATGTCATCTCTATTCTATCCTCTACCCTCTTTTCATCGCCAGTATTGCTACTCTCTTCTCTTATTATCTATCATTCTTAGTGTCCATCCCACTACCCGTATTCTGCATTCTCTAGATATCATCTATCCGAGAATTCTCCAAATCAATTCTCTTACTATAATAATATAATAATAACTATTATCGGTCTTCTTTTCTATTTGTCTTATATTATTACCGCCTCATCCACATCTTCCCTATCCCATCACTTCTATTCTTATTTCCTCTATTCTATTCCATCTCTATTTATAATATCGCATCTCATATTCATCAATCTCAATTTCTCCACTCCATCTTAAATCTCTTTTCTATATTCTATATTCCCCATTTTACATCTCTCTTCTATATTTTATATTCTCTATTCTCTTATCACTTATCTATCTTATCTAAACATTCTCTATAATATTCTCTTTGAATTATAAATCTATTCTCACTGATATCACTTCATAGGTCCTTCAATCTTTTGTAGGATTATTTCATAAACATATCATCTCCATCATACATAGCATCATATTCTAAAATATCCTATATCATTATCTCACTATTTTCTTCCTCTCCCTCGCCCCCTGGTGCTTTCTCTTTTTGAGAGAATAGAAAGAAGAGAGCCGAGAGAAGAGAGAAGAGAGGGAATTTAATGTAATTTTCTTTTGTTCAGAGAAGTTTGACCGGAGAGGTTTTGATTGGAACACTTTGACTGAGCGCGGTCTGAGGAGAGAGAATATGAGATAACGCTCTGGATTGCTCCAAATTAAAATCACAATATCTCATGATTCTGATCGAGTTAGGGGCTGAAATTTTGTGGACAAATCTGATAGGCTGATTTAAATTCCAAGACAAAAAATAGGGTTTTTCAATGTTTCATTGTGTGCCTCTAGCATTGGCTAATGAGAAGGAAAGAAGACAACAATGGACTATTCTTCATGTATGAAACACCATTTTTAGTGAGTTTCTTTTCTTCTCTTTTCATTCTTCGTGTTGGATGCAAGACGCCTAGCCCAGGCAAAATGTACGGGCTTTTGAAGGTATGTTTTGATTAGAGGGCATCACTAGATGTGTTTTCATCATGAATCTTTAGATTAAGATCATTTCTCTATCCATATTTTCTATTTTATTATCTTTCCATTCACATTTTCATATTCATAAACCCTAAAATTCAATTTTCCACCCTTGATCAAGGGTTTCTAATCTATGAAGCACTTATTCGACTTATTTCATCTCCCCGTACATTTTCTTCCTTTAATCATTCATCTTCGCTAAATCCAAAAATACCAAAAATTTCTTTTGATTTCAAGCTCTTAACCTTCCTCCTTGTGGATTCAACCTCGACTCGCCACTATTCTAACTTAAAATCAGATTTTCAAGAGGTGAGTATAAATTTATTTGATACGTAAATTTACGCATTCAACAACCATATTTTTACGCGTATCAAGTTATAACCTTCGTGATGAAGTGGGTGACAACCTCAAAGCGGTGGCAGAGAAGGTAGACCCTACTCATACAAATGTAATCATCAACAAACATAATATAAAAACGATGACCTGAGATAGAAGGGGTATGAGATGGACCCCAAACATCACAATGAAACAGACCAAGGTGTACAAGAAGGGATGCCATCACGATTAGAGTAAGAAGATCGATGATATTTTCCCAACAGACAAGACTCGCACACAAATTGAGTTAAAGAAAGTCAAGGAAACATCTTTTGAAGTTTTTCAAAACAAGGATGGCCTTAACATCAATTCCAGAAAAGGGAAGAATAAGTTGAAGATGTAACAAAAAGAGCATGGAGACCCATGGAGGGTCATAACATGCAATTTATTCATGAATTTACATGATTATTAATGCAATTTAATGCATTAAATATTCTATTTGTATGCATGTTATCATCTTTTGAGTGCATTTCTATCATTTTATGTAAGTTTAGGTTACAATATAAAAATATAGCATTTTAGAGATAATTATGCATAATTCTCATAATATAATTTTATTCTCATTTATATTTTAGATCATAAATTTTATTTTCATGATTTAATGATAAGAGAAAATATTTTATTTACACTAATGGATTTTTCCAAATTTATTTTCTTACAGGAATGCATATATTTTTTAAAATAAAATTAGTTATCTTGTTATTTAAATATTTTGACTTTTTAAAATGATAGATAACTCAATTTCTGAACCAACAAAATAAATTTGAATTAATTTGGAGTTATTTTGAAATTTATGAATTTTCCAATTTGTAGGAATTTTTTAGAATTTTTCTGAGTTTATTTATACTGATTTTTTATTTTTAAAAGAATAAAAAAGAAAGAAATTTTTTTTCTTTAATCGCGCGCTAACGTGGCGAAGCATCGCTAAGTGGCGACGTGTGTACATGCCTCATGGCAATGCGTGCATATGCGTGTGTGACACGTGTGCACGTATGTTCCCATGTATGCGTGTGTGTGTGCGTGCGTGCACAAGTGTGCGCCAAAGAGTAAATAATAAGTTAAAGCATCCTTAACTGATTTTAGCTAACTGATTAAGCTTTCACATCTTATATACGCAATGAAACGTCATAATTTATTCAATGTGGGATTATTTATGTTTGTTTTTAGTTATAGGTGATGTGGCACAACAAGATACGTTCGATCACACGATTATATTGCGTGCGTCGGAAATCACTTACTCGTAGGGGTACGTGGCGACATATGATTAGACGATGATTCGATGAAAGCGATTTAATCTCAGCCATTGATCTAGGGAGTTAGAACGATGGAGATTAAATGTACCCAATGGACACATGGATTCATCGCTATCGTCCGATCAAGATTGAACATACATCATCAAATGACACCTCCTCTTCACGCGCAACATGACGAAATCAGGATATTGATGGATATTATGTGGCCTGCAAGCCAATCACACTTTCATCTTTCATTTATATTCATTCAAATAAAATTTTATTCATTGTCATTCTTGTGTGATATTTGCAATGAAGTCCATAGACATATGCAATGATCAATTGAATTATGATGAGATCATAATACAGTGATCGCTGGTCTTTAAACATATGTTCTAAATATTTTTATTCGTGAGATGTTCAAGAAGGACATCAAATTATCCGGAAATAGCACTATCTCATCTGACTCATATGATGAGTATGGCTGATCTTGTGGCCATCGGTATTGAGACACCAAGGATAGATAACAGGTGCTCTTTGGAGAAAGAGTTCACTGAATTAATCCGTATGAATCCCTAAATGGTATTATGCCAAATTATCAATTAGGTTGATTGATGTCACGGTTGTGTACGTGGTCCTTTGACCTGAGACACCAAAGACATCTTGTGGATGGATGATCGTGTTTTGACTCTAACTTACAAATCCCTAGCCATAGGATCTCCAAAACGTCATAGATTAGATATAACATGAAGTCCTCAAAGGTAATTGAGTGGTTAAGATGTGATCATTCACCCTCAGTATATGAGGAGATCGACTCAAGGAATGAGATGCGGTTAAATCCTTGGCCAGGGTAGTGGAAATATTAGAGAATTTATTCTCAATGATTTCTTACTCATGTCAGTACAAAATTGAGTGACCGATTAGGATTTGACAATTAACCATACCCTAAGTCATTCATGAGTCTTGTGTGGATGAAGGATTATACGTACATGATAACCAATGACGACAGGGTTCCATGAAAGAGTTCTAATATATTCTATATCTCCTAGAGCACGTGGTGTAGCTTGGCACCCACCGGGCTGGCGACTCAACCTATCGATTGGGTTAAATCAATCCTTAGTCAATTAATCTATATGTTGATATAGTTAATTGATAAGGAAGACCAATATGTGTTATTAGGTTGATAGAGTCATTAACTAGTGAGATATATGGACCTAGAGGGTCACACATATAAGGTCAATGGACGTCCGTAGATATAGACATAATAATAAGGGTTTTTGAAAAATTCCTAAAGTCTATAAATATGGGGAGAACGACCATAATAGTGGTGCCCATATAAGCCTAGTGGAACTTCTCCTCTCTCTTCTCTTCCTAGTGAGGTGTGTTCAAGGGGAGATCCAACCATCTGAGGACTGTGTGGATACTACTAGAGGCCGGACGCTTGAACGGTTGAAGAACTCTTTCAAATGATCCATATAAGTATGAATTTTATTCAATACTAGATGATAGGATCACCTAGAATGGATGATGAGATCATCTATTCTTGGTGCTTCAACTTTGTTCAATGTTTTGATTCAACATCTTCCGCTCCAATCATTGTTTTGGTTGAAAACTTTGAGAGCTTGTTGAGCCTCAGATCCCAGCAGACACTTCATCATGTATTGGATGGACGCAACTTAAAGATGTTGATTTCGCCAAATGACAGTCAATCTGAGCCATTGATCAAATCAAATCGATGCATACGATGATTACGCCCAAATTTGCCTATAAAATTGAAATGTTCTTCGACGTGAAAATCTGTTCTTGGATTTTTTAGCAAATTGAACCATTTAGACACCACAAATATGAGAATCACTTGAATTCTTCCTCTTTGAGACTCATTTCCGCGTCCCAGGAGTGCTTGAAATCAAGAATTGGTTGAGAGAATTGGAAGAAATCACATCTTAAATGCCAAACTTTGTTTTCAAAATCGCGGAATGAAAAGCCTTAAATACAGTGATTAATTGGATCCTTTTGAGTGCGACTTCGGGTTAGGTTGAGTGTTTTCATATTATCTCATCTTCCTTTAGCATTAGATTTACATTTTTAAGTGTAGATTAAGTTAATTTTAGTTTTAATTTTAATTTTTATCACTTTTCGCGATCGACTTTCTTTCTCAATTTCAAATCTCGATTTCTCCTTGAATTCTAATAAAAATTCAGTGATTTTTGATTTCATGGATTTGTAGCTGAGTTATCTTTCTTAATATACTAAAATCCCTAATTTTGCATCTCAATTCATTGCCTGATTTGATCAAATTTCAAAGATATCTCAAAGATTTCCCTTATTTCTCTCTGGATTTGACCCTTATTCATCACTATACTATTTAATTTGTAATTATAACTTTAAATTGGTGAGTTAATAATTTTTTTTGACACGAGATTATGTGTATTCAATAACTGCACGAAATTGTTTCCTCAGAGGGTTCATCGGAAACGAGCTCATAGATGTCACGCTCATTCTCACGGTTCAAACCAATCCTCTGTCTTGTGTACAGATCTTCAAAAATTTAATGAAAAGGAAAGAAGGTACTTGTACAAAGAAGAGCACGAGTGATGGCACTAAGGGGGAGAAGGTACACAAGAAAACTAGGAACATAGAGGGTTTGGTGAAGAGAAGGGGAATTACTGACATGAGTAGTACAACGGCCTTGGATTTAACAAGGTCAGTCATCGGCAATGGTAATTGGGGGATGAGAGAGGGTAAGGTGATATGACGATAGGAATGAGGAAGTCCCGATCATATGAGAGGAAGCCCCCGAATCAATATTCCACAATGGTGAATAGGAAGCAATGTGAGCAGAAGTACCTGACGTGGAGGGAGCTAGAAGCAAATCGAGGCTAGCTGAAGAAGAGACGTCAAGGTCACATAATAGTGTGGAGTAGGAGTACTAGGTGAAGCTGGAAAGAGGGTATTCGAACGATTTTCAAGTTCTTGGGCAATAGGAGGCTTACCAACTTGCTTCTAACCTTTGTTGGCAGGATGATTTTGCTTGCCATAGTAATGATAGGGCGGGAAAAGTTATGACTACGCCCATGAGGAGGACGACCACCATCAGAGCAAGGAGGGAGACCATCATTGTGAGCTCAAGGAGCCGAGATCACCGTAGCTTAAGGAGGAGTCATATAACTTGGAGCAAAAGAGAGAGGGGAAGAAGGCATACCAGTCGTGATGCGAAGAGCAGTAGAGAAAATAGTACTGAGCCTAGGTACATGACGAAGCGTTTTGTGCGGTTGAAGAAACACACAAAAGTTGGTAAAAAGAAATTTATAAATCCGAACTCACAATGACAAAGATATAAAATCAAGTAAAGTATAAGTATCGGGTCGATCCACAAAGAACAAGGTTGACTTTTATTGCAGAGTTGACTTGGTCAAACTTAGGTATAATTAAAGAGTTTAAGAAGTAAAAATCATATTTTATTAATTGAAATACTATAAATATACTAGATAGGGGATTTTAAGATTTAAGACTTCTGATTTGGTAAAGAAAAGTCAAAAGTCAAGGTCAAAGCGTTGATTTTGACCAATAGTTGACTTCTTGAAAAATCAGAGAACCAAAAGATGTTAGAATATTACGAAAAATTTATTTTCAGAATCTATAGAGAAAATAAAATTTATTCATAGAAAATTCGTGATTTTTTTATGAGAAATGGATTTACTATGAATTATTGAAAATCAAAGATATCCTTGAATGAACACTTTAGAGAAAATATTCAAATTAACTTATCAAATGATATTCAAACCTTGAAAATTTATATATCAATAGAAATCTAAGAACTAGAGGATTTCAAAGAGACCAAAATCGTCAAATTTCAACTTGTATTTTGAAAGTAATTGATCCCGCAAGTCAACGCCAAAATTTGGATTGAAAATGAACAGTGCTCTGTCAAAAGTTAAATTGAGGGGTCAAATGATCTCAGAATTTGACAAATTTTCTATCCACAGAAAGCTGATAAAGTAAGGAATCCAATGAAACCAAAATCAGGTGATTAAAAATTATAATAAAAGAGATATCATCTTTTCAATATCAGCAAAAATTTGGACTGAAATTGGGTAAAGTTAAAGAACACAATAACTTAAAACACAAAATTAATGATCTAGAAATAACTAAAACTCAAATTGCCATCAGATAGTTGATAAAATCTCACTACTAACCCGATTTCTGCGAAGATTGGGCTTCAATTCATGCGGATTGAAGCGAATTTGCACGGTTTCTTCCTCACGGACGTTCGGCGCTCAAGGAGAAAATTCAATGAAACCCAATGGAATTTCGTAATCAATTCCGCTCCGATGCACTAGATGTGTCCACGTGTCCCTCTTCGATGTGTTTGAGATCTCGAGGAATCGTGACCGTCCGATGAAGCCACGTATCGTCTTTCACGTCGTTGATCGCGATTTAATCAAAGCCATCCGATGAAGATCGACGCCTCCTCGCGAAGCCACGTGTCGCCCGTCGATCGCGTCAAATAAAATCCTTTTAACGCACGTGTCTTGATGAAGATTGTGTGGACTTGGGTCCACGCGATCGACACCTTGCGATCGCATCCGCCGTTCGCGATGCTGCCACGTTCCCTACATTTGCAATGTTAAACGGGACATAGTCCCACACGGAGGAAAAAGGAGGAAAATGCATGTAGAAAAGGTGGAGTGCGGTAACGCATTGCGTTATCGCCCCAATACTCTAACCGGGGCCCACTAACAGGTTGGCCCTTCACCTGCCAACCCCCTTGCCACATGACGCCACCCAGGCGTTCGCGTGGACTCATGTGGCCTCCTACCACGTGTCCGCGCCACCCACGCGCCACCTGTGCCTCGCGTAGGCCACACGCAGCTCTGCCACGTTGCCTAGCGTGTCGCGTCGTATCCGCGCGGGTCCCGTGCGCCATGTCAGCTCTACTTGTCACGTCAGCCCCACGGTCCTGCGGTAAATAACACCCCTTTTTTGTGATTTAAATTAATAAAACAAATAAAAATAAAATCAGGAAAAATCAAATAAAATCATAAAAACAAGAAAAACTTCAAAACTCAATAACTTTGAAAATACAACTCTTTTAATTTCAAATTTTTTCCATTGGATCACAAATTTCTTCCTTTTTAATAACATGCCTTCTAAAATACAATTAAAACAAGAAATGAGATGGATTGAAAATAATATCAAGTTTTTCATTGAGAATTCCTTCTTTTAATCATCCAATCATTCTTTCCTTGGAATCAATTATTTTAATCATCTCCTAAAGTCAAAGTAAATCAGGGAAAATACTTTATTCATCTTAATATAACCTTGCAAAATAGATTAATCTTTAAGAGAGCACATAATAAACCCTAAATTATGCATAAATATGAACTTTAGTAGAATAGCATACCAATGGAGAAAATTCATAAAAATTAGGATAACATGTATTATAATTACATAAAATAAGCATGAATAGTAGTTAATTAAGATAAGAATTTAAGTTATAAATGCATGTTATCAGTACACGATCACCATTGAGAAGAGAGCCTTGAATTTTAGATGTGATGGAGGGACAAAGGACGCTCAAGTAGATGCAAGCATAATACTCCTCTCAATAACGCTTCAATGTCACTTGGTCTGTGGTTGGTGGCTCACAAAGATCGACCTCCTAAATTAAGGCCTTCAAGTGGGCAAAATGAGCCTGAAGAGAGAGAACGCCCTGCTTGCAAGTGAGAAGGGACTCGAAGATCTCAACCACACGACTAATGTTTGTTTGGTTGACATACACATTTCAAGAGTTTGCAAGATGGAGCATGCCGGCTTAATACGCGCAAGAGACTTGACGATACTTTGCTTGATGCTATAAAGCATCCAAATGATGATAGTTGAGTCTGATTGTGACCAAAAAGCATACAATGGAACACAAAGTGGGGGAGGGTCGTATGCAAGATGATGAAGAAAACTATAAGACTCAAGAAAGAGCTCAATACTAGAAGACCATGTCGTGTAATTGTGTCACGTAAAATTATAAGCTGTCCGAGTAAGTTGTGTCGTGATCAAAAGACCAAGCGTGGAAGCTAGTGGAGTAGGAGGCACTATAGGTAGAAAATCACCAGAGTGTCACCTTGAGGCACAAGGACATACGGTAATGAAGTATTGGAACTCGGAGCTGAAGAGGTTGGAGAGAACCTAGAATCCATAGAGGATGTCATCGATTGTTGGTGGAGTCTTAAAAATAGTCATGAGGATGACGGATGTAGGCATTACCAATTGCCCCATCTGGAGTGAAGCGATGGAGAGGCTTGACTACGGTGATGGCTGAAGATGATGATCAAGAGGAGAGTGACGAATTAAAATAATTACCAAAGTCACCAATTTTATCAAATAATCACGAATTAAGGAGTATAGTGGTGGATAAGGGTGGATTCCATGGAGAAATATGGTAATTTTTTAGTATTTATCTATCATTCTATGAAAAAGTCCTTATAATCTCAAAATACTTAAATTTAGGGTTAATTAGGATGAATTAAAGATAAATAATTTTATAACCCATCTTTACTTGAGATTATAAGTGGTTTTTTTAGTTAAATAATAAGAGAAATTATTTTTGTAAACATTCATTAATTTTTCTAAAGTTAAAATCTTAAAGAAATGAATATATTTTTGAAATAGAAATTCAATCTCTTTTTATTTATTAAATTTGACTTTTCAAAATGATAGATAATTAAATTTTGGATCAAATGGAAGAAATTTGGATTAATTTAGAGTTATATTTTGAAAGTTATGAAATTTCTAATTTTTAGGGATTTTCCCTAGAAATTTTCTGAATTTTTAATGAATTTCTAAGGATTTTCCAAAATTAGAAATTGAAATTTCTAATTAAAATTAAATTTTCTGAATTTTTATTAACGTGCAAGTGATGTGGTGTAATCTGGACCGTCTGATCACGTCACGATCGAATGGTCTAGGCGGGCGGAGACATGGCAGCATGAGAAGCGTTGGATCACGCGTGAAATCTCAGCCCTTAATCCTCACTTAAGGTGAGGGGATACGTGGTGCAACAGGATTCGTCAGCGAATCGTTATATACACAGTTTAATCAGAGTCGTCGATCTGAGGAGTTATAACAGCTCTAACTAATTCGACGGAAAATGCATCTGAGGCATCCGATCGCGATCCAACGGTGTGCGTTTTGATGCATTTTATAATGCATGGTGATGTGGCTTCATCTCGAGCGTTCGATCGAAATCTAACGGCCACACCTTAACAGTAACGATTAGCGATCATGCATTTCATCAGAGCCGTTGATGCAATTCATCGGATAGTTACGCCCAAATCTCCTATAAATTGACATGTTCTTCATATTTGTCATGCATTCGAGAGCAATTCATTCAAATTAAACTATTTAGACACCAAATCTCTTGAATCTCTTGATCCTAATCACTTCTAGACTCATTTCAGTGTCCACGGACTGCTTAACATCAAGATTTCGACGATCGACGCGGAAGAAATCAACACTTGAACTCCACGATTGTGGATTTTTGGATTTTTTATGCAAAGCCTTGATTCCAGCGATTAATTGGATCAATTCGATCGCAATCGTGGGTTAGGGATTGTGTTTCATCCTAATATATTGTCTCTTACTAGTTAATTTCATTCTAGAATCGTTAACTTCAGTCATTTCAATTGTATTTTTGTTAATTTTGTTCTTCCAATTTTCAGAAAATACCCCTCTCTTTGATCTTCAATTTCTTTGCGAAATCAAAGTCAAATTTGATGAATTTTGATTCCGTGGAATCATCTTCAAGTCCTCTTTGTAAAATATCATTTTCCCTTATTTCTATCAGCGATTTATCCTCTCATAATTTTTATCAAATTCGAAGAGATCATCAGAAATTTCCCTGATTCTATGTGGATTCGACCCATATTTACCATTATACCCCTCAATTCGTGAATTATTCTTAAAACTGGTAAGTTTGCACTTTATTTTGACACGAGACCGTGTGTTTTTTATGACCTCATGGTTGCGTTCCATCAATGATCTCTTGAAATTTGATCAAATCAGAAAATGAATCATGATCAAAAAATAGGGAAATTGATATATTTAGAAAAAAGACTTGAAAAGAAATCCATGGAATCAAAAATCACTGAATTTAGATCAAGATTTGCGGAGAAATCATCAAGTGAATACGAGCAACATTTCCAAAATAAAAAATCATGAAAAATCGAAATTGAAATTCAAATTGACTAAATTATGATTCAAAATTGAAATCTAAAGCTACACGAAGGAAGATTAGGAACATGAATATTTAATGAAATATAATGAGTGAATACTATATAAGTATTAATGCTTAAATTTAACTATATAAATCTTGATTGTGTACAAATATATCTATATAATATGATTTGAAGATGAAACATAAGTATATATATAGGTGTGTATGTGTGTCTGTTGAAATACGATCTCTAATCCAAGATTGTGCTCTAATTGATCCAACTATCTACTGTATCAAAGACTTTTCATTCCTGAATTCAAAAATTGATTTTTGATGTTCAAGAGCCAATTTCTTCCTATTCTATCAACGAAATTTCACTTTGAAGCATTCCATGGATGCGGAAATTGATCTAGAAGCGATTGGAAACAAGAGATTCAAGGGATTTGGTATCTAAACCGTTTGATTACTTGAATTGGCCAAGAATGCTTTATAATGTCGAACAACATATCTATTTATAGGTTGAATTGGGTGTAACTATCGGATGAAGCATTTAATCCTGGATCAATGGAGTTGATGAAACGCACGATTATGAATTGTTATGGCTAAGTCATTTTCGTTGGATCTCCGATGGACCATTGAGATGAAGCCATGTCTCGCTCGTTATAAGTAACACATAAAACGATCTATGTTTGATCTTGATCGAATGCTCTAGATACATTTCGTGTGTTTTAATCTTAGCCATTATAATTCCTCAAATCAATAGCTGAGATTAAATTATTTTAAAACGATTCGCCGAGTAATGAATTTGCGCCATGTACCCTAGCTTTTAAGTGGCGATGATTGAGATTTAATCGTGCAATCAGACGCTCCACGTGCTGCCATGTCACCTGCACGAAAAATAAAATTGAATTTTAACCAAATAAATTGATTTTAAATTCAAAAAAATTCAGAAAAGTTCAAAAAAAAATCCAAAAAAATCCCTATAAATTAGAATAGTCATATCTTTTAAAATATAACTCCAAATTAATTCAAATTTGTTTCATTGGATCAGAAATTAAATTATGTATCATATATACTTGATAACATGCTATTTATGCATGTAATTACATAGTTATTAATGCAAATTAATGCATTAATCATTACAAATCTATGCATGTTATCATCTTTTAAGCATATTTCTATCATTTTGTGTAAATTCATGCTATGATCTAAAAATACACTAATTATGGATTATTATGCATAATTAAACATTGTAATCTTTAATTTCAATTATGTGTATGTTTATAATCATGTTTTAAGAGTGAAAATATAAGAGAAAATACTTTTATTTACATTTATGTATTTATATAAATTTATTTTATATAATACATAAATGTATAAAATTAATATAAATTAATTCTCTTATTATTTTTATGATTTCACTTTTTATAATGATAGATTATTTAATTCTGAATCCAACAAAACAAATTTGACTTAATTTGGAGTTATACTTTAAAAGTTATGAATTTTACCATTTTTAGGAATTTTCTAGAATTTTTCTGAATTTAATTTGATTTATTTTCGATTTTAGTTGTTTTAAAATAATAAAATATTAATAAAAAATAATAAAAGAACTAAAAAAATTGGTTTAGGCGCGCGGGCCCACGTGGACGCGACGTGGCACGCAAGGCCACGTGGCTCTGCCACGTGGACGCCACACGCCTGCGTGGCATGGATGACGCGTACACGCGTCATCATATTTTTATCTTATATATTTTATATATTATATATAGTTAGGGGGCCCCCCGTGTATAAGGGGGCAAATGATTAATAGCCGTAATACGCTGTACACTATATACTGAAAATCCTCCTTCATTTTCTCCAAGTGGGACTATTTAACTTCCTTTTATTGGATTTCACGGCTACGTGGCGAACTATGGAGCGTCGGATCTCCAGCGCGACGATCCAGTGGCGTCGATCGCGTGGACACGATGTCCACGCGATCAGAAATTCAACACGTGGCTATTTATTCGCTTAAGTGAATTAATCAAGACCGTCCGATCGTAGTTATGACGGTTCAGATTGTTCGCATCAGACTAATCTCCGATCGAATCTTAGCCTCACGATGAAGATCTGACAATAGAGATGAAGCAACGATTCATCCGAAGTGACGCACGATCGCGACCGTCGATCGCAATGAGTGCATCAGATCTAATGGCGGAAATTCATTTCGTTCTTCTTTAAAATCGTTCTCCGCGGCGGAAGAAGGTGTTCGCGATCATTTCTCAAATTCTCCTTTTAGAAAACTCCAAATCACGCGCCGTTTGTTTCCCTGTGTTCGTATTCCATTTGCGCTTCAATTGAATGCTGGAATTCAAACTTTGATCGAGAGAATCGGATGCAATCACATCTTGAACACCAAACTTCATCTTCGGAATTTCGGAATGAATAGCCTTGAATCCGGCGATTAATTGGATCATTTTGAAGGTTAATTTGGGTTAGGTTGGGTGATTTCATCATTATCTTTCATCATTTAGCATTAGTTTTAGTTTTAGAATCATAGATTTAGTTTAATTTAGATTTAATTTCAGTTTTAAATCGTTTTTCGAAACGAATTTTTCTCCTCTCTTCAAATTTTGATTTCTCTTCGAATTCTCCACCAAATCACCTGATTTTTGATTCCGTGGATTCGATTTTGAGTTATCTTTCTTAAAATATCAAAATGCCCAATTTCTAACCTTGATTCATCATCCGATTTGACCAAATTTTGAAGGTATCTCTCAAATTTCCCTAATTCTCCGTGGATTCGACCCTTAATTACCATTATAGTAATTAATTACTTTGATTAATCTTAAATTGGTAATATTAGGACTTTGTTTTGACACTAAATTGTGTGTAATCAACGACCATACGATTTAGTCTCGTCAATACTCATTTCTTTAAGATTTTAAAATTTAGAAAAATATATGATTGTATATAAAATAATTTCTCTTATTATTTAACCTTAAAAACTAGTTATAATATCAATTAAAGATGGGTATATAAAAATATTCTCCTAATTTATCATAATTAACCCTAAATTAATAAATTTTGATATTATAATGACTTTTTTATAGAATGATCGATATACACTAAAAAATATGATAACACGCATCAGAATGGAATATTTTATGTCATAATTTGCATTAAAAATCATGTATTTTCATGTTTAATTAGCATGTTATCAGAGAGTGCGACGAAGTGGGAGGAGGCAGCGTATTGGGAATGACGACAACAACGCCGCATGATGGTGACGGCTGCAAGAGGAGTTATGGCTCTGTGCCATGTTAACAATGAGAAGAAGAAAACCCTAGAAAATTGCATCACCAAAAGAGAGCACATAAGTCCTTACATAGAGACTGAAGAGAAGATGCCCTAGATGGGTCAAGAGCCCAATATCACTATCGGACATTATTCTTTTTGGATAATTTAATATACATCTTGAATATCCTACGGATAAAAATGTTTAGAGCATATGCTTAAAGACTAGTGATCACTGTATTATGATCTCATCGTAATTCACTTAGTCATTCCACATGTTCACATACTTTATTTCAAAGATCACACAAGAATAATAATGAATAAATTTTATTTGAATGAACATAAACGAGATACATGGAAGTATGATTGGCTTATAGGCCACATAATTTTCATCAAAACCTACCTTGATATAGTACCTAAACATGCAAATATATAACCAAATCTCATTTCATAATTTTAGACAGAAAAATCATATGAGCTGTGATGGTGGTGCACCTATGCATCATGCAAGGGCCATGTGATATCGTTGTTATGTCAAAGTCAATGCATCGATCCTTATTTTTGCTATAAAACTCATAAATAATTAATTAAAATTGTGAAAATTCTCAAAAATTCATAAAAATCATATCTATCAATCTAGATCTTAGTGTATTGTGAAATTTTTAATCATTTATCTACCAATTCAATATTCTTCATTAATACAAAAGCTAGAAAAAATATAAAAATAATAATCTGGGGCCAAAAGTAATACATTTCAGGCCTATTAAAAGTATCCATTGATGGATATTAAGTGGACTATAAGCCAATCACACTTTCATGTATCTTGTTTATGTTCATTGAAAATGATATTTATTCATTGTCATTCTTGTGTGATGTTTGTAATGAAGTCCATGAGCATGTGCAATGGCTAAGTGAATTATGATGAGATCGAAATATAGTGATCACTAGTCTTTAAACATATGTTCTAAACATTCTTATTCGTGGGATATTTGAGAAGGACATCGAATTATCTGGAAAGAATAGCACTATCTAATCCAACTCATATGATGAGTATGACTGATACTATAGCCATCGGTGTGGAGACACTAAGGATAGATAGTGGGTGCTCTTTGGAGAAAGAGTTCACTGAATTGATCCGTATGAATCCCTGAATGGTATTATACCTAACTGTCAATCTGGTTGATTCATGTCATGGTTGTGTATGTGGTCCTTTGACTTGAGACACCAAAGACATCTTGTGATGGATGATCGTGTTTTGATTATGACTTACGAATCCCTAGTCACGTGATATCTAAAACGTCATATATTGGATACGACATGAAGTCCGCGAAGATGATTTTGTGATCAAGATGGGATCATCCATTCTCGGTATTTGAGGAGATTGACTCAAAGGAATGAGATCCGATGAAAGCCTTGGCCAAGGTAGTATAAATATTGAAGAAGGACTTCTCGATGATTTCTACACGCATCAGTACTAACTTGAGTGACCGATTAGGGTTTGATAGTTGACCATACCCTGAGTCATTCATGAGTCTAATGTGGATGAAGTATTATACATACATGGTAATCGATGATGGGAAGGCTCCATAAGTGAGTTCTTACATACTCCATATCTCCTAGTGTAAATGGTGTAGCTTGGCACCCAACAAGCCGGCAACTCAACCTATCGATTGGGTTAAATCGATCCTTGATTAAGTAATCTATATGTGGATGTGGATAATTAATTAAGGTTGACCAATAAGGTGTTATTTGGTCTATAGAGTTATTAACTAGTGAGATATATGCACCTAGAGGGTCACACACAAGGTTTATGGATGTTGGTGGATATAGACATAATTATGAGGATTTTTATGAAAAAAACCTCATTCCAAATGTCTATAAATAGGGAGAGAATGACCACAACTTAAGATGCCCATGCAAGCCTTGTGGGAATTCTCTTTATTCTTCTCTTTCTCTCTTGGTGAAGAGCTTTGAAGAGGAGATTCAACCATCTAGAGACCGTGTGGATACAACTAGAGGCTAGACACTTGAATAGCTTCAAGAACTCCTTCAAGGAAACCCTGTAAGTATATTTTTCTCATTCATACTAGATGGTAGGATCATCTGTTCTTGGTGGCTTGGTATTTTGAATGTCTGTTTCAATGTTTTCCACTGCATTTGATGTTTTGATCAAAATTTCAAAAAGTTATTGACCTCAGATCCAATCAATAACTCCCTAGAGTACGTGGTGTAGCTTGACAGCCAACGGGCTGGCAACTCGACCTATCAATTGGGTTAAATTGATCCTTGATTAATTAATATATATGTTGATGTAAATAATTAATTAAGATTGACCAATAAGATGTTATTGGGCCAATAGAGGTATTAACTAGTGAGATATATGAACCTAGAGGGCCATAGACATAAGGGCTATGGATATTGGTGGATATATACATAATTATGAGGGTTTTTATGAAAAATCTACATACCAAATGTCTATAAATAAGAGGAGAACGACCACAACTGAAGGTGCCCATACAAGCGTTGTGAGAATTCTCTCCTTTCTTCTCTTTGTCTCTTAGTGAAGAGCTTTGAAGAGGAGATCCAACCATCAGAAGATCTTATGGATATCACTAGAGGTTAGAGACTAGAAATAGCTTCATAGACTCTCTTAAGGAAACCTTCTAAGTATGGCTTCTCATACATACTAAATGATAGGATCATCTGTTCCTGGTGGCTTGCTGTTTTGAATATTCGATTTGATGTATTTCATTGCATTTGATGTTTTGATCAAAATTTCGAAAGGCTTATTGACCTCAGATCCCAAAATTTACTATAACAATATCTGACCCACCCTCTAGGACCATGCTTATGAACTTTCTTGAATGATGAATATGGTCTCATAGATCTCAAAAACCTGTTGTACTTGGGTTAATTAGAGTTTGTCATTGATAACATGGAATTTCATGCGTTAATATCATACATGTTATGCATTTCTTCTTTAAAATATAATCATAAATTCATGTTATCATTCTTTCAAATTATTAAATTGATAAATTTTATGTTTAAAAAGATATGATTGATTTTTACAAACTTAATAGCATTTTTTGGGTATTTTAATGACATCGATTCATCAAGAATATATTTTTACTTTTCAACATTTTTCTGAATTTTTTTAATGTTTTTGAAAATTTTCAGAAATTAAAATCCTTAAAAATGAATTTCTTTTTAAAAAGAAAAATAAAATATTAAAAGAAAGGGAAAATAGAAAAAGAAAAAAAGAGGAGAGAGAATCGTTCTCTCTCCCTCCTCTCTCTTCCGCGGTTTCTCTTCCTCTCTCTCTCATTCTTTCTTCCTCCCTCTCTTCCGTGGTTTCTCTTCCTCCCTCTCCCATTCCTTCTTCTTTCTCTTCCTCTCTCTCTCTCTCCCGCGTTCTTCCTCCTCCCTTTCATCTCCTCTCTCTCCTGCGTATGTGCGCTCGTGCGCGTGAGGGAGAGGAGAAGGAGATTTCTCTCATTTTCCCTCTCTCCTCTTCCTTGTGCACGCGTGTGCGTAGAACGGGGAGAGGGAGATTTCCTCTCCCGATTGCTCTTCCCTCTTGCTGCCTTCCTCTCTCTCTCTCTCTCTCTCTCTCTCTCTCTCTTCTCACGACCGAATTTGTTTTCACCGCAGAAATTCTCCTCTCCTCCTTCCCATTCTCTTCTCCTTCTCTCTCCTCGCGTCTCCTGGCGACGGAAATTACTTCCGTCGAGAGGTAATTGTAGGGAGAACTCCTTTTTCTCCCTCATGTGTCTCTCTCTCCAGTAACCTCTCTCACTCTCTCCTTCTCTTCTTTCTCTCTCCTCGCGTCTCATGGCAACGGAAATTACTTCCATCACGAGGGAACCATAGGGAGAACTTCTCTTTCTCAACTTCTCCTTCTTCTCTCTATTTCTCTCTCTTCCCCTCGCTCTCTCTCTCGCGACAGAAATTCCGTCACGAGGAGAGGCGGGAAGAAAAGCCTCCCTCTCTTCTTCCTCTCCTCTCTCTCTCTTCTCTCTCCCGCGACATCTTCCCTCTCCTCTCTTCTTGCGTCTCCTCGCGACAGAAGTTGCTTCCATCGCGAGAAGCAGCGGGAGGAGGAAAGTCTTCCTCTCTCCCCTCTCTCTCTTCTCTCTCTCTCTCCCTCTCCTTCCCTCTCGCGACGGAAATTTTTCTGTCGCGAGGAGTTCTCTCTCCTTCCCTCTCTCGTGACGGAAATTTTGTTGTCGCGAGGAGTTCTCTCTCCTCTTCTTCCCTTTCCTTTCTCTCTCTTTGCAGGTTTTGCAGGACCCGCGCATTGACGGGATCGATTTTGACCGGAGCGGTTTGACTGGGATACTTAAAGAGAGAGGACATCGGATCAACATGCAAAAATGCTCCAGACTAAAATCGTGATATCTCACGATCTTTATGGAGTTACGGGCTGAAATTTCATGGGCATGATTGCCATTCAAGTTCCACAAATCTACTAGGGCTGATTTAAGTTCAGAGACTAAAAAATTAGGGTTATCAATGTTTTGTTGCTTGCTTCTAGCATTAGCTAGCTATAAGGAAAGAAAGTAACGATGGATCATTTTTCATGCGTTGAACTTCATTCTCAGTGAGTTTCTTCCCTTTTCTGTTCATTCTTTGTGTTGGATGTAAGATGCTAAGTCCGGGCGAAATATATGGCTCTCGAAGGTATGTTTTGATTAGGGATCATCACTGGATTATATTTTCATCACAAATCTTTAGATTAGAATCATCTTCTATTCATTTCTTCTATTTTTCTCATCTGTTTATCAGCATTTTCTCATTTAAAAACCCTAAAAATCACTTTTCCACCATCGATCAAGGGTTTCCCATCTCTGAAAAGAGTTTGGAAGCATTTGTTCAGTTCAATTCATCTCCATGCACATTTTCTTCCTTTCATCGATCATTCTCAATTTCTAAATCTAAAACTACCAAAAAAATAGCTTCTGATTTCAATCTTTTAACCTTGCTCTCTGTGGATTTGACCTCGACTTGCCACTGTTCAAATTTAAAAATCAGATTTGAAGAGTTGAGTATAAATTTGCTTGATACGTAAATTTGCACATTCAACGACCGTGTTTTTACACGTATCAGTCATCGTCCTAGGCCACTTCGAAGCTTTGCTGTGTGTAGACTTAGACTTATGGTTTTGATAGACTCAAAGTAATTTGAAGTGCAACCTCTCAATCCATAGAAATTTTTCCAAAAAAAAAAAAAAATATATATATATATATATATATTACATTATCTCCAATAGTTTTGTGATTGCATGAATCTAACTGGATGAAATGGTTTGAATTTTAGGGCTATCTTGTGAATTTCACCTTCAAACAATATAGTACAATGATTTATCTATTATTTAAGACAATAACCATTAGGGTTTGAGTTTTGAGGGATTTTCTAGTCATGAATTGAGCTTTGATTCATAACAGTCACCCAAGTTGTTTAAGAAGTTAAGCTTTAATGAGTCTGGCTGAAGACATTAATCTTAGTGCTTCTTGAGAGGCAACCCAAGATTATTCTTACTTTAGTTTTTGTTTTTTGTGTCCTTGTTCTTAGTTTTTGTATAGTAAAGATGTCGTTGAAGATAACACATTATGGAGAGGAAGAGAGAGCAAGAAAAATCCCTTTACTAAGCACCAAAACGCCAAACTGAGCTTTTATAAACCATTTCTTCTCAATACACTTTGTTATTTTACATGTCATGAGTCATGATTTTTACCATACTTATATGAGCATATTAGTTTCATTGAGGACAATGAAGAGTTAAAGTTAGGTGGGTAAGGGCTTAGAAAAACTCGAAAATTTTGAAAATTTTGAAATTTCTACACTTCTTAAAACTCCAATTTTCCAAATTTTTATCACTCTGCCCCACCTTAGAAATTCTGGTCACTTGAGATCCTATAGACTAGAGATGTAGAATTAAGGGCCTAGTAGCCTATTGATTACATTTTTAAGTAATAACATCAAGAGACCAAGATAAACCATGGGATTATTATTAGTAGCTGACTTGTTTGGGGCTAGGTATTGATAACATGCATATTTAACTTAAACTCTTATATTATTTAACTAATATTCATGCTTATCTTATGTAATTATGATGCATGTTATCATAGTTTTATGAATTTTCTCCATTGGTATGACATTTTACTAAAGTTCATATTTTTGCATAATTTAGGGTTAATTATGTGCTTTGATGATTTATGACCTTTTATAAGGTAAAAAAATCAAAATTAACCACCTCTTGGTGATTTTTATTTTTTCTTTAGTGAAGATGAGTAAAAGAAGAAGAGAAGAAGAAGATAATAGAGGAATCAAAGAAAATGATAACATGGATATTTTTTATTGGGTTCACTTAATAGTATTTTTGAATTCATCATTTATTCGTGTTTAAATTTATATTTTAGGAGGCATAATATAATTGAATTCATCATTTATCCTCTTGATCAAATGTAGAAAATTTAAGTCAAAAAGGAGTTATATAAATAAAGATATGAATTTCTGAATTTTTTAAAATTTTTTGGATTTCATTTAAATTTTTCAATAAATTTTTAGGATATAATTCCTTATTTAAAAATGACAAAAAGCATTTATTATTAGCGGGGGACCCGTGGAGCTGACGCGGCATGACGTGCACACGTGGCGGAGCCACGTGAGCCCATGTGGACACCTATGTGGCGCAAGGAGGCTTCAGGCTGGCAGTTGATTGGCCCGTGGGTTAGTGGGTCTAGGTAATAGGATTGGGCGTACTTGGTCCATACGGGCGGCGCAATGGGCTTACGCTCGTATACCTTTTGATGGGATCTGAGGTCCATAACTTTCCGAAATTTTGATCAAAACATCAAATGCAGTGAAAGAACATTGAATCGGACATTCAAAATATCGAGCCACCTAGAACAGATGATCCTATCATCTACTATGAATGAGAAAACATACTTACAGGGATTCCTTGAAGGAGTTCTTGAAGCTATTCAAGTGTCTAGCCTCTAGCGGTATCCACTTGGTCTCCGGATGGTTGGATCTCCTCTTCAAAGCTCTTCACCAAAAGAGAAAGAGAAGAAAGGAGAGAATTCTCACAAGGCTTGCATGGGCACCTTCAATTGTGGTCATTCTCCCCCTATTTATAGACATTTGGAATGAGGTTTTTTCATAAAAACCCTCATAATTATGTCTATATCCACCAACATCCATAAACCTTATGTGTGTGACCCTCTAGGTCCATATATCTCACTAGTTAATAACTCTATAGGCCAAATAACACCTTATTGGTCAACCTTAATTAATTATCCACATCCACATATAGATTACTTAATCAAGGATTGATTTAACCCAATCGATAGGTTGAATTGCCAGCCCGTTGGGTGCCAAGCTACACCACGTACTCTAGGAGATATGGAGTATGTAAGAACTCACTTATGGAACCTTCCCGTCATTGATTACCATGTATGTATAATCCTTCATCCACATTAGACTCATGAATGACTTAGGGTATGGTCAACTATCAAACCCTAATCGGTCACTCAAGTTAGTATTAATGCGTGTAGAAATCATCGAGAACTCCTTCTTCGATATTTCTACTACCTTGGCCAAGGATTTCATCGCATCTCATTCCTTTGAGTCAATCTCCTCAAATACCGAGGGTGGATGATCCCATCTTGACCACACAATCATCTTCGTGAACTTCATATCGTATCGAATATATGACGTTTTAGATATCCCATGGCTAGGGATTCGTAAGTCATAATCAAAACATGATCATCCATCCACAAAGATGTCTTTGGTGCCTCAAGTCAAAGGACCACATACACAATCATGACATGAATCAACCTGATTGATAGTTAGGTATAATACCATTCAGGGATTCATACGGATCAATTTAGTGAACTCTTTCTCCAAAGGGCACCCACTATCTATCCTTAGTGTCTCCACACCGATGGCTATAGGATCAGCCATACTCATCATATGAGATGGATTAGATAGTGCTATTCTTTCCGGATAATTTGATGTCCTTCTCGAGTATCCCACGAATAGGAATGTTTAGAACATATGTTTAAAGACTAGTGATCACTATATTATGATCTCATCATAATTCACTTAGTCATTGCATATGCTCATGGACTTCATTTGCAAACATCACACAAGAATGACAATGAATAAATTTCATTTCAATGAACATAAACAAGATACATGGAAGTGTGATTGGCTTATAGGCCACATAATATCCATCACCTTTTACACTAAAAAATCTCCACAATCTCTGTTGTATGGGACTAACATGTTTCTAAGGTTCTACAACACACGTGGCATTGCATGGCGTGTTGGATTGATTTGCGCAAATCAATACACACTAACTTGGTGTATCTCGGTCCACTAAATCATCATCAACGCATGTGCGTAAATAGGAGCCATCGATCGCGTAAGTAACATCTGATGATCGCGATTTAATCGCGCTTTCGGCGACTCATGCAGCGACACGTGGATGCATAAGGATGCTCTGATGAAGATCGGACGGGAGATACATAAGGAGATCATGGGATCATGGCCCATCAAAATTGCGAAATCTCAGTTGTCAATCGTCCTTCAAGCGAAATCGGATGGTCCGCGTTTTTCGCGTGAAGTTTCCTGTAAAACAATGTTTTTCTCCTTGTAAACATAACTTTCAATTGAATCGTGAAGCAATTAAGCAATTTCGGAGCAAAATCTTAAGTTCTTTGTGATTCTCTTCTGTTTTAGACTCAATTGCGATCATATTGAGGCATGATTGATTGCGAATCATTGCAAGAATTGATCGGAATCTCCCCTTGAATGCCAAACACATGCCGAAGAAGAAACCAAGCAAATACACTGCAATCGACACGATTTGAAGCCTAATCTTCGCGTCAATCGGGTTAGTAGTATGATTTGATCGTCTCCCTTGCAATTTATGTAGTTTAGATTAGATTTAGATAGTTAATTTCATTTTAGAAATCGAAATTTCCATCGTTTTGCCCAAATTTGGGTGCAGATTTATTCTGATTTTGAAACAAGGATTTCTCCCTGATCTTATGTCCAAATCGTTTGATTTAAGTTTCATTGGATTCCTTATTTCATCAGCTTTCTTTAGATATCTAATTCATAAAATTTTATCTTCATTTGACCCTTCAATTGGATGTTTGACCCTTGACTATTCATTTTCAATCTGAATTTGGGCATTGACTTGCGAGGGCAATTACTCTTAAAACACAAGATGAAATTCAACAATTTTGGTCTCTTTGGAATCCTCTAATTGTTAGCTTTCTATTCTTATGTGAATTTCTTGATTTGGATATCATTTGGTTAGTCAATTTGAGGGTTTTTATTGAGGTGTTCATTTTGGGATCTTTCTGATCATTGATTTTCAATAAATCATAGTAAACCCAATTCTGGTATAAAAATCATGAATTTTGTATCAAAAATTTCCATTTTCTCTCAAGTTTCTGAATATATAAATTTTTTAATCTTTTACTCTCTTTTTCTTCTCTGAATTTATAGGAAGTCAATGTCTGGTCAAAGTCAACACTTTGACCTTGACCTTTGAGTTTTCTTTGTCAAATCATTTTCTAAATCCTTAAAATATACTCTCGGATATATTAATATCATTTAAATTAAGAATATATTACTTTAATTTCTTAAAAACCCTAATTAAATCTAATTTTTACCAAGTCAACCCTTCGCTCAAGGTCAACCGTGTTCTCTATGGATCAACCCAATCTTTACACTATACTTGATTTCATAGTTTTTGTATTTGTGAGTTCGGAATTATAAATTTTGTGTGACCGACGATTGTGCATTTTTAATGACCGCATAAATCATTTTGTGAGGTATCTAACACACATCAATGAAAAAGGAGAAATTACAAAGCCAAAGTGCTATGGGATTAAAATAAAGAGATTTTGAGAAAAATTTAAGTAAAAATTCCTATCCATTACCTCACATTAGTTGAACCTACTTAGTCTAGGAATTCCTTACCTTTGAACTTTCCCTTAAAGAGTGCAATGAGGTATAATCATTGATTAAACTCTCTTTGTCCCTTTATGCATTTCATTCCACATTTACTTTTTCAGTTAGTTAGTTTACACCCATTTTCAACATTCATGATAATCACACTCCTGAATAACTCTACACATCCACTTCATCTCTTTCACATTCTCCTAACGTTACATAGTCCTCCACATTGGCTTCACATTTTTCATAGTCTCTTCAAAAAGGAAAAACCTCCTTCATATCCTCATTCCATGAAAATTCTCTTACGTCCTATGCATGTACAAAGGAAAATTTCTTAAGAAAAACAAAAAATAGAAGAAAGATGAGAAATGAAGGAGAAAAGGAAAAATAAGAAGTGCAAGAAGGAGAAGAAGTAGAGGAATGCCTTTTCTTCCATCGATCTTTCCTCTACTACTTCTACCACTTCCATCCATCCTATCATCCATCATCACTCATATCATTTGGGAGTATAGTTATCATAAGTGGTACCCATTTTTGTTTTTAATATCCACTTTTGTTACATGCATTTTGCTTTTAAACATGTCATTCCTTTAGTTGCAGCTATCTTTTTATTTGTTCAGCCACCTCACCATGTTGAATCCTAAAAATAGAGAATATCTTTGAAAATGTACTCTTTATAGGAGAAAGACGAGTTGAGAGGAGTTTTAATGCGCTAAGTAGCCTCTATATAAGTGAAGGAGTGATGTACATATTGAGAGGGTAAAGAATTACATCTACTCATGAGAGCGTGAGGATCTTTTCATCCCCATAGCATCAAACCCTAGATATTCTCACCTTGACCATAATTGAGGATTAGACTCAAGCATTATCCAGTGAACATTACCCTAATATATACTCAAGAAGTCAACCTAGAGGATGGAATCTAGATCAGTATGGTCCATCCTATGTAATCATACCTATATACACTTCACCTCTATAGTTGTAAGATTGAAAGAGGAAATGACCTTCTAAGGAGATTCTATAGCAAATTGTTAAGAGACTAGCAATTATTTAAGTTGAATAATATGATAACTCGTAATTTATACTTGAAATTACATGATTATAAATGCATTTTAAGACAAAAAATTATTTCATTTTTATGCATATTATCATATTTTGAGTAGATATCCTTCATTCTATACAATTTACACCAAAAATCTCAAAATGCATTATTTTAAGGTTTAATCATGTAATGTTATCCCCATCTACATTTGAGATTTAATTTGAGCTTTAAATGTAAATAATAAGAGAATATTTTTTATGTACACTCATCTATTTTTCTACTATTATTTTTTCAATGAAGATGAGTATATTTTTGAATTAAAAATATATTTTTTCTTGCTATTTCTTAAATCAACATTCATAAAATGATAGATTATTTAATTTGTGATCAAACAAAAAAATTGGATTAAAAGGGGTTCTCTTTTGAAAGTTAATAAATTTGCAACTTTTTAAGGATTTTTTTGAATTTTTAAAAAGTATTTATAATTTATATTAATTAAAATCATTAAAAAATTAATATATGACTGGGGGCTGATGTGACAGTTGACGTGGCGCACAAGCTTGTGTGTCACCATGTGGTGGATTATGTGTGTGCCACGTGGCACACGTGTGACGCACATGTGGCACACATTATAGCACAAGTCAATAAGTGTTAAGCACCCTTAATGGCTAGTTTTATTTAGTTAGCCCGTATCCCTTATATACTCATCACATCATTTTGATTTAATCACTGTGGGACTGTGTGTGCTTTTATTTTATCGAAGGTAAAATGGCACAACAAGGAGTGTTCAATTTTTGGATTTAATCAAGATCCTCGATCATTACTTTAGTGAGGGGGGTACTGATGGGATCTCGAGGTCGATAACTTTCCGAAATTTTGATCAAAACATCAAATGCAGCGGAAGAACATTGAATCGGACATTCAAAATACCGAGCCACCAAGAACAGATGATCCTATCATCTAATATGTATGAGAAAACATACTTACAGAGATTCCTTGAAGGAGTTCTTGAAGCTATTCAAGTGTCTAGCCTCTAGCGGTATCCACACGGTCTCCGGATGGTTGGATCTCCTCTTCAAAGCTCTTCACCAAGAGAGAAAGAGAAGAAAGGAGAGAATTCCCACAAGGCTTGCATGGGCACCTTGAGTTGTGGTCGTTCTCCCCCTATTTATAGACATTTGGAATGAGGTTTTTTCATAAAAACCCTCATAATTATGTTTACATCCACCAACATCCATAAACCTTATGTGTGTGACCCTCTAGGTCCATATATCTCACTAGTTAATAACTCTATAGACCAAATAACACCTTATTGGTCAACCTTAATTAATTATCCATATCCACATATAGATTAATTAATCAAGGATCGATTTAACCCAATCGATAGGTTGAGTTGCCAGCCCGTTGGGTGCCAAGCTACACCACGTACTCTATGAGATATGGAGTATGTAAGAACTCACTTATGGAACCTTCCCGTCATTGATTACCATGTATGTATAATCCTTCATCCACATTAGACTCATGAATGACTTAGGGTATGGTCAACTGTCAAACCCTAATCAGTCACTCAAGTTAGTACTGATGCGTGTAGAAATCATCGAGAACTCCTTCTTCGATATTTCTACTACGTTGGCCAAGGATTTCATCGCATCTCATTCCTTTGAGTCAATCTCCTCAAATACCGAGGGTGGATGATCCCATCTTGACCACACAATCATCTTCGTGAACTTCATATCGTATCGAATATATGACGTTTTAGATATCCCATGGCTAGGGATTCGTAAGTCATAATCAAAACATGATCATCCATCCACAAGATGTCTTTGGTGTCTCAAGTCAAAGGACCACATACACAATCATGACATGAATCAACCTGATTGACAGTTAGGTATAATACCATTCAGGGATTCATACGGATCAATTCAGTGAACTCTTTCTCCAAAGGGCACCCACTATCTATCCTTAGTGTCTCCACACCGATGGCTATAGGATCGGCCATACTCATCATATGAGATGGATTAGATAGTGCTATTCTTTCCGGATAATTCGATGTCCTTCTCGAATATCCCACGAATAGGAATGTTTAGAACATATGTTTAAAGACTAGTGATCACTATATTATGATCTCATCATAATTCACTTAGTCATTGCATATGCTCATGGACTTCATTGCAAACATCACACAAGAATGACAATGAATAAATTTCATTTCAATGAACATAAACAAGATACATGAAAGTGTGATTGGCTTATAGGCCACATAATATTCATCAATCTCCCACTTGGACTAAAGCCAATTGCCCTTGTGCAACAACCCCATAGTTGTGCAATGACGCTAAAAAATTTCTTGAGCTAAAGGCTTAGTCAGTGGATCTGCAACATTGTCGGTTGATGAAACTCTTTCTACCACTACATCTCCTCTGGCGACGATCTCCCTAATCAAGTGAAAGCGCGTCAGAATGTGCTTTGACTTCTGATGAGACCTTGGCTCTTTCGCTTGTGCTATTGCACCATTATTGTCACACAATAATGGAATAGGTTCCGAGATCGTAGGGACAACGCCAAGGTCCGTGATGAACTTCTTCAACCGCATCGCTTTCCTTGGCGGCATCACTTGCGGCAATATACTCAGCCTCTGTCGTCGAATCTGCAGTAGTGGGCTGCTTGGAACTATTCCAAGATACTGCTCCCCCATTCAAAGTGAACAAGAATCCAGATGTAGATCTACTATCATCTGGGTCTGACTGAAAACTCGAGTCAGTGTAACCCTGGAGCTTAAGCTCCTCTCCCCCATAGACCAGAAATAAATCCTTAGTTCTTCTCAAGTACTTAAGGATGCATTTCACGGCTTCCCAATGACTCTCACCTGGGTTAGCCTGAAACCTGCTCGTAACACTTAGAGCAAATGCCACATCTGGTCTTGTACATAGCATAGCGTACATGATGGATCCAATCGCCGATGCATACGGGATCTTCTCCATCAACGCTTTATCTTCAGGAGTCTTAGGCGAATGCTCCTTAGATATCTGAACTCCATGTCTCATCGGTATGAAACCTCTCTTGGAGTTCTCCATGCCAAACCTTTTGACAATGGTGTCTATGTACATGGATTGGGATAAGCCAAGCAACCTTCTCGATCTATCTCTATAGATACGTATTCCCAATACGTAGGTTGCTTCTCCCAAATCCTTCATGGAGAAGTTCTTTGACAGCCATGCCTTCACTGATGATAACATACCTACATCATTCCCAATGAGTAGGATGTCATCCACATAAAGGACAAGAAAAGTGATCGCGCTCCCACTGATCTTCTTGTACACACAAGGTTCGTCTTCATTCTTAATGAAGTCATAAGATCTGATCGCCTCATCAAATCTCATATTCCAACTCATAGATGCTTGCTTCAATCCATAAATGGATCTCGCAACTCCGCACACCTTTTTCGGGAAACTCCTTGGATGTATAACCCTCAGGTTGTATCATATACACCTCTTCCTCAAGGTTTTCATTGAGGAAGGCAGTTTTCACATCCATTTGCCAGACCTCGTAATCGTAGTGTGCAGCTATAGCGAGAAGAATCCTGATTGACTTAATCATAGCAACTGGTGAGAAGGTTTCATCATAGTCAACTCCTTGTCTTTGACGATAACCCTTCGCCACCAACCTTGCCTTGAAGGTGTCAATCTGTCCATCCGCACCAATCTTCTTCTTGAAGATCCACTTACACCCGATGGGTACTATACCCTCAGGAGAGTCGACCAAGTACCATACTTGGTTTTGATACATGGACTAGATCTCTGAATCCATTGCTTCTCGCCATTTCTTAGAGTTGGAATCATGTACCGCTTCACTGTAGGTTAAAGGATCACTATCCTTTAAGTGGAGAGTGTCGACATCATCCGTCACAATATGTCCTACATATCGATCTAGCTGTCTCGGTACTCTACCAGTCCTACGCGGTGCCTCTATGTGTACTTGAAGATTTTCGGGGACTGAGTTCTCATCTAATGAAGTAGTATTTGTTTTTGGATCTAGAACTTCTTCCAGCACTACTTTACTCCCACTATCTCTTCTCAAGAGATACTCATCTTCTAAGAAGATGGCCCTTTTCGCAACAAATATCGATTGTTCTTCGGTATGTAAAAGTAGTATCCGGATGTCTCTTTCTGGATATCCCACAAATCTACAAAAACTCAGTCCTTGATTCTAGCTTATCTGTATCATGTTTCTTAACATGAGCAGGACAACCCCAAACTCTAAAGTAGGAGAAGTCAGGCTTCTTCCCTTTCCATATCTCATATGGAGTAGAAGCTACAGATTTGCTAGGTAAGACATTAAGGACACGCGCTGCTGTCTCAAGCGCATATCCCCAAAGGGATATTGGAAGTTTCGAGAAACTCATCATAGATCGTACCATGTCCAACAAGGTACGATTTCTCCTTTCTGAAACATCATTCATCTGAGGTGTGTAAGGAGGAGTCAATTGAGCTAGGATACCATTATCCTTAAGGAACCGTGTGAACTCGTACTTAAGTATTCACCTCCTCGATCTGATCGAAGAGTCTTGATACTCTTTCCAGATTGTTTCTCCACTTCATTCTTAAACTCTCTAAATTTCTCAAAGGCTTCAGACTTATACCTCATAAGGTATACCCATCCAAACCTAGAGAAATCATCAGTAAAAGTGATGAAGTAGAAACTGCCACTTCTAGCTTGGACAGGCATCGGACCACATACATCAGAATGTATTAGCTCCAAGATACCCTTGGCTCGTTCTCCAATCCCTGAGAATGGAGATTTGGGTAATTTACCCATAGTGCAAGATTCACAAGTTGCAAATGATTCATAATCAAATGCTCCCAAGTATGCATCTTTATGCAACTTTTGTAATCTTCCATCACCAACATGCCCAAGTCTACAATGCCATAAGTAGGCCTCGTTCACACCCTGTTTACTCTTCTTAAGAGCAACATCCATTTGGAGATTATAAGAAGAAACATCAATCAGATATAAACCATTAACTAATGGTGCCGTAGCAACCAATTTACTTCCCAAGTAAATAGAACAACACTTGTCCTTAATAATCAAGGTATATCCCATCTTGTCCAAACAAGAAACTGAAATGATGTTCTTAACTATGCTAGGAACATAATGACATTCTTCTAAAGAAAGATAATCTCCGGACGGTAGCTTGAGGTTCACAACCCCTAGCGCTACAGCAGTAACTATTGCGTCGTTTCCCATCCTTAGTTCCACCTCGCCCTTTCTCAGCTTTCGCTTACTTGTCAACCTCTGCGAATCATTGCAGATGTGAGAAGTACATCCAGTATCTAATACCCAAGATGTAGAATCTCTGTAAGACAAATAAGTATCTATCATATAGATACCTGAAGCATCACCATGCTTCCGCTGAGCTTTCTCGTTGAGGTACTTGTTATAGTTCCTCTTCCAATGTCCTTTCACGCCATAGTGGAAACACGTTCCCTTGTCATCACCGTCCTTCTTTGTCGAAGTTGCTTTCACTTGCTTCTTCCCTTTGCCCCTTTTGGAGGCAAAGGCTACCTTCCTCTTCTTGTGGGTCCCACCAACAAAGAGGACTTGGGGCTTTTCCTTCTGAAGGTTCCCCTCGGTAGTAGTAAGCATGTTCAGCAGCTCCGGAAGAGAGGCCTGAATCTTGTTCATGTTAAAATTAATAATGAACTGAGAAAAGGAGTCTGGAAGAGATTGAAGAATAAGGTTCGTGCTCATCTCAACAGGGAGTTCAACTCCGAGCACTGCCAACCTCTCGATCCACTCAATCATCTTTAGTACATGTGCTTGTACAGAAGACGATTCAGCCATCCGAGCCCTGAATAGACTCTTCGATATCTCATATCTCTGAGTTCTACTCTGCTCAGCAAATAACTCCATCAAATGGAGCAGCATGGCTTTTGGTTCCATGTCTTCATGCTGCCTTTGCAACTCATTGCACATTGAGGCCAGCATATAACATTGAACTGTAGTAGAATCTTCTTGCCACTTCTGGTACTCCCATGCCTCATCCTTAGACGCATCTGATGCTGGCTCAACGGGGCCATCTCCCTCCAAGACATAGGCAATGCGCTCAGACTTAAGTAAGATCTTTAAGTTCCTGAGCCAATCAGTGAAGTTCGGGCCAGTCAAACGGTTGGCATCCATAATACCACGAAGAGGGTTAGTCGACGACATCTTTGCCTGTAGGAGATGAATAAGAATTAATAATTAATTCTTTGCAGATATTGTGTTCATTGAAAATAATGCTCCCACTAAAATTAAGCAATTCACACAACCCTCATGTGCATGAAAGGGAGACTCGACAATCTCCTAGTGGGGATCAGAATCTCAACAACTATATTATGACCTGGAGCGACTCCACCAATCACAATATATTGTTGAGCACTCATCTCATGAGACTTACAACATTTGTAATATCTGATCATACTTCAGTCCCCGACGCTCATGTGGCCTGGAGCGACTCCACCAACCACTGAGTTCGGTCTAGGCGGTACCCTTGTTACTTGACGGGAATAGATTCGTGAGTAGTCCTGGAGCGACTCCACCAAACTAAACGGTTCCTCTACCCCGGCCTTGTGTCATACACTAGTTCTTAGTTCCTCATCTTCAATAAGCAGGCCTGGAGCGACTCCACCAACCCAACTTAAGGTGACTTGGATACTAAGGCTATGACAAGGGAGGACCACACGTGAGTTCGTAACTCTTGCGTTTCAGCCTAGATTTTAATAGGTGAGGGGTTTTATATTTTATACGGTCTCTTCATTAGGGTACGTCATGGTTATCTATATAACCATACCCAAAGATATGATTATCTCAATAATCATATACATATATCACATATATGTCATATATGATGTTATATGAATAACCCAAAACATATAAATAGGTGATCCTATAATAGGTCTATCTATGTTCTTGGTTTCACATTCATTTTAATAACATCACAAATAAATAAATAAATTTTATTCAATGCAAAAATTAATCATATTAATATTTTGCAAAATAAACATGACAATCATGTATAATAATCAGGAAATAATCATTTAAACACTTTAAAATGATTTATGGGATTTTTCTTAATTTAAAATAATTTAACTCTTAAATTATTTAATTAAATAAATCCCAAAATATATAAGAATTGAATTAAATGACATCAAAATTAATAAAAATATTTTATTTGAGTCAATAAATCAATTTTCTATTTTTCCTGATTTTTCCAGAATTTTTAAGAATTTTTCTTGGTTTTTTTTTACAATTTTTAACATTTTAAAAATCCCGAAAACAATATATCTGTATGTAAAAAATTGGGCCTTAAGGAACAATTGCTTGTAGCCCAGCTGGTAAGGGATTGGGCCTTATAGGGGAGACCTGGGTTCGAATCCCAGCTCCCACATTTATCATTTTGGACCCAATCCGGTCCGAGTTGACTCGGACCAGTCCGGGTTGACTCGGACCGGTCCGGGTTGACCCAACTGCCACGTCAGCAGATCAGTTGACCAGGTCAGCTTTGGATACAGGCTGCCACGTCAGCCACGTGGGCCCCACGTTGACCGAATCAACTCTTGACCCCGTTGCCACGTCATCCACGTGGTCCTCATTGACCGGATCGTGGGGCCCACTACTCGGTCAAACCGCCCGTTTGACCACGCCTTACCCCCCACGTGGGGCCCACCACCCGGTCAACCCAGAAGGTTGACCAGGGCCCCCGGCGGCGCCGCCACCGGATTCCGGCGACCATGGCGGCGCCGCCACAAAAATGAGATGAAATATTTCAAAAACTTGAAACCTTCATATCTTTCTCATTTTTTGTCCGTTTTGGACGTTTTTGGGCTCGTTGGAAAGCTCTCGACGAGTAGAACCTGGCTCTGATACCACTGATGGGATCCGAGGTCGATAACTTTACGAAATTTTGATCAAAACATCAAATGCAGCGGAAGAACATTGAATCGGACATTCAAAATACCGAGCCACCAAGAACAGATGATCCTATCATCTAATATGTATGAGAAAACATACTTACAGAGATTCCTTGAAGGAGTTCTTGAAGCTATTCAAGTGTCTAGCCTCTAGCGGTATCCACACGGTCTCCGGATGGTTGGATCTCCTCTTCAAAGCTCTTCACCAAGAGAGAAAGAGAAGAAAGGAGAGAATTCCCATAAGGCTTGCATGGGCACCTTGAGTTGTGGTCGTTCTCCCCCTATTTATAGACATTTGGAATGAGGTTTTTTCATAAAAACCCTCATAATTATGTTTATATCCACCAACATCCATAAACCTTATGTGTGTGACCCTCTAGGTCCATATATCTCACTAGTTAATAACTCTATAGACCAAATAACACCTTATTGGTCAACCTTAATTAATTATCCATATCCACATATAGATTAATTAATCAAGGATCGATTTAACCCAATCGATAGGTTGAGTTGCCAGCCCGTTGGGTGCCAAGCTACACCACGTATTCTAGGAGATATGGAGTATGTAAGAACTCACTTATGGAACCTTCCCGTCATTGATTACCATGTATGTATAATCCTTCATCCACATTAGACTCATGAATGACTTAGGGTATGGTCAACTCGTCAAACCCTAATCGGGTCACTCAAGTTAGTATCGATGCGTGTAGAAATCATCGAGAACTCCTTCTTCGATATTTCTACTACGTTGGCCAAGGATTTCATCGCATCTCATTCCTTTGAGTCAATCTCCTCAAATACCGAGGGTGGATGATCCCATCTTGACCACACAATCATCTTCGTGAACTTCATGTCGTATCGAATATATGACGTTTTAGATATCCCATGGCTAGGGATTCGTAAGTCATAATCAAAACATGATCATCCATCTACAAGATGTCTTTGGTGTCTCAAGTCAAAGGACCACATACACAATCATGACATGAATCAACCTGATTGATAGTTAGGTATAATACCATTCAGGGATTCATACGGATCAATTCAGTGAACTCTTTCTCCAAAGAGCACCCACTATCTATCCTTAGTGTCTCCACACCGATGGCTATAGGATCGGCCATACTCATCATATGAGATGGATTAGATAGTGTTATTCTTTCCGGATAATTCGATGTCCTTCTCGAATATCCCACGAATAGGAATGTTTAGAACATATGTTTAAAGACTAGTGATCACTATATTATGATCTCATCATAATTCACTTAGTCATTGCATATGCTCATGGACTTCATTGCAAACATCACACAAGAATGACAATGAATAAATTTCATTTCAATGAACATAAACAAGATACATGAAAGTGTGATTGGCTTATAGGCTACATAATATCCATCAGGTACGTGGCCGCATCTTAGTAGACATCAATTCGTCTTATTGAACATGCAAATCTTAGTCGTCGATTTGAGTTATAATGGCTAGGATTTGAAGCGTCTTATGCATTGGATCACAATCAGATGACTGCAATTTGACGACACTCTCTCTTCGCGTGGATATGTAGCATGATGTTGGTGTTTCTATGAAGATCGGATGGTCATAACTTAACCATAACATTTTGTCTCTTCGAATTCCATCTTGATTGTTGATCTCATCAAGGAGAAGATCTGATGGTCACGCCCAATTTTGAAATGTTATAAATTCTCTCTCTTTGAATGGTGTATGCATTGTTGGGTTTGGGATTGGTCAAAAAAACTTTTGGATACATAATCTTTGAATATCTTGTTTTGATCCTCTTCTAGACTTAATTTTGTGACCAATAGTGTTTGAAATTAAGATTTCATTTAGGGAGAAGGAAGAATTCATTGCTTGAACTCCATATTTCTATTTTTCGAAACATAGAATGAAAATGCTTGATCCAACGATTGATTGAATCACTTTGAGTTAGATTATGTGCTTTCTTCCTAAAAAACGTCATGATTTTAATTTGATTAGTTGATCAGGTTAATTTTATGAAATTTCATGATTTTCTCTCTTCGTGACTGATTTTTCTCTCCTTCACTCTTTGATTTCTTCGTGGATACAAGTCCAATCAAGTGAGTTTTGATTTTGTGGATTTGTATTTGAATCTTCTTTCTAAAAATATCATTTGCGTAATCTAGTTAATCTTGTTAATCAATCTATTGGTATATCTTATATTTATACTAACATATATGTCTATCTAAAGGTGATAATATATATACCATTGGATTAATGAGGGCCTATCTATATTATATCCTAGCCGTCAGATCGATGATCCTTTGCTATATTTAATCCTATCTAAACATGAACCTATCAATATTTCATCCTAATCTAGATGACACATATATATGAGACATTAAAAATTATGTTCCTATAGTGGAGATAATATCTCTATAGTAGTATGTTGAGGCCGTTGAATCTTTTGGAGCCACGCCCGGGAGCCGTGGTTCGAACCAGTGTTCGGCGCAGATTTCGTCTCTATACCATATACATATATGTCTATGTATCTCTCTCTCATCATTTCCCATGTGTATCTCCTTGTCCACCAAGCTTGCCTCTTCCTCTTTACCTTCTAATAACCTTTCATCTATGCTCTCCTCCTATATCCATGTATTCAGCTCCTTGGGTAAATGGATTCAGAAGTTTGTATTACATTCATCTCTCTCTCTTTCCCCTTACTCTCTCCACATGCTGTGATAGCCATGCCTCTTCCTCCACCATTCTTCTCACTGGTATAGTATCTTTCCGGCATCATCTCTGTCGTGACCTCCTCTTGCATCGTCTCCTTTATCGTCGTCGTTCCAGCCGCTGCCTCTTCCACTTTTGCCTCTCGCTGGCATTGCCTCCACCAGCTCGGCACTGCCTGCTCCGCCTTCTCTGCCGAGCCGCCTCCACTGGCTCTACCATTTAACTTCATTGAATCCAAGCGTTGCCTATGCCAGCTCTGCCGCAAGCAGGCAAGCCTTCGTCAGCCAGCGCCTGCCTCTACCAGCGCTGCTTCTATCCGTGTCGTTCCCAACCGTCGCTAGTCTTCCTGATGTTGCCCCGCCTGCCGGTGCTTATCCTGCAGGCCGTTCCTACCAGCGCCTGCAGGTGCTTCTCCTGCTCGCCGGCTCCCTACGGTCTTCGAACCACTTCGGCTACCAATGATGGCAGAAGTTCCAACTCCTGAACACTTCCGCCGACAGTTTCTTCCCTCTGTCGACGCCCTTCCTGCCGGTGGTCCTCCACGCCGGGGGCCCTGCTGTTGATGCCATCTAGTACCTCAGCAGCTGATCTGCCGTCCTAGCGACGCCATCGGTCCACCTCCCTCGCGACGCCATCAAGCCGCTTCCAGAGGTTGGCTCTACTGCATTGTTAGCCGTCCAGCTGGCCCTATGTACCCTCGTTGCCAGGGGCCACACTTTGCAGTCCTAGTCGACGAGCCTCCCGCTACCTTGCCGACGGCCGATCTGTGGCCACAGCTGGCAGTCGGGGCCCTCGTGCTGCCATTGCCGCCGCCATCGGCCGGTCCTTAACTTTCCAGATGTCATCCGGTTTCTGTCCTCGCCGCCGTCAAGCGATTCTTTCTGCCCTGTTTCTGCTCTATCGCTTTTTTGTCTGCCGCACTCATGGATGCGGTTGGTCGTTTTTCCCACACCTAACCGCGCCGCCTATCTCTGGCTTGCCACCTCCAGCGGGCTCCTTGTCTCTAGCTTGATGGGAAGTGCGTATTCCGGTCATCTCAGGCCGACTTGCTCGGTTCAAATCGGCCCTATTCTATCTCTCTGTCTCCTCATCTGCCATGAAGTCGCACCTCATGAGCATCTTCCCGTCTCCCTCTGTCTTCTCTTCACTTTCAATGACCTTTTTCATCTACCCTAATTACCCCCTTTTGGATAAATGGATAGCGAGTTCATATTGCTTTCTATCAAGGAGTTTGAAACATATTTACTATAAATGGATAGTAGAACATGATACTTGATATTTTTCAAGGAGGTTGTTGGAAATACTTCCAAGATTGTTGGAAACTCGGATTTTTCTTTTATTACTTATAATTTTATTTTCCTTTATGAAGTTTTCTAGAATATTAATTCTTCAAAAAATGTTATGTTCCATGATTGCATATGATTTTAGCTTTCCCATAATTGCAAGAAACTTACTATTAATTAAAAAAACTCGATATTTTTCCTCCACGCAAAGAATATTATCATGGAAGTAGATTTTTCTCAAAAAGTAATGCAATTATCACAAATAAAATAATTAATATTACTTTTCATCCATGCAAATATTTCATATGAATAATTAATATAATCCATGAAAATATTTTACTATTAATTATAGTAACTAATTTTGCATGGCCTTTGAGAAATCGAAGAGGATCCATTTTTTATTAAAAAAATTAATTTTGCATCATAATATCACTATAAGATTATTAATAATCTTAAAGATTGTTTTAATATAAATATTTTCACTTAATTACCACTTCCTCGGCCCCAAAATTAATCCATTTGTCTATGATGAATATTACATTATTAAAATAATATATTTCTTTTAAAGTCTTCAAACTTAAGATTTTTCTAATCATAGTAAATACTTTTTGAATTATCGTCAATTTTTTAGGATTAATATTCTCCATATTTTTTTCTATTTAATCATTATTTATTCATAATTACACATTATTTAATATAATATTCTTATTGGGCTGGATTCCACAGAATCCTGAAGTGGGCCCCTTACTCTCCGTCGCTCACATAAAAAAGGCGACCTTTTCTTTTTCCTGCTCCCGTTTCCTTCCGTTAGCGACGAGATTCTTCGAACCCTAATTCCCTAGATCGGAGCGGAACAGAGACGAGAACCAGAGATGTCCACTGCGAAGCCCTGGGGCCGAATCGGCGCCTGGGCCGCCGAGGCGGAAGCCGCCGAAGCCGAGGAGCTCGCCGCCGCCGCCGCCGCCGCCGCTGCCGCCGCCACTGCCACGGCCGACACCGAGAGCTTCCCCAGCTTAAAAGAAGCCGTTAGTACGAAGACCAAGAAGAAAAAGGGGCCCACCATGTCTCTATCCGAATTTCACACCTCAGGTTCTTCTTCCATTGGTAAAGGTCTCACTCCCGATGAAATGCTTCGTTTGCCTACTGGGCCTAGAGAGAGAACTCAAGAGGAGCTCGAATCGAGTCGGGGGTTTCGGTATTATGGAGGTGTAGGTGGTGTTTCTGGGAGGAGAGACGATGGGGCTGGAGGGAGGAGGGGTTTTGGTGGGTTCGAGGAGGATTCGGGTCGGCGGGGAGGGGCGAGATCAGATTTTGAGGGGCCGTCGCGGGCTGACGAGGCGGAGAGTTGGGGGTCTACGAAGAAAAGTGTGGATTTTGGGAGGAGAGATGATGGTGGTGGAGGAAGGAGAGGTTTTGGTGGATTTGATGAGGACTCGGGTCGGCGGGGAGGGGCTAGATCGGATTTTGTGGGGCCTTCGCGGGCTGACGAAGTGGAGGATTGGGGGTCTATGAAGAAAACGCGGGTACCATCGTTCTCAGGGGAAGTAAGTGGAGGGAGAATTGGAGGATCTAAGGCTGATGAGATGGACAATTGGGCGGTGGGGAAGAAGCCGATTGTGCCACCTCTGAGGCAATCAACTTTTGGGTCAGGGCCATCAGATTCGGACCGATGGGCTAGGGGGTCGGCGAGCCATCTCCCAAGGAATGGCGATCGAGAGAGGCCGAGACTTGTTCTTGAGCCTCGGAAAGTGGATGTTGTGGCTGCTGCTGCGATAGAAGTGTCGAAGACTTCGAAGTCTAACCCATTTCGGGGCTGCACGTCCAAGGGAGGAAGTCCTTGCAGAGAAGGGGATGGATTGGAGGAGATTAGAGGCTGAAATAGATACTAAGAAAACCAGCCGTCCGACGAGTTCTCAGTCTAGCAGGCCTTCGAGTGCACATTCTAACAGAGCTCAAAGTCCTTCAAGGCAATTGTTAGTCACAGATACAATAGCGAAAGCTAGACCAAAGGTGAATCCCTTTGGCGATGCCAAGCCACGGGAGGTTGTTCTCCAGGAGAAGGGCCAGGACTGGAAGAAGATAGATTTTGAACTTGAGCACCGTGGAGTTGATAGGTAACCATGTTGACTCTGAACTTCCCTCTTATATGTTAGTGTAATTTTTACATTTGTTTATATTATGCAATGTTTAATGTTCTCCTGTACTCCTTGTTTTCTACACTGTTACACAGTTTGATTAACCCCTTATCTTCCATTGAAGGTCCTCAGTAGGGTACATTACATGCTGAGCAAGTCAGGTCAAAAAGTTCTGACTTGCTGAAAGTTATCGGTGTCAAAAGCTATGTCAAAAGCTAAATTTCTATTTTGGCCAGTAATCTGTGTTGTCTTTCTCCATTCTCTGCATCTCTTTTTTTTTAATCAATCTCCCCCTCTCTCAAACCCCTTTCTTTTGAGATCTCTCTCCTTCTTTATGTCATATTTCTCTCTTCTCTCTAAATGTCTTTCTCATCTAGGGCTCACAACCACATGTATGGAACCTCAAAACTGACCAGGCATGTCATGGCACAGGCCATGTTGTGCCTGGAATTATCTGGGAAGCAAGGCTTTCCTTCTTATGAAGCTGATGTGGATGATGAAAGAGCTTCTTTGGATACTTCTTATTTGATCAAGGAGTGTGCACGACATTGTCAATGCATTGCATGCACGGCCAGAAGGATTTTCCATAAATTAATATTGTTTTTTAAAAACTAATGATGATATATTAATTTATCAAAAGATTAGATGTGAAATAAATTCACATCTTGAGGTACCTAGATATCAGATGGTCTCTGTCCCCCTCTCTATCTTCATGTCCTGCTCTATGGACTGCATGGTTTCCTCTCTCTCTCTCTCTCTCTCTATGTCCTAATGCAGAGACTACTGGGCCTACTTGTGTTCTTTTCCTCTCTCTTTCTCTCTCTCTCCACTTCCTATGCTACACAATTTAGGTCATAGGGTTTACTTTTTCTCACTCTGTCTTCACTTCCTGCTACAGGCAATGTAGGCCTAAGGGTTATCTCTCTCTCTCTCTCTTCTCACTTCCTACTCTATGCAATGTAAACCTTAGGGGTGACTCTCTCTTCTCCTTTCTTCCTACCCTAGACAATTTAGGCCTTTGGTTTGACTCTCTCTCTCTTTTCATGTCTACTCTGGGCAATGTAGGCCTTAGTGTTGACTCTCTATCTCCATGGAAAGATTGTCTCTTTCAGTGACCCACCTTGTCATGCCATGCCTAGCTCTGTTCAGGCCATGATCCATGCTGGTAGAAATCCTGCCCAAAGAGCCTGTTGTGCAATCTGAAGGTGATAGTTGAAATGCCTCTTTCTACTGGTTACGCTTTGGGGATCAAGTGATTGTGCTCTACTGATTGAGGTCTAATCAATTAAGGTTTTCAATTGCATCAATTAAGTTTGAGCATGATTCAATTGGAGCCTTTTTATCGCAGTTGAGCCTTATGTTTGAGCGCTAATCATAGGAGACTTTTGATTATAAAGGATTGGATAAGATTGGGTATTAATTTAATCTAGGCCTTTGTATCTTTCTTCAGGCTAATCTGATAATGGAAACATTAATAATGTATCTGATGCAGCCTATGATAGAGCCCAAGAGGTTAGTTCTGGTTTGGCCCAGAAGGCCCTCTTCGTGGGCCCAGTTAAGCCCAGGGGAGAATCAGCATTTCCAAGAATGTGCATTTAATGCTTCCTACAGTTCCAGTAATCTAGAGTTAATGGTTCTTTTTCAGTTCCAAGAATCTGCAGTTAAGGCTTCCGACAGTTCCCAGTAGCTTCTTTTATTGATTGTCTGTTCTGTTTTCTGACACGTGCATGCTGTCAGATAGTCATTGTAAGTTATCAATTTCAAGGGCCTTGTCATTTGTATGACCCTTTACTTTGGAGGCCCCCCATTGCAGTCTTTGAGGCACAATTGAAGTTATTTCCGTTTTTGGAATTTTGCTTTGTTTCCCTTGAGTGTTCTCCCTGTTTGAGAGTGCTCCAGTGCTTGTGGATTAGAGCCCCTTGTGGATGCAAGGGTTGAAGAGGTTAGTTGTGTGGATTCATAATCTTACTCTTCTTGTATGGCAAGGCTTCTGGATTCAAGTCACTGTTTCATATTGTCCCTGCCCTTAATCTGTGTCAGTAAACTAACAGTAAAAAGTTTGAGAGGTGAAGATTTTCTGTTCCTCTCTCCCTATTCTCAGTGAATGGGGCACAGTTGTGCTTTATTGGTTTCTCTATTATAATGGGCTGATCACCTGGATTAGTCCATCAGATGCTTCTCAGCTGTGATCTGGAGGTCTAGTGATTCTTATAATTATAGTCACATCGCTCATAGGACAATCAATATGACCTTAGAAACCCTACATCTCATTAGTTTCAAGGTTAAGTCATTTTTGATGCTGAACATTATGTGAATTAGGTATTTTGCCTTGGCACATATCATTAAGTTTAAAGGAAACCTTGTTCTCGTCAATTTCTTGCTTATGCAAATGATCTCTTCTCTATACCCTTCATCTTCTCTATGCAGAAATTAAAACTCTAAGTTTGAGGGTCTTGAAATGTTTTTATACAAAAGAAATAAATGTTGTATAAAGCTCCTCCGAAACAAATTATCTTTGTGCCTCATCGGGATATGATTTGCTTGTTCATTAGCATCAAAGCCATTTCACGTTTTAATCATTTATTTCTAGAAGTAATTTACTTGTTTTTGTACTTTTATTGATGATTGTACTGCCTATGTTTCTTCACATGTGAATCTTCTTTGTTTCAGTTATATTATGCGACATTGTTCTTGTGTATGTAAACTTTTTGATATGGTTAGGCTTCCTATACTGTGGCCTGGATCATATTATAAGATAGTGTATTTAAATCGACTGGTAGTTCTATATTATAAATCAAACGTTTTACTTTTTATTATTAAAAAAAAATCGACCTGTAGTTACTGTTTTTTATCTTATTTAACAAAAATTATTTATTGTTTAAAAGGAGATCATTTCTCCCGTTATACTGATCGTGTTTTTACATATTCAAATTACAGACCAGACACAGATGAAGAGAAGAAGATGAAAGATGAAATCAACGTGTTGAACAAACTCCTATCTAAGGACACTAAATCTACTGAGAATGGAGAATATGACAGATTTACCCCTGAAGAACTTGATAATCTGCAGCAGCAGAAAGAAATTCTTGAGAGGGACTTGGAGCAACTGGCACACGAATTAGATGATAAGATCCGCTTCGGCCAGAAAGCAAGTGAAAGGAGGCCTGGTTCTGGATCTGGTAGGTCTGCTTCACAGTTGGTTGTAACAGAAGATGCGAGGAGTGCGGAGTTCACCGATAGACCTAGATCTCGTGGTGGAGGTTCTGACTCATGGAGCAGGTCAGGGGATGATCGTAGAACTTATAATCTCGGATCTGGTGGTGGGTTTCTTGGGAGTAGAAACACGGAAAGGTATGCTCCTCAACTCTTATTTCACTGAAAAATTGTAAGCCAAAAAAACCCTTACCTCCTCAACTCTTATTTACAAAGGGTGTCACCTGCCCTTATAATAAATAGAAAGCGGTAACTCCTTGAAGACAGCCATAGGTACACGGGGTTCATATTCACTCACAATCCAGTCCCTTCATGCCAATAATCAGATTGGCTCTGAGTTGGATATTAGGCTTTGGGGATCAAGTCAAATCTCCGGGATCTTACTGTTGTCATGATCATGATGGTCAAGGCAATGTAGCTGATTAAGTTCAGCTGTCTGATGGTGGCGTCAAGTCTCTCCATCTGTTCCTCTCTCCAATTATGTTCATGCTTCTGTCATCAATCTGAACTTATTGGATTTGTCTTACAACTAGTTTGAATCTTATTCTATCCTTACAATTGGTTCTCGTTTCTCAATTGGCCATCTATTGTAAGGTGCACGGAGCTGGTCTACTTATCAATTGCAATCTCTCTATTTCAAAAAATAAAATAAAAATCAATTGCAATCTCAATCTCAATCAATCAGTGGATGTGGTCTTATGATCCCTGAAGCAAGTGAACTCATGAATGGATCTCTCTCTTTTGTGACAACAGAATGACCAAAAGTCCCATTTATCGTTGCACATTTTTATCATCTACTGAGAATTTGTTTAACCAACTTTCAGGGCCCAATCCAGGGAAAGGTGGTAGCCAAAAACAAGAAGCGGGTTCAGGATTAACAATCGTTCGTCATTGACCTTTTTTAAGCATGTGTATCTTTCTTTTTAAGGCAAGCATTTCTAGTTTCCCGTTTTCTTTCTCGCTGCAGTTACTCAAGTCTGTATCTGGAGCAAGGCCTCAATTTCTCAGTTACTTCATTCATCGCCACCTTGGTCTGGTGTGGAGATCAAAACTTTTTCCCATTTCAAGGTGGGCAAACCATGATTCTCTTTCTCTTTCTCTTTGGATCTTTTTGTTATGTATATCTCTTGGGCTGTCACGATTATGTAGAACCCTTGATATTTTGCTATTATTAAGTGATGTCTGCATCTAGGACTTTCTTTATAATATCTTTCAAATTATTCTTCTTATGTTTATGGTATGTGATATGTTGTTGTTACGTTATGGAATGGCTTGTGGGATTTAATCATTTCTCTAGATGGCAATGATGTGAAGTCTTGGCTTGGCGTGTATCCATATTATCAAATTAAAATGCATCATACGCAAATGCATCGGATGCATACTAAGAGGTACATTCAATCACGATCAATTCTGGTGATAATGCTGTGATAATTTTATTATTTGGTGTTTTTATATACTATGTAATGGATTCAAACAATTTCAGTGGCTTTTGACATCTACCAGGTTGGGTATATTTATGTTAACTCCAGGGCTTGTCTTGGATCTAAGCCTGCCAGTCACTTACTGGCGCCAAGTGGACCAGTGAGTGATGTGGCCCATCCCAGACTATGTTAGGTTGCTTAATCCCTTGGGTGATGCCACAAGGTGTGTGGATTGTGGAGAATGATAGATGGCAGTGCTGCCAAGGGTGACAGCTCTGGCAGCGGCAATCAAGGTATGTACTGTGAGTGGCATTAGCGTGACATGTGCTGGCACGAAAAATGCTGGAAGGGAAGATGGTGGCATTCTAAGTGGTAATGACATAGCGAAGAAAAAGGGCAATGATCCTTTGAAGGAGTGCTCTATGAAGATGGCAGACACTGCTGTTCCAAGTCGCAATGGTCCAGGGAGTAGTACAATTGTTGGCAGCAGTGCCAAATACTATGGCAACACATCAGGGAGCCATGGTACAGTGTTTTTTGTTGACGCATCAACAGGGAAGAGAACAGTTAGGTAGCGGTGGTGATTCGAGGGACAGTTGATGCAGGGGCATGGGCAGCATTGAACTGAGAGAAGTCAATGCCAAGGGCGCCGGTGGTGGCAGATAGGATGAATAATGCTGAAAGGGAAGGTGGCGACAGAGGGTGACATCGAGGCAGAAAAATATTTCATGAGCAGTGCAAGGGCCATTGGGAGGAGCACGGGCGAGTCAGCAATGCCCGTGGTGTTGTAATGTTCTGGCATATGGGGTGCCAAATTTTGGAGTGGAGCGAGAATATTGTGGGGATTGGAGTTTTGATGCCAGGCTCCATGTCATAATTGTGTGATGGGAAAGTGGAGTATAGGAGGATTCAGTGGTGTACTAGGCTCCTTGCTCAATAGTGTGTTAGGGGATCATGGCCATCTGAATTTGAATGCTTGTGTTGTCACGCATATCAATGTCCTCACAACCATGTCACTGAAAGATACTTGCTTGGAAAATGATAAGGAGGTTCTGGATACTAAGGATGACCAGTCAAACTGGTTTATCACTGATCCGGGGTGGTTGTCCTTTTCATTTTCTTTAAAATAAGGATGACAAGTCGAATCTATTGAACCCTAATTTGTCAATTGCAAGAGATACAAGGATGAATGAAAACATTGATCAGTTTACACGTCAAATTGGCACTGAATTGAAATTCAGATATTCAATGGAGACAAACTCCAGTGGTTTATCAAGTGTATGGAAGGGCATTACTTAATATTATTGCAGCCATGTTGATGGAGGATTATGGATTATCATGGTATCCTTGGGCATAAAATTTATGCTCATTTGAGTCCTGACAGGTTCTTGAAAGTCCAAGACGAAGGAAGACACGCGGTTGAAGGCTAACTACTGATCTAGTGGATGGGAGAATTGCGGAGATTGTAGATAATAGAACTGAGTTATCTTACCATTAGATTGGTGTTTCAGAGGATCAATGCCATTAGATTGAACCCCAGAGGGCAAGCACAAGGAGGAGAGAGGCAGTGCTGCTTCAGGTAAGTCAAATCTTGAGACTGAGAGTTGTCTCAGGGTAGTGTGAAGGTGAAAGGCAGGAACAAGTCCCGATGAGGATGACTTCGGTCAGGATGGAAGGCGACATTGGCTACCATGGTTGGGAAAAGCTGTTCATCGTTTGGATATTTGCCGAACAAACTAATTCGAATCAAAATTTGAATTGTGAGATATTAAAAGGAATTCAATGAGGTGTTCTTGAGAAGTCAACTAGTAGTCAAAGACAGAGAGTTGCCCCAGAAATATACTCACTGCATCATGAATGGGTTCTGGATTAGGGCAATCCTGTAAGAGAATGATTTCGGGCAATCCATGTTGATATGAATTGCCATCACATTGTTGAATCTAGAGAGAGAAATGAGACAGCAAGATTGGCAAATTTGCATGCTTACACCATTTGAGCAGCAAGCAAATCAAGCATGATTCCAACTAATAGCCTTAGAAGTGCCCATCTGGAAGACCCCCCTCTTAATGATTCCAACTAGCAAATCAAGCAAGTGAACAACTGAAAATGCAAATTTTGGATGCTAATCAAAATTTCTTGGGTTATGTAGAATCGCTAAACGAATGTGTTTGATTCACAAATCAAATGTGTTTGCCCATCTCTAATCAGTTATGGGGGTGATGACTTTGGCTCTTGGGTTTCATTGGTGATATTTTGAAGGTAGGCACCACATGTTGGCAATGTGGAATTGGTAGAATGAAGGACAGTTTGTCAATGAAATGACAGTATGAGATTCAATTATTTGATTTTTTTTTGTTTTGACTCTTGAATCATTATCGAATCATTTTCATATTTGTGAATATTTCAATTTGTTAGGTCAGTTGTAAGCAGGTGCAAGAAGTTCATTGAATAATGCATGGTCAAATGAACACAACCTATGGTTTTATATAGGGAATAATGATCGTTATTGAATGACAATGACCTATTGATTGACAATGATTGGGACCTATTGTTAGATTAGTGATCATTGGTTGATGTGTTCTAGCACTGCATGAACAAGATGATGAACTCTACATGTTTGCTACCAATCAATCAAACCAAGAAAAATCTATGATTGTTTTTGTGTCTTCATCATTGAAATGACTATTCATGTCCCTTTCATTCTATTTGGTTGCCAAATTAATGAACAAAAAGCCCTTTCTTTGTGCCTATTGCAAATAGAAAATAGGGATTGGGAAGATGCCATTTGACTTTGGCACATGAGTGGCAAGTTTGTCTAGGTAACATAATGGAAATGTATGATAACATTATGGAATATGCATTTGAATTCAAAAAAATTCATAATAGAAGGCTGATAATGCAAAGACGTTGGTCATTGTTCATGTTCATCATTGAGAATACAACTCTTACTTGGGTTCATTTTGATTCATTTCAAATAGAACAAGTGTACAATTTTTTCTAACCAAGTGTTTCATTATTATATTTGTTAGGATGATGGAAGATTAAAACAAAATTGGTGCCTCTTAGATAAGTCCTACCAAGTATATATTTGAAATATTTTGTAGATTCTTATAGAATTTAGCTAATAGTGGCTAGATAAATGGTGCTTGCATGACTACCAGGCTTTGGCAATTGGAATCATTAGATTGTGTAGTCCATGAACTCAAGAGCACTAGAAAGGGTGTGAGGGGCAACAATCACCCTTGATAGCAAGATGGTGGGGACAAGGTCCAAGAGAGTGAGACAGTCATGGAACAAGTGAAAGGGAGGAAAGGTAACCTAAGTTCAAAAAGCGTAATTTACATTTTATTTTTGAGCTGTCAAAACAGTAAGTGGAATTATTTGATGGATAAGACAAATAGATTTTGATTGCAATTACCCTGTCATTACTAGGCCATTGATCCATGTGTGAAAGATTCAATATAATTTCTCTTGTGGTTGATGTGAGTGTTGGTTTTCTAAAAAATTTAGCCCTAATTACATGTAACCTGACCAAATCAATAAATTGAGTGAATTGCAATGCAAAACAAACCTAGGCATTTATTGCACATGTCGAAGATGAACTCTTTCTCAAAATTAGAGAGGTAAAAGAGTTAGGGTTGGGCTGCAACACCCTTAGATATAAGACTTATTTGTAGTAATAAATAAAAAAGAAGCATGCCTTACATAGGAAGTCTCATAAAATAAGATGATCAACATAATCCTTGATTAGAAAACAAGTCACAGGGGCACCTCCAAAATGAGGCTTACTAGGCCTCTAGCTATGCAAATGTTAAGGGTGACCCAAATCTACATGTGGATACTTTGAGAAAGGTCTTTTCATCTTCATATCAAGAAACAGAGTGTGTCTCATTCTATTGGCAAGGAGAAGCAAGGTGGTTGTCTTGTTATTACACATTAGAGAGAGATCGAATGAGGTCTAAATGCTTTAGGAAGAGAGAGATAAATGTTTTTCCTACTAGGGGTAAGGATAGATCTTCTATCATGAATAGAAAGAGAAGATATTTTGGCACAATTACGGAAAGAGAAGATTCACACAATTACGGGACAGTTAGCTCTCTTCTTCAATGCTCTTCACCAAGAGAGAAAGAGAAGAAACAAAAGATTTTCCACAAGGCTTGCATAGGCACGTTGCCTTGTGGTTGTTCTCCCCCTATTTATGGACTTTGGGTATATAAAATTTTCACACAACCCTTATAATTATGCCTATATCAACCAACGTTCGTAGACCTTATCCGTGTAACCCTCTATATTTACACATCTCGCTAGGTAATAAATTCATTGACCTTATAATGCCCTATTGGTCAAACTTATTAATTATATATATTAATGTATAGATTAATTAATTAAGTATTGATTTAACCTAATCAACAAGTCGAGTTTCTAGTTAAGAGATGTCAAACTATGTCACATGTCTTAAGAGATACGGGGCATATGAAAACTCTCATATGGAACCTTGTTGTCATTAGTTATTTTGTACGGATAATCCTTCATGTATATGAAACTCATGAATGACAAAGGGTATGGTTAATTTTTAAACCCTAACAGGTCACTCAAGTTAGTACTGACATATAAAAAAATCATTTAAAACACCTTCTCTAATATTTTCACTATCTTGGCCAAGATTTTCATCTTATCTTTTTCCTTGAGCTAATCTTCACAAATATAGAGGGCGAAAAATCTCTTCTTTACCACAATCACCTTTGAAGATTTGAATGAAAATAAATTAGATGCATGGAAGTGCGATTTGACTTATAGGTCATAATATCCATTGAAATTCTTCTATATTCTACACTATCTCACTTTTTAAAAGTAGACTAATAATAAAATATAAGGTGTCATGATGAGGTTATTTCGGTCCCTATTACTGTTGTAATGAAATCAATGCGTTAATTGTGCTTGTGGAAATGAAGGTGGTTTCCTAGTTATCTTTGTTTGTGGTCATAGGGATAAACACATGTTCCATCTATTGATGGGAAGATAACCTACATAGTTTTTATGGTTTGGCCATTGTAGATTAGTAGTCCCGTCTTTTATGATAATCAAAAAGTTTCCCCATCCGAGGTATGTGTGATATCTAGAAGTAGATTTCTAGTGACCTTTGTCTCCAACATAGCCAAAATTTAGTAGGCAGCAACTTGATATCCATGTTTGAGATATGCCAACACTCACAAGATTCATAGGTTGTTTTTTCTCACCTTTGCTCATGAATGAACTAGCTAAGGTAAGGTATGCTACTTTCCCAAGAAATAGTCAATATTCATTAACATTCTCAAGTAGCAGCAATGTATAATCTTAGAAATGGGATTGTAATGTCAATTGGTAACACTTCAATTTAATCCCCCATGAAGTCTGGCCTCTTTAAAGAGATAGAGAAAATACCTTTGATAAGAATTGTGTGACCGCACTAATAGATAAGCTCAATCCCCAAGAAGTAGCAAGGTCTTTCAAGATCATGATTTATGAAATGCCCTTAGAGCATTTTTTGGCCTATTCAATCCCAACCTTGTCATTATTGGTGACAAGAATGCAATCATCATTATTGGATGATGATCTCATGTTGAGTCTATTTGTAGTAGACTACCCAATATACTATCTGTTGTTCGGCCTTTGTTCCTAACATATTTCTATAATTTCCATTTAAAAACTCCGCTTAGACCATGATCATAAGGTTAGGCAAAATCTTGGAATGGTCACTCATTAGCTATCAATATCGATCATCTATGACCAATGATTGATAATGTGCAATTTTACACACACAATTTTTTTATAATTTGATGATTATAAGACATAATATTTATATTATCTTTAGGCATGTTATCATGTTCAGATGAAATTTTTGCATTCATCATATCATCTCCTTAATAAGTTAAATTTGATACAAATTGTGATTATATTTATACCTAAAATGATGTTTAAGCTTTTTCAAGGTCAAAAAAGAAAAAGTAATTATCTGCAGATGAGTTTCATGATCTTAGTTGATGAATGAAGACAAAAATAAGGAGATTTGTTTTATTAACAAATAATTATAAAAGAAGACAAAAGGAGGATTGAAATGCTAAAAATTTTATTCAAAAAGGAGTTTTCTATAAAATGATATGATTATTTTAAGTTAGTAATTTTTCTATAATTTCGCTCATTTTTAAAAATATTTTTTTAGTCATTATTCTTACTTTTCTAAGGATTTTTTTCAATTTTTTCTGAATTTTGTTATTTTTTTTGAAATTTTTAAGAAAAAAGTTGTATATTTTTGTATTAATCTGTATTTTTTAAGTATTTTTAAACGATTTTGAACATTGAAAAATTGACTTCTTTTTATTTTTGCATGTTGACATGGCACAATTGAGTGGTAGTGCAAACATGGGGCATGACAATGTAGAAAACACATATAGTCAACCCTTGAGTGATTGACGAAACAAAATCGCCAATCATTGAAAACTCACAATTTGTGTCAAAATAATTACCAAACTAAGTAATATAGAGAATTAAACATACCGTGATTAGAATAATGGTGACGGTCGAATCCAAGAGAATTAGGATATTTTTAGGGATGTTTTTGAAATTTGATCAAATCAGAAGATGAATTCAAGCGAGAAATTAGGAAATTTGGTCTTTTTGTACAGAAAACTACCAAGACTAATACACATAATTAAAATTCCCTCAATTTGGATTAATATAAGCAGAGAAATCAAGGAGCAAAATTAAGATAGTAAAATCAATTGCGAAGAGAGAGAAAATAACTAAAATTTAAAAATTAAACTAATCTAAAATTCAAAATCAAAATCTGATGTTACAAGATGAAAGATTAGGAAAGAACCACATTATCTAACCTAACATCGTGCTCAAAATGATCCAATTGATCACAGAATCGCGGTTTTCATTATGCATTTCTATAATAAAAAATTTGGGGTTTGATCAGAAAATTCTTCCTTTTCTCTTGACAAAATCTTGATTTCAAACACTCCTCGGATGTGAAAATGAGTCTATAAGAGAAAGAAAACAAGAGATTCAAGGATTGAGATGTCCAAACAGTTTAATTAATCAAAACATCTAAGAATGTTTTACACCGTCGAAGAGAGAGAATTTATAATATTTTGAAATTGGGTGTGACCGTCGAAATCTTCTCCTTGATGAGATCAACGATCACAATGAAATCCGAAGAGGCAAATCGTTATGGTTAAGTAGTGATCGTTGGATCTTCATTTGAGCATCAATATCGTGCCACATATCCATGTGAAGAGAGAGTGCCATTTCATCACGGCCATCTGATCGTGATATAACGCTTAAGATGCTTCAAATCTTGGTCATTATAACTCCTTAGATGAATGGCCAAGATTCATTCTTTGGATAAAAAGAATTGACGCCTAGTCAAATGCTGCCACGTACTCCCTTCACTTAAGTGAGGATCAATGGTTGTGATTAAACCCACGGATTGAATGCCTCACATTACACCACATCACCTAGGAAGGAATAAAAACAAATAGTCCCACATTCAAAAAATCAAGATGACACGATGGGTATATAAAGGGAAACACCCTTAACAGTTAGTTTATACCCTAAACAGGGCGCTTAACCACTAATCATGTGCGCTAATAACATGCACACACCTGCAACACTGGCATGCACACACATCGTCACATGTTGACACATACGCGTGCTCACTTTGTCATTTGCCACGTCAATGCTTATAAAAACCAATTTTTTTATGTATTTAAATTTAAATAAATTCAAAATAAATCCAAAAAATTTATAATAATTCTTGAAAAATCCCTAAAAATTAGAAAATTAATAACTTTTAAAATACAACTCTTTTTTAATAGAATTTTTTTGTTTGAACAAAAATTAAATATCTATCATTGTAAAATGTGAAATTTAATAAATAACTAGAGAATAAATTTTTATCTAAAAAATATACTAATTTTCTTTGAAAGATAAAACATTGAAAAGTGAATCAATGCATATTTTTTTTATTATTTTGCATTTAAAAACTCAATTATAATCTCAAATTTTGAAGATAAGAATAATATACTCTAAAATATTGATTTTAATTATATATAACTAACACTAAAATAATACATTTTGATATTTATAAATTGAAATTGCATAGAATGATAGATATGCACTTATAGTATGATAACATAAATAAGAATGGAATATTTAATGCCTTAATTTGTATTAATAATCGTGTAATATTCATGTAACATCAAGGGAAGTATTGATTTATTGATAAAAACATTAAGTATTGATAGGCCTTTATTAGCTTTTTTTCCTCTTCATTAGGTTGTTAATTTAATCTGAAGTTTTTACATTTTTTTCAATGTGCAATTAATAAAGCCTTCTTTCTGAAAGTTCATGTGGTTGCATCAAGCACATTTGATCTTGTAGAACAAGTCCATGGAATATCCTCCATTGTAGCATGCCACGTGGCACACTCTAGAGCGATGGATCTCAGCCCATGCTATTAGCAGCCCAGATCTTGCCCCCTTCTCTCTCTTTATTACAGCAAATAGGCAAACAGCACGTGGCACAATCCTCAAGCTCCCGAATTTGATAAAGGAGATTCAACAACTCTCATCTTTTTTTCTCTTTCTCTCTCCTCACGACGAATCTAGTTCTAACACATGGTGCAATCCTCGGCTTCATAATCAAGATCTGATGAAAATCAACAATTAGAAACCAAATCATGTGATTACTGAGGAAAATTAATACCCAGAATTTCTCTAGATTAAAATCATGCTATTTTATGATCTTGGTAGATTTTGGAACTGAAATTTTGTGGGCATGATTTTTCATTTCATGCTATTTGTCTTCGTGATGGGCTTATTTAAATTGTGATGAAGAAAAATCAAGACTTTTGATATTTCTTTGGTGGCTTCTAAAACAGCTATCCAAAGAAAAGAGAGCATTGATTGATTTTCCTTGTGTTAGATGCAAGATACCAAGTCTAGACATGATGTACGGATTCACGAAGGAGTTATTAATCGGAGAGCATTGCTGGAATAAGTTTTTGATCAGAAACCTTCAGATGAAAACATTTGATCTTATCCATTTTCATCATCTTTACCATCCATAAATCTATATTTTCCACCATAAGTCACATTCCCATGGTCTAATAAATTTTTTTTGATCTTTTATAAGATATTGGAGTTATTTGATCAGCTCAACACATCATTCGCACACATATTTTTTCAAAAATACAAAAAATATTCCTTCATTTCAATATTCTGACTATTAACCTTATTGATTTGACCTTGACTTACCTCTATTCTAAAATTTAAATTGAATTAAAGAGTTCAGGTTAATTTTTGATACATGAACTTCTGTTTTCAACGATAAGTTTATCAATGTTGCAATCACTTAAAAGTGCATAGACAAAATCAAAGTTAGCAATTGATCAATGATTGATCAAAGTTGATCAATAAGAGAGAAAACCCAAGTCTCTCCTTCTATCTTCCTCCCCATTAATTTCTTGTATTTTTTTTAGTGAGATCATTCATAAAAATTTTAATTCTATAGATGGAACAACATGAATTATTTTTTCATATAATTCTAATAAAGAGGAAACAAAAAAAACGACTTATAGATCATCATGTTTAGTACCGTTCACACTTGTCAGTCCCTTCTCTATGGCTCCTCCTCCCTCCAACCCAAAATTTCTAGGGTTTTTCAATAGACCAATAACTAGGGTTTGATTGTCTAGATGACGATGTCAAATATCAATATCAATAGTGGTATCGATATTGGGTACCGTTTGTATGCTTAAAAATATAAGGTACAACGATATCCAATATTGTATCTCATTTATGTAATGATAGCCAATCACACTTTCATGTATAATGATAGCCAATCACACTTTCATCTATCTCATTTATGTTCATTCAAATGAATTTATTTATTGGCATTCATGTTAGATGTTTGTAATGAAGCCCATGAACATATGCATGAACTAGAAAATTATAATGAGACCATGATACAATCATCACCATATGTTCTAAAAATTTATATTTGTTTGATATTTGAGGAGGACATTGAATTATGAAAAAATAATAACACTATTTAATATACCTCATATGATGAGTATGACTTATCTTGTGGTTGTCAATGTAGAGACACCAAAGATAAATAATTGGTGCTCTTTCAAGGACTTCATTGAATTGACTTGTATGAATCCTTAAATGATAATATATATAACTATTTATCAATTTGATTCATGTCAGGGTCATAAATGTACTCCTTTGACTTGAGACACCAAATCTTGTGGATGGATGATCAAATGTTGATTATGGCTTACGAATCCCTAACCAATAGGATGTCCAAAACGTTATATATTAGCTATGGCCTGAAGTCCTTGAAGTTGACTGTGTATTCAAGATGGGATCGTCCACCTTTGGTATTTGAGGAGAGTAACTTAAGAAATGAGATGCAATGTATTCCTTAGCCAAGGTAATAGAAATATCAAAGGAGTTCTCGATTATTTTCTTCACGCATTAGTACTAAATTGAGTGACTGATTAGGGTTTGACAATTGATTATTACCTAAAGTTATATTCATGAGTCTCACTTGGATGAAAGATTATATACATAGTAACCAACGACAGAAAAGTACCATATGAGAGTTCTTATACACTCCATATCTCTTAGATTATGTGGTGTAGCTTGGCTCCTAACGTGCTAGCAACTTGACATGTCAATTAGGTTAAATCAATATTTAATTAATAAATATATATTGATGTAGATAATTCATAAAATCTGAGCAATAAAGTGCATTGGGTCTATAAATCTTTGTGAATATATATATATATATATATATATATATATATATAAGGGTCTTTATGAAAAAATCATATATTGAATGTTTATAAATAGATGGAGAATGACCATAAGTCGAGGTGCCCAGATAATAGTTGTGGGAATTCCCTTCTTTCTTCTCTTTCTCTCTTAGATAAGAGCATTGAAGAGGAGATCCAACCATCTAGCTATCATGTGGATATTGCTAGAGGCTAGACAATTGAATAACTTCAAGACTCCAAGTGAATTCAATAAATATGTTTTCTCAGACATTCTAGATGATATGATCATTTGTTCTCGGGTCTTTAGTGTTTTGAATATCTGATTCAATATATTATGGTACATTATATCTTTTGATCAAAATTTTGAAAGGCTTATCAACCTCAGATCCTGACACCTAAGTAATTAGAATTTAAAATTTCTTTGCATATTTTTGAAATCTATTTGTTAGTTTTTGTTTTTTTTTTCTTCTTGATATCCAATGATATCCTTACTATCATATGATAATATCATCCAATACTGTCATCTAGTACTTGTCATCTAGTAGCTTCATCTAGTACCACACTCATCCTAAGTTTAGTACGTCATCATACTGATAACATGTAATCTTAACATGATATACATGATTATTAATGCAAAATAAGCCATAAAACATTTCATTTATATGCATGTTATCATACTTTGAGTGCATTTCTATCATTTCATGCAATTTTATGTTATCATCTCAAAATGCTTTAATTTAGGGTTAATTATGACGAATTAAAGATAAATGATTTTATAACCTATCTTTACTTGAGATTATAAGTGGTTTTTAAAGTTAAATGATGAGAGAAATCATTTTTATAAACATTCATTTAATTTTCTAAAGTTAAAATCTTAAAGAAATGAATGTATTTTTGAAATAGAAATTAAATCTTTTGTTATTTAAATATTTTGACTTTTTATGATGATAGATAATTGAATTTCAGATTCAATAGAAAAATCTAGATTAATTTGGAGTTGTATTTTGAAAGTTATGAGTATTCTAATTTTATGGATTTTTATGGATTTTTCTGAATTTCATTTTGAGTTTAAATCATTTAAAACAATTAAAAAAAGAATAAAAGGGGGTTTATTTTCGCGCAGGACCACGTGGATGCGACGTGGCACGCAAGGCCATGTGGCAGAGCCACGTAGACCCACGCCAGCGCCTGCGTGGCACAGATGTGATACGTGTGCATATTTATATTTACTCGTAATATTAGGGTTATAGTACATATAAGCATATATAATCGGATATACGCTAACCCTCTAATTCATCGCATCTTATTTACGCGCCTTCTTCCTTTTATTTTTACCATGTGGGACTATGTTCCACACGGAGTTTTAAATGCAGGCGACGTGGATTAATGCGAGGCATCGGATCAAAGGCGCGATGAATGCCGTGCGGGGACTGCATGGACTCAAGGTCCACTGGATCACCATCAACGCACGTGTGTTAAATGAGAGTTATAACGGTTGAGATTAATCACGATGAAATGCATTAGAGGCGTCAGATCACGATCCAACGGATGCGTTTTCAAGGCATTTTATAACGGATACACACGTGGCATCATCGAGAGCGTCCATTCGTGATCCAAAGGGCACAATTTAATCGTAACAGTTCACCCTTACGGATTTAATCTGGATCGTTGATGAAGATTAGACGCCTCCATCAGACGGTTACGCCTAATTTGCCTATAAATTAAGGTGTTCTACGATTTTGTAAGCCATTCTTGGATGATTTCATCAAATTGATCTATCTACACCCCTCCATCCTTGAATCTCTCGCTTCTAATATCATTTATACTCATTTCCTTGTCCATGGAGTGATTAAAAGTTAGATTTCGTCGATTGATTAAGGAGAATTAGTCTCTTGAACACCGATGCTCGCTCTCAAAATCGCGGAATGAAAAGCCTAGATTCGGCGATTAATTGGATCATTTTGGTCGCTATCTCGGGCTATAAAACGTGTTTTCCCTCTAATCTTTCGTCATGTATCATCAATTTGTAATTTAGGATCATAGTTTAGTTTAATTTTGGTTTTATGTTCTTTCGATTTTTGGAAATTTCATCCCACTTCGCTCTTTGATTTCTCTGCGAATACTAATCCAAATCGAGTGATTTTTGATTCCATGGATACGTCTTTGAGTTATCGTTCTAAATCCACCATTTTCCCTAATTTCTATCACCAATTCATTATCCGATTTGATCAAATTCCAAAAGATCTCTGGAAAATACCTTATTTCCCTGTGGATTTGACCCTTATGTACCATTATACCCCTCAATTCGAATTAAAATAATTAAATTGGTAAGATTGGTTTTATTTTTGACACGAATCGGTGTGTAATTAATGACTGCATCGATTCGTTCCGTCACATACCATTGCCATCATCGAATACAACACCCATTCGACAATCATTACTTGATTCCAGATACCATTATCTAGATGATGGCATTGCCTTGTGACACTACTAAATGATGGACATATGACGTTAGTAGAAACCTACCAATGACGACGACATCTTTCTAAGTTGGTGACAACTACAATTGCAAAGCGCATCGATGATAGGGTTTATGGGAGGCATCAGTGCTAGCATCAGTAGAAATGTAAAAGCAACCTCATGAGCAAGCTGGCGGGAGAGAGGGACATGAGCATTCTTACTAAATATGAGTCAAAACATTTGGCCACTTTCAGCCACTTTCTGATGATCTTTTGAATAAGGTGGCCATCTCAACTTTATCAACATTTTCAACTGATATTTGCTCAATTGGCAATCAATTTAAATTTGGTGTTTTTTAAAGTATGGTATTGATCAATCAATTGGCAAGGCAAAAATTTGGGGATTGATCAACATATCTTTCCCAACCATAACTAAAACATAGGTTTTCTATAATTCATAATCATATCAACAATAATACTACTCATATGAGATTGTCAAAGCCATAACTTATAGCAAATTTTGTCCCAAATACCTAAAAAACAATGATCCAAAGTTCAAGCTTCAATATAATAGGCTCCTCAATTATAATAACCTTGATAATTCTCATTCCATTTCCCTTGGGCAGGTGAGCAAGGTCAAAGATATGTCCCTTGTTTAAACTGCCCAAAAAAAACCTTGATCATTCTCATATATTTATAGAGTTTGACCAAATCCAAGTTAGATAGCTTCAAATTATTCTTGATTTTGTTTTATAAGATGCATATGCCCATCCAAATCATTATCACATGCTTAGAATAAAGCATGAGTATGCTTATCTTTCACAATACCATTGACAATGATCATAGTCATATCTCTTAGAGCTTGACTCAACTCCAAACCATGTTGCTTCAAATTATTCTTTAATTTCTCCACAAAGAAAAATCAAAAGCACGCATCCAAACCAAAATCAAAATCCATGAAACAAAGCATAAGTTACTTATCCGTTTCTTAAAACAATCAGCCATGAACATGCTTGTTAGAGCATAGCCCACAAGGGCCCATGCACTCCTATCTTTCCTAACATAGCGATTAGGGTTTCTCCTCCCCTACAAGGCAAATATTTTACATTTCTTGTCTAAGCCCATATAAAAGCATGTTCAAACTATCCCTGATCATATCCATCACATGCAAAATACCCATGAAACCATGATGATATGCTTGAACTAAAACATAACCAAACATGTCCTTCTCCATAACATCACCATGTTCTTGATCTTATGTTATAGCTGTTGACCGTCAATTTCTTTATTGCTCCTATTTTTTTAAGAAAAAAAAATCATTTAGCGCACACTACTTAAAACCACGTGCACAACAAAAGCTGCCTAGCAAGTAGCCCCAGCCGGTGAAGTCTCCAATAATTACTCCATGTGGAGAATTGAAAATGGCAGCGCCAGGTCACAGACTCGTGGTCCATGCCCCAGCTACCCAACGCGAAGGTCAAACTTCACTCCGAAGCAGATGTCCAGTGAAAAATATTCGCTTCAACAGAGAGTCTAGAGAGAAGAAATGGCAAGGTAGGCTCCCCGTCGGGGCACGGATGTTCCTTGACCTTCAATGCAGTGCTGCATTTCTTGATCGATCGAATGATGTGACAGCAAATTTGCCGACGGATCTCTCGTCAGAGCTCTCCTCCCCGCCTTCCCCGGGTGAATTCTTTTTCCTCTCTCTCTTTCTCTCTCTCTCTCTCTCTCTCTCTCTCTCTCTAGAGCTTTGGGTCTAAAGTCAACTTTCTTTCTAACCCCGCCAACAAAATCCTTTCTTTCCCCCTTTTCCGCACCTAATTCGTCGTGTGGGTTCTTGGGCAGGTGATGAATTTCAGATCCAGAGAGGAAAAGAGTGGCACCCACAGACATCTCCTTTGCTGATGGCTCCAGAGAGAGACTTCTTCTTCTTTTGGTGACTTTGATCGTTTCCAATTGCTGCCTCAGAAGGGAGGATTGTCGGGGAGAAGGGATTTCGACTGCACACCTTATTTTCTACAGAATGCCAGAATTATTTCGACTGGCAGACGGTCGGGCTACTCCACAGCTTCCGCAAAGCCGGGCAGCCTGGACCCATCACTCGTCTCCTAAGCTGCACCGACGACGAGCGGCGACGGTACCGCGGGATGGATCTCGCGCCCACCATGATGGTCCCGTCGATGAGCCGCCACCCGAGAACTGGCGACTGGTAGAGAACTGAATTAATATACGTTAATTTCTCTTAATAATGTTTGAATTTCGCCAAGATCTTTTGCTTCGTCTTATTCTTCTTGCTTGAAAATTCGTGAAGCCTTGGTATCAAGTTTATCTTGGCATAGCGGTAAATGTTTGATGCTAATATTCTTCTTCTTCTCCATAAGCGGGGATTAAACGATCCTTCGAAATTCTCTAAGTCCTATTTGCATTCCCTAAGTGCCATTTGAATTCCGTTTTCCTCTTTCTTATTTGTTGCCCCTGAAATTAAAAATATTATATTTATGTGGATCCAACGGTCTTCTAAAATTTTGTGCGTACCATTTGAATCCCATCAATTCGATCTTCTTCTTCTTCTTTGACAGTTTCTTGTCTGAAATTTCAGAGGTTTTCTTAATGAACAGGTATCCGGCAATAAATAAGCCAGCGGGGGTTCTGCATTGGCTTCAACACAGCGAAGATGCCAATAATACAGACTGGGTAGTGATTCTAGATGCCGATATGATCATCCGAGGTCCAATTATACCTTGGGAAATCGGAGCTGAAAAGGGACAGCCGGTCTCTGCTCTTTATGGGTATGAAATCATGAAATTTTCATAATCTATCTTTGATACATGGTTTCTATCTCTAGTCTAGCTCTTAATACCAATGATGATATCAGATTTTTGTCTCGGTCAATGATGATAGATTGTAAATCTGTGGTATATTATTTTTATCTTTATTAGTGCTCTCACCAGTGGTGTCATCAGACTTTAGACTAGGTTCATGATGATAGGTCAAATAAATACGATACATAGTTTTGATCTATATTCCTCATCTCACCCATGATGATGTAAAAGTTCAAATCAGGAGCATAATGATGATATATAATATAAACAGTATTTATCTATACTGGTGATCTTACCTTTGATGTCATGTTCGTGGCCAGGTCCATGATGATGCATCAAAGATATGTGACGCATAGTTTCTTTCTCTAGTTATGCTTGTACCTTTGATGGCGCCAGATCTTAGACTGAATGTCTGGGTCCATGATGATGGATCAAATATATGTGATTTTTAGTTTTTATATATATATTCATGCTCTCATCAATGATGACATCAGATTCTAGGCCAGTTCCATGTTGATTAATCAAATTTATGTGATCATTAATTTTTCTACAGTCATGCTCTTACCTATGATGATGTCAGATTTCAAACCATGTCCAGAGGATGATAGATAGAATAAAAGTGATAAATACTTTTTCTGTACATTCACGTTCTTACCTATGATTCATCAGAATGAGACCAGACCCACGAATGAAGATATGGGATACATTGTTTTTATTTATATTCATGCTCTAAGATTTGTTGACATGATATTTTTGACAACGTCCATTACAATCTGTGCAAACTAATTTAGCATTTAGGGTTGAAGGTTTTGTGATACTTTTTCATCTATCCCTATCTTCATTTCATCACACGATATGAAGCCCTAGAATCTCCCACTCACTCTTCAGCTCTCATTTCCTCTGAAGCTATCTCATTGGCTGTAACAATATCCTCGCAAAACTACATACAAAGCATCCAGAACTATGTGATATGGTTGGAGGGCTCCTGGCCATGCATATTGATGATCTAAGGGCCCTAGCTCCATTATGGCTGTCCAAAACTGAAGAAGTGCGTGAGGATAGAGAGCATTGGGCTACTAACATAACAGGCGATATTTATGGGAAAGGTTGGATAAGTGAAATGTATGGGTATTCATTTGGCGCAGCAGAGGTCAGATAATTTGTAATATTTGGGTCTTTATATGGCTTCATCATTGTTAATGTTTATATCGTGGACAGGTTGGTCTTCGACATAAAATAACTGAGAACTTGATGATTTATCCGGGTTATGTCCCGCTCGCTGGAGTTGAACCGATATTAATGCACTATGGACTGCCTTTTAAAGTTGGAAATTGGTCTTTTGGAAAATTGAAGTTCCATGATGATGCAATTGTTTATGAATGCAACCGTCTTTTCCCCAACCCTCCATATCCCAGAGAGGTAATCTGTTTCAGTTATCTAGAGAGAGAGGCATGATAGCTTATTTTAAAAAGAAAACTTATCTCCAGGTTCAGATGATGGAAAAGGATCCAAACAAAAAGCGGGGGCTGTTTTTGAGTCTGGAATGCATGAACACATTAAATGAAGCCCTTTTGTTGCATCATGAATCAGCAGGTTGCCCCAAACCCAAGATGTCAAAGTACTTGAGTTTCTTGAAAAGTAAAACCTTTTCAGATCTCGTGAAACCAGTATATTTGAGTGGTCATGAGAAAGGTAGAAACAAAACTGAAAGAAAGGAAACAACTTTGAGCAGAACTGGAAGTGTTCATCCAAAAATCCATACAGTTTTCTCCACCGAATGTTCCTCATACTTTGATTGGCAAACTTTGGGGCTTATGTATAGTTATCGTTTGAGTGGACAGCCTGGCGGCATCACGCGCCTCCTGAGTTGCACCGATGAACAGCTCAAGAATTACAAGGGTCATGATCTGGCTCCAACTCATTATGCTCCATCCATGAGTGAAACATCCTTTGACTGGAGATTGGTACTCTTTCTGTATCTTCCTGTATACTTTTGGTTCATAGGCTTTCTTTGTAAATTACTTAATGTGATGTATACTTGTCTACTAGGGACATAGTTGTCTTAACCATTCATTTTTCCCCTCTGCTTGATGCATTAAAATTTTTTCTTTTTGAACTCTGGATGTGCTTTCATTTACCTACATATTTTACTGATGTATCTTACTCAGTTATTAACAAATCTATATTTTTTTTTCCATCAAAGTTTTATTTTCCCTATTTTTGGGGTATCAGAAATGCCTTTGTTTTTCTTTCAAATACATGTCATTGACATCTTGAAAAACCTACTAATGATGTATGTGTTGCAATCCCTCTATTCCTTGGATAATAACTAAACTGCTTCTGAATTCTAAAAATATGTTAAACACAGGTGTATATTCATCTCAAACCTAAATAAAATAGTTAATGATCCATTTCTAATAGCATTCTAAAATGTCTTTATTATCTAGGTACCCTGCCATCAACAAACCAGCGGCAGTTCTGCACTGGCTGAATCATGCCAAGATAGATGCCGAATTCATAGTTATTCTCGATGCAGATATGATATTAAGGGGCCCAATAACCCCATGGGAATTCAACGCAGAACGCGGTCGTCCAGTTTCAACTCCCTATGAGTAAGAACAGTTACTCATTTTTTAAAAATGTTAAATTTACGCAAAAAACTGTTTTTTGATGAATTATCTGTCCAGGTACCTAATTGGGTGTGACAATGAACTCGCAAAAATTCATACGCGTCATCCAGAGGCTTGTGATAAGGTTGGGGGTGTCATTATTATGCACATTGATGATTTGAGGCAGTTTGCTTTACTGTGGCTGCATAAAACTGAGGAGGTTCGGGCCGATAAATCTCGATATGGGACTAACTATACTGGGGATATTTATTCTTCTGGATGGATCAGTGAGATGTATGGATATTCCTTTGGTGCCGCTGAGGTATATGTTTTCTCCAAACCCTAGAAAGATAGATAAATAGATAGATAGATATGTAGATATGGTAGTGTGTGTGTGTGTGTAGGGAGAGATGGAGAGAGCGCGCTGATAGAGACAATTGGGCAATCTGTCGTAGTAGTTCTAGGGTTTGATTAGTTCATACTCATTTTAGCTAGAAAATACTAGTACACGTGATGTGCAAATCTTACAGTTTTAGATTCTGATGAAAATATAATATTATTGGTGATCATACAACAAATACCTAAACCCTGGCTCTATATTATGGGTTTAACATTTCTTTAAGTTTTTCCAGTTATTCAGTAAAAATGAATTTTCATATTCGAGTTTTTGTTTTCATATATTTTTTGTGCAGATGAATCTGAAGCACACAATAAATCGCAATATAATGATCTATCCGGGATATGTGCCCATGTCTGGTGTTGACTACAAAGTCCTACACTATGGTCTCGAATTCAGTGTTGGAGATTGGAGTTTTGACAAGGCTAATTGGAGAGAAAAAGATGTAGTAAACACATGCTGGGCAAAAGTTTCCCGATCCACCGGATCCACTTTCTCTCCCTAAAGAGGATGGTGACTCTTACAGAAAAGATTTACTTAGCATCGAATGTGTCCAAAAGTTGAACCGGGCACTCTTCTTACACCACCAGAGAACTTGTAAAGACCAAGAAACTGAGAAAATTTCGAATCAACGACCTGAAAATCTCCAAGAACAAGCAAGAAAAGGGCTTGAAGAAATGAAAGAGGGAGAAAAAAAGGAAAGGGTTATCTTGCCTTCCTCTAGATTAAGTAAGCTTTCTTCAGGTAAGTCGCAAAGGTCTTGGTTGGTAGGCATATGGGCTTTCTTGGTGATGAGTTTCATGGTTTCAATTACAATCTCTCTCTCTCGCCATCGCTGGGATGGATCAAGGGGTAAAGCCGATAAAGCTAAGGTTTAGAACCCTTATGAACATACAATATGAGGATATGAGTATAGATAAATCTGGCATTTGGGAATTTTCAGGATTAATATTCTTGGGAATTTTTGAGTTATTTCTGAAATTGGAGGAAAGTGCCCACAATCTTCTGCAAAATATTCATGAAAGTGGATGATAAATGAGTTATATGTCGGTTAATGTTTCCAAAATTGAGATATCTCTAGGCAAATTGAAATTTTCAGCATCTTTTCTGTGATGGCGAACAAAATTTCACATGCTATGCAGTTCAAGGTCTGAAAGGTCTACACTTTTCTTTTTTTGCTGTCAGCTTTGATCAGATGCTGCCATGGCATAACTACTTGGATTATGGCAGAGGTAAATTACAATGATCCTAAATAAAATTAAGCAGCCACTTGCATTTGATGCTCATTATAGTAAATATTAAGGGTAGAATTTATTATCATTGGTGAAAAATTTGGATAGTTTTCTTGCAGATGGAGTAGCACTTATTTCTAACTTTGAAAATTGTTTCTAACTTTTCTCTGGTTAGTAGGTCTTTAAGGAGAGAGATTACAATCAACTCTTTAAATCAAAAGAGATTCATGCCCATAACAAGTATACATGTTAGGGTGTTGACCATACTAGGCCCATAATTCATGCAAACTAAGCTTAAATTAATCTACTCTGTAGTTGCCCATGAAAATGAAATTTACATAAAAAGTCTAGGGTTCTATGCAAGTTACTCAATACTTGTGAACTTATTTTACTTTGTTAGTTGCCATTGAAAATGAATCTACATAAAAAAAATCTAGGGTTCTATGCAAGTTACTCAATTCTTGTGAAATTATTTTACTTCGTCAGTTGCCCTTGAAAATAAATCGACATAATAAACTCTAGGGCTCTATGCAAGTTACTCAATACTTTTGAAATTATTTTACTTTTTAATTTGCCCTTGAAAATAAATCGACATAATAAACTCTAGGGTTCTATGCAAGTTACTCAATACTTGTGAAATTATTTTACTTTGTTAGTTGCCCTTGAAAATGAATCTACATAAAAAAATCTAGGGTTCTATGCAAGTTACTCAATACTTGTGAAATTATTTTACTTTGTTAGTTGCCCTTGAAAATGAATCTACATAATAAAATCTAGGGTTCTATGCAAGTTACTCAATATTTGTGAAATTATTTTACTTTGTTAGTTGCTCTTGAAAGTGAATCTACATAAAAAAAATCTAGGGTTCTATGCAAGTTACTCAATACTTGTGAAATTATTTTACTTTGTTAGTTGCCCTTGAAAATGAATCTACATAATAAAATCTAGGGTTATATGCAAGTTACTCAATACTTGTGAAATTATTTTACTTTGTTAGTTGCCCTTGAAAATGAATCTACATAATAAAATCTAGGGTTATATGCAAGTTACTCAATACTTGTGAAATTATTTTACTTTGTTAGTTGCCCTTGAAAATGAATCTACATAATAAAATCTAGTGTTTTATGCAAGTTACTCAATACTTGTGAAATTATTTTACTTTGTAGTTGCCCTTGAAAATGAATCTACATAATAAAATCTAGTGTTTTATGCAAGTTACTCAATACTTGTGAAATTATTTTACTTTGTAGTTGCCCTTGAAAATGAATCTACACAATAAAATCTAGGGTTCTATGCAAGTTATACAGTTCTTGTGAAATATTTCGTGTTACTATTGCATAATCTTAACAAACCACAATGGGATTACCAAATAAAAAAACTACACATCCTGATGATAATCTGTGATAATTTTATAAAATTGAAGTTGAAAATTATTTTGATTAATTTTTTTAATTTACAATATCACACCATTACGCATATTTTAAACCACATAATTCATTTAAAGGTATAAATCATAGCATAGGAAATTGATTTTATTAGGAAAGCATGGGGTCTTCAAAAAAGAATAATCACTACTAGTAAGTCCACTCCTAGTCCCTCTAGGGTTTGATCCTACCATTTGTGGCTCGATGTTGGCCATCCCTGAAATAATTCTAGGGATTATGCAATGGATCCCTCTACCACCAGGGTTTCCAAGCAGAGCAACAAGGCTGGTGGTCCAATAAACAGAAAAGAAAAAGATGAAAAAAATTGAAAAAAGGGGGATAACTCAGCCCTGCATCTCCAGCAACGTTGTCTATCTCAACCTTGGCCATTTCTTCCTCGACAAATTCTCGCCTTCCGATTGTCTATTTTCATTGTCTTAATTCTCTCTCGAGAAAAGGGGAGCACTATTACTTCACTTATTGGAGCTCACAAGCCAGACCATCCTCATCAAAAAGAGTGTCACATGCAGGAGATACCCATAGTTAGGAGCACTTGCATGGAGGAGACCTCTTGGAGGTATAAAGCATGAGAATCCACATTCAATGAGAGCACCCATGCAGGACACCCATATGTAGGAGACAACCTAGATTTAGGAGCACCCATGTGCAAGGGAGCTTGTGTTTTCCATGTTCGACATCTCTCTATCTTTCTCTGCTCCACAGCATTGTGATCATCATTATCAAAAATCTCCGGCCTCGGCAGTGTGAAAGGGGAAGTGAACGCCATGCAGGGGCCGAGACTCATCTCATTCTGTCTTCCCTCTCGATGTGCTCCAAAGACTCATCTCATTCTGTTATCTCATCCTTCTGCTACGTCAATCCTCTTATTTTTAGGTTTAAGGAATTATAAATGTGCTAATAATCAAAATTTTCTAATTAGAAACATGGCAGTGATAATTCTAAGATGGTCTTTCAAAAAAAGAACAAAAGAGTAAATATTCTTGTTTTACAATCTTCTAGATTTTTAACAACGCTTGATACCTTTATAAAAAATAATCTAGAATTGAGTTATCATGGAATTTGATCTCAAAGAATATCACTGCTCCCCCTCATTGAAACTATGATGATCGAAAAAGCAATGACGTAAATATTTTTTTGGTAAGGGAATAAGTATTGGATTGAGTAGCTCACTAGCTGACTTGATTATGATCAGTCCATACCAAGGTTTAGCTTTCATGTAACTGTGAATATGAACATTTATTCCATATTTTTTTAATATATAGTAGATACAAGCATTATAAACTATATTAAATAAGGAAATTTTTTATCCACTGGCTATACCATGTTACATATTTTCCTATATGCCATAAATTATCACATGAATATAGATAAATAAATATATATTAAAAATTTTATATTTATGAATTTAATATGCACAAATATATAAACAAAAATAACCCAAAAAACATAAAAACTAAATCATTAATTACATTTCAAAAACTAATTTTTATATGAGACTTCTTTCTAAGAAAGCATTAGATTAAGAGTGTTCTTTTAAAGTCTTGCAGATATCATTTTCCCTATCACTTTGATATTAGTACAAACTGGTATAATACGTATTCATATTTCTAAAAAAATTGATAATTTTCTTACTATTCTTGTGAGAAAAAAAAATACACTTAAAGGTTAAATTTTCATTTTTGAAAAATAAAATCTATATAAGATAGTCTAAGTTGGTAAAAGATATTCATTGTTCATTGTCTTTACACATTGATCTTCAAATATGACCTCCATACTTGCATGTCTAAAAATATATTTATACCTTTGTTTGTCCAAGTAGATCTATTTTAAAATAATTTTTATTGCAAGAAACATGATTATTCAATTTTTAATCCTTTCGAGATATTTTTTATTTTAGTAAGGAAACATAAAAAACAATTTGAACTAGTTTCTTTAAAATATTGAATTATTTCTCCAACATATTTTTTTCCCCAATTTTTGTGCACAGTTAAAATCTGAAATTTACTTCTAAACTCATAATTTTTTCCACTTTTGTTCCACATTTCATCTTTTATTGCATCAGTTTTTTTCTATCTTAGACTATTTGGCTTGGTGAAGAGGTGGCCGCATAGTTTGAACTAGGTTAATATAGAAAATTAATGATGCAAAATTATGATTTCAAACAAACTGGATTGCAAAAAAAAAAATCATGATTTGATTAATTTATTCATGAATTTCTTTTAAAACAACAAAAAAAGACTGACTCTAACCTAAAATTTTTAAATGTCCATTTCTATTTTTATGAGCTGAGTTGATTCTAACTAAGGCAACCTAATTTATACCTATTTATCTATCTATCTATCTATCTATCTATCTATCTATCTATCTATCTATCTATCTATCTATCTATCTATCTATCTATCTATCTATCTATCTATCTATCTATCTATCTATCTATCTATCTATCTATCTATCTATCTATCTATCTATCTATCTATCTATCTATCTATCTATCTATCTATCTATCTATCTATCTATCTATCTATCTATCTATCTATCTATCTATCTATCTATCTATCTATCTATCTATCTATCTATCTATCTATCTATCTATCTATCTCTCTTTCTAATCCCTACCATCTCTAAGTTCTTTCCAGTCAATTTTGTTATGTTTCACACCTGCATCGGAAGGCATAAGGCCTCCTCTGATAAACCTATGTATTTAAATAATTATATATTTATATTAATTATAAATTTCCCCAAGCCCAAGTAAATCTTGATCATCATGGTTTGTTCCCTTAGACCATCCCCATTATAAACACCTCCTTCCATAATGGCAAACAATGCCTCCGAAGAATCAGAGAAGTGAGCCATATGCAAGTAAATGATTGATGGCCATACTTAGCTCATAGTCCTAAAAAGTGAGGTCTTTTTCCATGCAAGAGCATCGATATAAACCTAATAGATGACAACTTGGAGACATACAAGGCTAAAAAATTTCTCATTAGAGGATAGTTGCAAGCTTGTATCTTTACATCAAGTTTAAATTCACTGAAGCCCAAGTAACTCTTGCTTGTCATGGTATGTTGCCTTGGCCCCATTCCCATCATAACCATCCCCTTCTATGATGATAATCAATGTCTTTGAGTAATTAGAGAGAGAGGTAACCATACACAAATGAAGGATTGATGACCATGCTTAGCTCATAGACCTAAAAACAATTTCTTTTTAACCAGAGGGCATTGTTATGAACCTAATAAATGGCAACTTGGAGAGTAAATTTCTCTTTAGAGTATATATCCTAGGGAAATTTTTTCTATAACCTTAATATTCCTATGTTTTGGGGACCTCATTTTGGAAATAAATCAATTTTTTATCCCTAGCTTTAAATTTTAAAATATTATTTCCTTTAAAATAGTATCCTCCTTCAAAACTCTTCCTCTCTCCTAGTGGCTATCTTTTCTCTCTTTCAGTGACAGCTGTCAAGAAATAATGATAATTCTCTTGGAGAATATTTTAATGAAAGTTTTCTACAATCGTTTAAGAGCCTAAGTTTTCTAACAAGGCGATGAGAGAGAGAGAGAGAGAGAGAGAGAGAGCATCCTCTTAATATTTCCTTCATCTTCCCTCCAAGGAGAGCGACCGTCTACCAATACACAGAGAAGGAAAGAAATTCTCCATCAATGGAGGAAATCCAACAAGCTCTCCGTGTTCTGAGAGACTCCTCTCTATCCTCCACTCTCCTGTTCCTCGTTTTCTTTCTCTTACTATTTTTCTCCTTCTCTTTCCTAAAAACCCAGCACAGAAGAAACACCCATCTTCCTCCACCACCAAAACTACCCTTCATAGGCCTTCTCCATCTCCTATCCTCTCTCCCTCACTATCCCCTCAGATATCTTTCCAAGAAATTCGGACCCACCATGCTTCTTTACTTCTGCAAGAACCCGACGCTCATCATCTCTTCCGCTGAAGCAGCCGGAGAAGTGCTGAAAAACCAGGATTTAAACATCTGCACCAGACCCTTTTCTCCTGCCGGATCACTCTTTTGGAAAATAGATTTAGTATAGAAAAATAGATTAAAAAATTAGGGGCTCTCTTCTTTTGGAAGAGGATATTTTGATTAAGGTGATACCCAAAAGAGGATATTTTGATTGATCCTTTAGAGTGAAGATTTCTCTTCTTCGATCTATTCTTATTTGTGAAATTATGCTTCAAAATAGGAGAAAAAATAAGGCCAAGAGAAGATGTGAGTGGCCCCTTTTGTGGAGGACATGTGTGATTAGATCTATTGTGGCACATTTGAGCCAAATTGCATCCTCTTTGTATGACCCCCCTTCTATATATATGGTTTGGAGGCTCCCTCCTTGTACCTTCAAATCTCCTTATTCATGGATTCCATTAGGTATTAGAGCCTAAGTTGTTTCTAGGGTTTGTACCTTTTTTGTCTTCTCAATGTCTCTCTCCTCGATATTTATGTTCTCCATTCTTCAATGACATTACATCAAAGAATTATTCTTGTTTTTCCACAAATTGAAATTAAGGCCTTCAAATTTAAGACACTGATCATTTGTTCAAAAATAAGTAATGAGCAAATCACTCAATCTTGAAAAATTATGAATATTTGATTCTTAATTCATTATTTTTTAAAATCATGCAAAAATTAAATAATAAAGATAAACTAAGATGTTATTTCTTATCACAATACACAGATTTTATGTAGATTCAAGCATACTAAGTTGGAAAATTCAAATGTAATCATAAGGGAGTTGAGAGCATCAAATGTATTGAATATAGCTTAAGCGTCATTACTTTATTTTATTTAAAATCATTTTAGAAGAGTAAAAATATAAGAAGAGAAATTTTAAAAAGTGTTAAAGTATAAACTCATCTGTTGTGTAAGTAAAAAGCTCAAATTAATTGTGATTGAATCACAAGATTTTGTGTCAAAGATAAGTCCTAAATCACTTTTAATATATATATATATATAGACATATGTATGTCATATATAAAAGTTAATTTTTTATCAACAAAAAAATTCATTGAACTTTGAGAGCTTTTAAAATTTAATAAAATAGCAATTTCTAGACCAACACTGGAAAATCTCTATCCTCTCTAGACATTTTAATAGTTTAAAATAGGCAAAAATACTAAAAATTGAAATTTGATGTAGAGACAATTCAGATGAATCAAATCTAAGAAAAAGTTTACTCGAAATGCAAGATATATTGAAGAGATAAGTTAAAGATGAAACATATCATATCAGGAGAGGAAAATTTGGGGAAATGATGAAATTTGACGAATCTAATGAAATATGAGTATATAACCCAAATAGATTAAAATTAAACCAACTAATTTGAAGCAATCAAGAAAATGACCTGGTTAGATGATGGAACAAAGATTTTATTCAACATTTCTTGGTTAAAGTTCAATGAACAAGTTGAAAATTTTCTCATCGATGCCATGTCAAAATGCTGATTTCTTGTGCACAATCGATGACCCATCTATAGCGCTCAAGTATCAAGAGATTGAACAAAAATTTTGTCCAAAGGCTTGATCAATCAAAGTTTTCAACGGTGATTTTTTATGAAGAGAGAGAATTTCTTAAACAGGTTTAAGGGAGTCTACAGAATGGATTGCATTTTATCTTCTTAATTGGAGACTAGTCAGCATAACATCACCTTATCACCCCTATGAAGAGGGGGCACCATTTAAGTTTTTTGGTTGGATTGAGCATGATGAAATGTGGCTCTAATTTTTCTCATCTCTAGCTTTTTTGCATGGCGGCATCCTAGGTAGTGTGGGTGACACCATTGACCAATTTAGAGGTGCAAAATAACAATGAATTATTTGACGCACCAGTCTAAATGACACAATTTAAAAGACCTAGTACTTTCATGAAATCTAAGAAACTCCACTTTGAAATTGTGCCATGTACTTGGGTCACTTCAGCTGCTCAATGGATTGGGTCCACTGGCCTATAAACCACAATTGAGCACATTTCACCTAGATCTTCTCACGACACCGCGTGGCATGTGTGCCTTTAGTCCCACACTTGGAAACTATTTGAAAAACACATGAAAAAATAAGAATTTTCAGTGTAATTGTTCAATGAATTTGGAAAACCCAAATCCCGAATTTTTATGTAATTGGATATTGCAATGTCACTTATCATTATCATGTGTTCTGTGGCTCCCTTTTTCATAAGGGACATTACAATGTCACTTATCATTAGGCCATTAAATGCTGCTTAAAATTTCAACAAATAGGGGGAAAATGTGTAAACCTAGAAAATTTGTTATGAAAAAATAAAAATATCTTTAAATGGAAATTTTAGAAATAGATTATAAATTAGATTATTTTAAATTATCATGCCACTTCCAAAAAAAAGGAAACAGTTAGTTTATCCAAACTCATGGGTGAAGTCAAACTAAGTCAAATTTGTAGCTTCAATTATCCTTCTCCTTCTCTATTCTCCTTGGATTCTTCATGTTTGACCTTGAAAAAGGTTAATCATAAATAATAGAAATATTAATTATAAAATCAGAAGAAAAAAACTTAGGCAAAGTGGCATAATGTTGATAAAAACATTAAGAAATTGTGATAAGAAGAATCCAAGTGAGCTGAATTCTGCATTAATTAATCTTGATTATCATGGAAATGCACAAACTACATGCATGTTTTAGTTTCAAATTTCAATTTCTCTGTGGCTTATTTAAAAAAAAAGCGTTGATAAAATTAGCATGTTTAGAATTCTTATGGATATGTCATTTAGCCCATATTTTTTGGAGTGCCTGCTCGAGGTAAAATTGATGAAAAAAGATAAAAATAAGAATATTTAAAAATATTCATTTTGTTTATAATTCACCATTAAAAAGCTTCGAAAGCTATGCGAATATTGTCTTTTAACAATGCATTAATCAGTCGTGGAATAAACTTTCAAAGAACCAGCTGAAGAACAAGAGTAAATGCAGGTAAAAAGGCATCCACTGTACCTTGCTTTAAATTTTTAATCTTCAAATAAAATTTTTCAGACGTGTATAGATCCATTTTCAGAAATATTTTTTCACGTGATATTCATATTTATCAAATGAAAACTCTCATACCTTTCAGCTAATAATCTCATGCATTCGGCTGGGTAAAGGCAAGGTCAAATCTTTTAGGGCTACATCTTCAGGCAACTCGGAAAACAGGTTGATCGGAGGTGGTTGATGCTGGGCTCCTTGACCTCTGCTCAAGATCTCCATCAATTGGCCCTCTCAACGGGGGCCTCGAGGGGTGTTTTCCATTGCACGACTTGGCTGGACCATTTGGTAGAGAGAGAAAGAGAGAGAAAGAGAGAGAAAGAGAGAGAGAGAGAGCGAGAGAGAGAGAGCGCAACAGAGAGATGACAGCACAACTACATGGCTAGAGAGAAACGAATAAGAGAGAGTGAGAGGAGACTAATCATTGCTGCTACAAATATTTGGTTTCTCGTGCACTGTGCTCTAGAGAGAGCCCTATCTCTCTCTCTCTCTCTCTCTCTCTCTCTCTTTCTCTCCCCTCGTCATTATCTTCGGGTTAATTGCCCCATATATCCCGTGTTTTAGGGTTTATCTCCATTTTATCCCGTGTTTTCAAACTTAGCCTAATCTATCCCGCATTTGTCAAATCAGCCTGAGATATCCCGGGTTTGTCACATCAAGCCAATGTGTACTCTCGTGGACGGCCACGTCGGCGTGGAATCCACGTCAACCGCCACATAGACACGGGAAGAATCTTCCCCATTTATCATTTATCGCCCCATTTATCGCCCCCGATTTCCAAACATTTATCACGTTCGCCCCGATTTTGATCTGCCTTCTTCAGAGAAGGCAGAATGAGGGCGATCTTCGTCTTCCTCGTCTTCCTTGCGGGCTCGATCAGTGTTTCGAATGGCTTCAACATCACCAAGATCCTGGCCGAGCACCCGGAATACTCCACGTTCAACCACTACCTCTCGGAGACGCATCTGGCCAGCGAGATCAACCGGAGAATGACGATCACAGTCCTCGCCGTCGACAACGCCGGAATGGGCGAAATCATCGGGAAGCACCTCTCCATATTCTCTCTCAAGAACCTCCTCTCTCTCCACGTCCTCGCCGACTACTTCTCCTCCCGCAAGGTCCACCAGCTCACGCACCGCAGCGCGGTCGCCGCGACTCTCTTCCAAGCCACTGGCGCCGCGCTCGGCACCACCGGCTACGTCAACATCACCAACCTCCGCGGCGGAAGAGTGGCCTTCGGCGCCGCCTCGGAAGAAAGCAACGAAGCCGTGCTCGACTCCTTCTTCGTGAAGGGCGTCTTCGACATATCGTACAAGATCTCGGTCTTGCAGATCTCAAAAATGCTGCGCTCTCCGATCGCGGAAGCCCCCACTCCCGCACCTAGCCAGTATAATCAGAAGTGCAGAACGAGCTCTCTCAGCAGAAACTCTTCAATTTGGGATTCGACAAATCCGGAAACCCAGTCGGATTGATCTTTGGTGGTCGGCACGATTACTCCACCAGAGATATCAATGAGTTCCGCCGTGGTAGAATTGATATTTCAAAGATTCTTTTCGAGGAAATGCCAAAAAGAGATATGATCTCATGGAGCTCGATGATCGAGGCTTATGCCGAGAATAATCAATCAGTAGAAGCTCTAGATCTTTTCATGAGATTGAAGCAGCAGGGGAACACTCTTGATTATGTGATCCTCCTCAGTGTGATCCGAGCCTGTGCAAACTTAGTTTCCATCCGCCGCGCCTGTCTAATCCATGGTGTTGCTCTCAAGAGCCTTCCAGAGCTCAATCTTGTCCTGCAGACGGCTTTATTAGACCTTTATGTCAAAGGCGGTAGCATCCATTCTGCACGCAGAGTCTTTGATCAAATTAAAGAGAGAAACTTGGTCACTTGGAGCACAATGATTGCTGGATATGGAATGCTCGGCCATGGGAATGAGGCATTAAATCTCTTTTGGCAGATGAAGAAAGAGTTAGTACAATGTAAATCTCTTGAGTTCCCCCCTTTAACATAATGCTTTAGGTATCTGTTAGTGAGCTTTATTCATAATATATCTGTTAGTGAGCTTTACTCATCAAACAAGACGATAGTCATATTTTTATGGCTTTATATTTCACTTTTTGTAATTTTCAAAAGAGAAGGAAGGAATGGAGGGCAGGAGGGGATAGAGAGAGTAGTCATATTAAATAATCCAACATTTTTTTTTAAATCATCCTACATATTATTACTTTGTCAACTTGTGGATTGCTTTTGAAAAATTTCCTATCTAATTAAAAAATTTATGTATTTACTAGGGTTCTGGGTTTGTGTCGAAAGCTGTTGACTTGGCTGCAAGAGAATTCCTCTCTGTGGCAACACCAGGGCAAGGTCTGCTATTTGCCCTTATCAATATTATATGGCGACTTTTTGTTGTCAAGTAATATAATTCTTGCATTTTTCAAAAAAATAAAAAATAAATAAATATAATTCTTATTTTTTATTAGTGACCCAGCTGGAGCTGGACCGCGCTAAACAGTCTACAAAATCTGCAGTCTTGATGAATCTTGAGTCTAGAGTAATGCTGATCTTAATACTTTAAATTCTCTCTCTATCCCATTTTTCTCATAGATTCTTTTCCTACAGATGGTACCTGCGGAGGACATTGGTCGGCAGATTTTAACATATGGAGAGAGGTTTGTGCTAATTCTAATATGCGGGGATTTTTTTTCCTTTCTTGAATTATATTTAAGTATTGAATTCCTGAACTTGCATCTTATGGATACCTAGTTTTTGCTCCTGTCTCTAAAATCTTCTCAAAATTCCTCATCTCTTTCTTTCTGTTGATTTTTATGGATTATTTTGATTTTGGTATCGATGATAAATGTGGATTCTGCGCTTCGGCAAGGGTTCTCTCTCTCTCTCTCTCTGCATATCTCGCTCCTCTTTCTGTCTCTCTTTTTGGAATATTTTGGTTTCGGGAGAAATGATTGTTTCTTCATCTAAAAAATTCTTCACTTTTTTAATGTACAGAAAGCCAATCGAGCATTTCCTCAAAGCTGTGGAAGAAGTGACTCTCAAGGACATCGCCACCATATCAGAGAAGCTTATGTCTTCTCCCCTGACCATGGCTTCTTGGGGAGATGGTATACATTCTTAACGTCATTTATGGTCTCCATTTTTTATATTCTTTCATTCTTTCTTTTTTGTTTCTTTATTTTACGAGCAGTGATTCATGTTCCAAGCTACGAAGCCGTCAGCCAAAAATTCCTCTCGAAGTGAATCAGTCCTAGGGTTTGACTCAACCCTTTGATACTCCCTCTCTTTCTCACTTCTGAAGCATTTTTAGAGGCTGGCATCCAACTACTGAAAAATAAGGTATTTGTCAAAAATGGCTGCAGATCTTCTGGTTTTTTTTCCGGAAGGAGGAAATTTCAGCGCATGTTAAACCTTATTTCACCTATTTTCCTTGTTTTATTCTACAAGGTCAATGGAACCTCAATTTTCTACCATTATCAGGGCTGTGGTTTTGTTCCAATCTCTCAATAATATAGTATAAATTCCTTAATCAAGAAAGAAGAGAAATCGACATTCAGTGATAGATGAAAACGAATCAATGTTACACCAATGATGGGAAGCTTGTGGCCAACATTGCCTTTTTCCCACAGATCAATGCCCAAAGGCAACCGAATAAATAATGCAAGAAAATCTCCCTGGATCTGTTCTTTCATCTGCTGATCTCCTTGATGAAGACAACCTCCCCGGCTGACGATGGTGAAATGAGAGATCTATCATGCTCGGCCTCTTCACTGTCGGTAAGCTCCCGCGCCGAAATAATCGACATAGACTCCGACCCATCTTACGGAAATAAAAAAAGGAAGGTGAAAAAAATAAGAAAAAAATGTCACCAAATTCATGGTTTCCTGACTCTAGAAGTCTGAACAAACAAGAACTGCTTGTTTCCCAGTTCATCCAAACGTACGCAACTGAATCTTTCACTGGGTAACCCAGATGTAACCATAACGCATTGCAGTCCACAAATTAATTAAGTACCCTTAAGCAACACGACAATTACTAGACTACCCTAAGCACAAAACTAAGCGGCAGAGAGTTCCCTTGACCTGAGTAGAAATGGTACTCCGGTGTCTGCTTCACAATGGGCACTTGAAGGCTCTCAGGCAAAAAGCAACGACAGAAATCCCCTGAAACAAACGCTTCACTTTATTTTCTAGCCATTGAAATATGAAGAACAAAGATTAAAGAACTTTTCTGCACATGGTGTTAGAAGGTAAGAAGTCAATTGGTGGAAGTATGCATCAAGGAAAAATGCTTAGAAATTACCTGTTCAACAATCATCAAGCTGTCATATACTTCAGCATGGTCGCCCTAATCTTCTCCATGAATTCAGCTGCCTCTTTCTGGAGCATACAAAAGCATCCACTCAAAAAAATTATGATACAGAAATAAAGACTAATAAAGCCGCGATTAGTTCACAGCAATATGAATTATTAATAGACTACGAATGAAAAACCAAGTGGGAGTTCTTGATCTTATTCCATTTACAATCCACTCGAAATGTTCTCGTCGAGAAGGGCAAGAACTGATCTCGTGAGCTCATTGCGTTCTACCATCTCGAGCATCTGCATATAAATCTCCATTGCAATCACCATAGATAAATTGATAAAAAAAATTAAAAAATTGTATGAATTGGTCTTACAGTATGCTTTTGTCGGCAGAATTATAAATTCTCTGAAAGTTGGAAATCACATGTCGAAAATTGGAAATTCAATAAAAATTGTAATAAAAAAATGAAATTTTGTACGCATCCAAGTACCTTCACAAACCATGCATTTACAAACCATGCATCCAAGCGACGGAACCGACCCCGAACTGAGAATATTTAGTGTGGCCGAGTGTCAGTTGCATCCTGAAGATTTGCGTAGAATACGTTAACTTTTTCGTGGATAAATAAATTTAAAAAAGATTTATGGAGTGTCAAATTGGCTTTAATCCATACCATGTCTGTAGGTTGATTAGTTACGTAGGGGGCATCTCCTTCGATTATGACCAAATTGTTGGCAAAGAGAACCTTTGCTTCTTCACGCCTTTTCTCGTAATCATTGTCAGATTAGCATCTAGCCTCTCAACCATGTCAATCTTTCTCCTTATCTTTGGCCTCCCAGGTTTTTCTTGTGACAATACGAGGGAACACTAGAAAAGTATTTTGAACTTCGTCCCATCTGTTTCTTATTCGGTGCTTTGGTGGTATACACGTGCGGTATGTCGTCATGTACTTCTCTTTCTTATACCAACCAGTGACAAAATTTGCGGGTCATTCCTCCTCCAATGGATGCATGCGATGGCGTGGGGGGCAAGGAATACCGCTTATAGCCCAATATCTACAACTACATTGTCGTGCACGTAGGTCGACGACATAATCGTTGCCAAATATCGTAACTCGAATTGATCATGGCGGCGGGTATACAAGTGCATCTCCTAGACTGCACTATGTTCTCTTCGAGCAAGTTCCTAATGCGTGGGCATATTTGGTCGGAGGTATTAAAAATAAATCACTTTTTCCTGGCCATCCTCTTCATGAGTGCTTTCCTAATACTTTCCAACATGTCTATTATACGTTTTCCTCGTATGGCAAGATGTAACTATTGAAGGTCTCACTGATGTTGTTATCAATTGACTCACATTCAACCCGTTCATCAATGTGTGCCATGCAAAAACTTCTGTACACCTACGGCTACGAAATCATGAGCGGCCTCTGCACTCATTGAAGCCATCTCCTGAGGGAAGACTGAAATTCTTCGGGGATCGAGTGCACTTGCAGAGTCTTCCAAAACATATTCCTCAATGTCTCAGTCGAATGTCCCTTTTTCCTCCAGTTTGCTAGGATGTGTACAACACAATTTCTGTGCTCCGCATATGGCATTAACGACGCTACTGCATTGGCTAGACCTTTCTGTTGGTCACTCATAATTGTCCAACCGTTACTATCAGAAATGTTTAAGTTATGTAAAAGATGTTGGATAAACCAACTCCAAGAGTCTTCGTTTTCTCCTTCGACCACAGCCCAACCAATTGGGAACATCTGGTTGTTCCCATCCTTTCCCACGACACTTAGTAGTTGCCCTTTTGCTTCAGTCTTCAAAAAGCATCCGTCCAGTCCAATGAATCACCGACATCCATTGACAAAACCTTCAGCCAAAGGCTTAAAGCATATATAGAGTCTCCTAAAAATAATATCCGAAGTAGGACTGACCCTGTCAAGCATCATGTCGAAAGTACTACCCGGGTAAGCACTTCTTAATTGTGCTACGTACGTCGGCAGCAAGTGGTAGTGCTCATTTAGGGATCCCTCAAGCATCCTACGCGCGAGAGATCTTGCTTTGTAACATACGTTCCTACTCACAGTGATTGCAAATTGTTCGTTGATCTCCCGCAGCATATCGCTAATGGGCCAATCCAAATTCATTCGAAAGTTTTCGATGAAATGACTTGCAATCCACTTATAAGTAGCACGTCGATTCCTTTCAGGCCGAGTGCATGTATGTCTATCATTCATTGTCTTCACGATGAAACCCTCTTCTGTCCGGCTCCAACTAGCGTACACTCGCCATGGGCAAGGCTTACTGCATACCGCTTCAACCTTTTGCTTAGAGGACTTTTTCAAACCAAAATCGAACCCACTCGATAAGGCATGGTCCTTCAAAACCTTCATAAATTGGGCTGACGACTCAAATTTCAATCCTACTTCAAATTTAATCTTCTTCATGGGGCAACTAGGATCGTACCGTTTGCACTGTTGTACGGTCGTTACATTCTCGAACTCCTCATCTGTATCATTAAGAATCACATCTTCCGCATTATCATACTCACTAACATTCTCTTCAGAGTCACTTGTATAATTGTCACTTTCATCCGACTCTTCACCCAGTAAGTAATCAAAATCTTCATCGCTATCGTAATCATCCTGCTCCTCAGTTGGTAAATAATCGTTATATTGATTAGTACCGTAACTACACTCACCCACATTTCTCGCCTTACCAGCCCTATTCCGTAAACATAATAAAAAAGTTACTGACATAGTAACAAAAATACTATCATATCAACTGAAAACTGAATTAGTCTTAATAAATGAATACTTACATCTTTTGAGCTTTACGTAAGGTAGAACAAACAATGAGATGTCCACAAAGAACAAGATCTGAAAAGCAGCTGTGTCCACAAAAAAACAATAGCAAAAATTGAGCTGCCACAATCATGCCACAAAAAGTATGTAAATTTAAAAATTACAATAGGTTATGGTTTTTATCAGGGTGGAAGTTTATCAACATTGAGGTCAAGGGTTCAAATCCTGTCTCCGCAACATCTTATAAAAATGATAGGATTCAAATAAAAAAAACAAATGGATTTCTTGGTTTGTTTTGAAACTCAGAGTTCATTCAAATCTATCTCAAAATAGGAATTTGTATAGAAGTAGTGGCTTTTTTGGATCGGATAAATGCCGAAGAAAAAGTTCAAGAGATTAGAGAATTAAGGATAGCTACCAAAAAGACTAATCCAATCCATAATGATGTACCAGAAAATACAACATTTTTGTTACTTGACCAACCATCAGAAGAAGCAAATACAACAGGTACACTAATCAGTAAGATTGATGAAGTCGCAATTAATGCAAAAACAGCCAATTGGAAAGCAATAATCATAGTAATAGTAATCTATGTATGGTAAACCATTTTCATAACATACGTAACCAGTCATCCATAACATCAAATAAATCATTTTCTTCTTTGGTAAATCTACCAAGAGCTATAGTCATAGTAATCCTCCTATTTAACTACAACCATTTTCGAACACCTCATCGCATTTTATTTCCAAGGTATATCATAGTTCTACAATCTATGTATGGGCGATTCTTCATATCGCCCAATACCCCTTCCACTTCCATTCCAATCTGTTTCGAAGATCAAAATTCTTCTTTTCGTAGACGGCTAACTACAAAAAGATTTCGAAATCGTTTTTAAGAAGAACGATTTCGAAATCGTTCTTCTTAAAAATGATTTCGAAATCGTTTTTCTGCACTGGGGTGAAAATCCTTTCCAGAAAATCCCTCTTGCACTGGGGTGAAATCACTCAAGCATCGGCAGACGTGAACAATCCTGTTGCTTGACAGGCTCCCCTTTTCAACCCTAGATACTCTGCATGTACATCAAATTCAACCCCAGGTGCAACAGAGAGGAATAGGCTAACAGATATACTCCAGATGTTCATTACCATCAATCATATATGACAGTAGGAGAACTTACAAAATTTCTGCAGAGATGACTATGCCTGAATTCAGCGCTGTGCTACTATTGCAAAGAGTCTTTTTGTCTTAGCTACAGTCTGAGTTAATTAAACTTATACATATGTTTATATAAGGTTAGAACAGGGAAAATTCAAATATGTCCCATATGAGATTCATGTCTGAAAAAGGTTAATTCAGCTAAACTCTAAGGAGGAGATGGAAGAACCCAATCAAAAGTGTGGCAGTGATGGCAGATCCGAAGGCAATTGCCAGTAGCAGGTAGAAAAGAGGATTTCACACCAACGGAAAGGAGTACGAAAGAAAAAGATGGAAACAAAAGAGGATATCATACAGAAACCAGAAAACTCAAAGCCCATCATACTACGCATATCTCACCTGATTAACTCAGACTAGAGTGAAAACTTAGACTAGTGTGAAAAGAGGAAAATTCAATGGAGAATTCAGACTAGTGTGAAAACTTAGACTAGCTTAATTAACTCAGACTAGTGTGAAAAGAGGAAAATTCAATGGAGAAAGCCAATGGAAGCAGAAATAAGAGCAAGAGAAAAAAATATCAGATATGGGAGCGGGAGCATGTACAGATCTTAATTCTTTTAAATTTCTAATTTTAAGTAGCCAACTTGAAAATGGAGGTTTCAATGGCTTAGTCAACCCTTTATGTTCATTAATTTTTACAATCCAATTTTCTAAGTTTATACCTTGAAAAATGAATATACATTTCTCCGAAATAGGTTCTTCAATTTTCGGATCGAATTTTTTTATTCGGAGAAAAATTTTATCAATAAATTAATCAAATTTGTACAAAGAGGTATCGGAGAATTTGGTGAACAACGCGCTGCTCATTGCCCATTGAAGAAACCAAACAGGGGTCTCATGATCAACTAGAGTTGTTGGCCATTTGATGAGAAAAATTCAAGCCCCGAGAAATTGAACCATGGTGGAAACTCTTGCTGGCCTAAAAGCTGGGAACGCTATGTGCAAGCTGACCTTGAGCGCTATAGGAGGCCGTGGAGAGCCCACATAGAATCTATGATCCGGCCTTTTCCTGTTCAAGATTAATCCATAATCGGCGCCAAAAATTTCTAGAAATGGATCTCATCATTTTTGGGGACAAAAGCGATCGGGAAGAGGTCATTTTCGCGATTTTTCTCTTGCTCCATCCTCTCTCCTCTGCTGAGTGTAGAAAAGAAAAATTATCATCTATCTTAATCAGTACTTTCTCTCTCACCGTCAATGTCCTCCATCTGTTTAACGCCACGACGGGAGCGAATCTGCCGCTCTCTAACCTCGAGATTGAAGCTCTTACGTAGCAGCGACACGAATGCGAGAAGACGGGAAGGAACGGCCCATAAGTACAGGGAGATAGTCTCCTCTCGGCACATGACTTAACTCGGGGCGGAGCCGAGCAGTAAATAAATCAGTTACACAGAGTTCGATGCTTTTTGAAGTGGGAGGAGGGGATCACCGGGAGGAACAGCGATGGCATTCGGCGGGGATCACCGGGAGGAATCCCCTTTCACCTTCTGTTCATGAGATTAAGACCAAATTTTCAGCAGGCCTGAATCTGCCATTCTCGGTATGGAACCCATGTTTTCCTCTTTCGGTAATCTTGAATCTGAAGAAAAGGACCTCCGGAGCGTCTCGGATCGCCTCCCGAGTTCGACGGTAGATTCTCTGTGCCTTCCAATCCCCATAAGAAACTTCCATCAATTTCTAGATATCCTCCTCTAGATCTCTCCTAATCCAGGGACGGAATTTGGGATATCCGGTTGAGAATCGTGGTTCAATACTCTCGTTCTTTGTGGTGAGCGTTGACGTGATCTTGCCTGCGACACGCTAAGATGTTGTATCTCTCAAGTTTTTAAACGAGAAACCTTATAATTCTACGTTCCCATCAGCATCTCTCTCTCTCTCTCTTCCTCTTTCTTACCCCCCTATCGACCTTTCCAGCTGCCCAACACACTTTCTTCCCCCCCCCCCCCCCCATATCCGCTCCCATATCCGGTCCCAACAGGTATTTATCAAGCATGTATCAGAGGCAACATTGAATAGCATAAAGCACATCTACCTGCCCAGGAGTATACTAAGACCTATGTTATATATTATAGGAAAACATTTACAACAGTGACAACAATGAATTCCACAAGAATATCAATATCCTTCGCAGCTCAATCCAGTCGCCTTCTTCCTCAGTATGTGGTGAGAAACACATTCCTTAATGACAAACTTAACGAAGAAATATACAAATAGACATAAATAGATGCAAAAATTCCCTCAAGTGTAATCAATTAATGCACGTGAATATGGTATACAAGCTGGAAAGAAACATGTATGACTAAAGCGATCTCACAGACCATGGATTGGGCAACTTTCTCAACTCATGGGGAAAATTAGTCTTCCCACATTGCAAGGGGCACCATATCATGTTCTAAATGCAAGGGAGTAACACTCAAATGAGTCCAGGCATTGTTGATGACATCACTACAAAAATTGACTCAGCGAGGGGATAAAAACTTGAAAGCGACTGACACTTCGTGCACTTCGTGCACTCTGCTGAGAGCTTACGGCAGCACACTCTTCCGGAAGACCTGTGTCACCATATTCGCCTAAAAGAGCACCTAAAAATCAGCTTCTTTGGCGGGACCTTACGCTTCCATATGAATCGGCGCACATGAATGTTCCTTAAGCAATCGGAGGATGATGGAGTCCACTGCGGAGGATAAGCCAGGATCTGATCTGGCCTTTGATGTCGCCGTTTTCGTCGATAGCCGGCACAAGCGCATGGCGATGGCGGATCTCTTCCACATGGCTCCAGAAGTGAGCTACTGCGATGGCTTCCCGCTCTCAGACCGAAGAACAAAACAATTTAAGTGGAATTGGGAAATCTAATATTTCGAAATCGTTCATTTTTAAGATTTCGAAATCGCTCTCAGACTGCGCTGGATTTCCAAAAGAACGATTTCGAAATCGTTCTTCGAAAAGAACGATTTCGAAATCGATTTCGAAAAGAACGATTTCGAAATCGTTCTTCGAAAAGAACGATTTCGAAATCGATTTCGAAAATAACGATTTCGAAATCGTTCTTCTTAAAAACGATTTCGAAATCGTTTTTCTGAAGAACGATTTCAAAATCGTTCTTCTTAAAAATGATTTCGAAATCGTTTTCAAAATCGTTTTTTTACAAACAAACTTTGAGAAAAATGGAGCGAACGATCATGAAAAAAATGGGGGCGAAATGCTTTTGAAAAAACTTACTGAGATCAAACCGCGAAAGATCCCGAGCTTTCTCACGGATAGCCGTCGACTTTGTCGAGAGCAATAAGGAAAAGAGAAAAATGGCGTCCGACGTCCGACGTGGCGATGATTCCACGCCGACGTGGATTCCACGCCGACGTGGCCGTCCACGATAGTACACGAGGCTTAATGTGACAAACCCGGGATATCTCGGGCTGATTTGACAAATACGGGATAGATTAGGCTAAGTTTGAAAACACGGGATAAAATGGAGATAAACCCAAAAACACGGGATAAATGGGGCAATTAACCCATTATCTTCTCATTTATAACTCCTCTCTAATCCTAATCCCCATCCCTAACCCTAATCATTCCTCCATAATCCTAATCGAGTCCTCCAGATCTTCTCCCCCTCTTCCTCCCTAATTCTCTGATTTTATAACCCTTGATCTTTCTCCATAAACCTTACCTTGAGAATGAAAATAAATGAGAAAAATTTAATGATTTTTCAAACACAAAAATAAGATTAAGCCCAAAAATATCAAAATAAAATCATTGAGTTTTGTAAATTAATTTTTCTAAAGTCTTGCTGCTATAATTCGTATTAATATTTCTAAAAAAATTGATAATTTTCTTTCTATCCATGTGTGGAAAAAAAATACTTCGAAGTTAAATTGTCATTTTTGAAAAATAAAATCTATGTATGATAGTCAAAAGATGTTCATTGTTCATTGTCTTTACTCATTGATCTTTGAAATGACCTCTCCATACTTGCACGTCTAAAATTATATTTACTGCCTTTCTAAAAATTTAAAATAATTTAATATATTTATTTTTATTTAAAATATAGTTAGTTAATTTAAATAAAATAATTTAAATTTATTTAATTGTCTAAAAATAGATTTATTCCAAGTGGCATGATTATTCAATTTGTATTACACAAAGACTTGGAGATACACAATTCTGTCATTAGGGTATAGATGCAAGGGCAATTTTGTCTATACCCTTAAGATGCCTGTCTTGGGGAACTCATTTTGGAAATAAATCCTTTTTATCACTAGGTGTAAGTTTTAAACCATTATTTCCTTTAAATAGTATCTCCATCAAAACTCTCTCTCTCTCTCTATCTCTTAGTGGCTGTGTACTATCTTTATCAGTGACAGCAGTAAAGAAATGTAAGGCTAATGATTCTTTTGGAGAATATTTTTGTAGAAGTCTTCTTCTACAAGCATTTATGAGCCTAAGTTATCTAACATGATGATGATGATGAGAGAGAGAGAGAGAGAGAGAGAGAGAGAAGATTAAATAAAATCTGGGTGTTATTAACATAACTTTGGACCTGATTTTCTAACCAAATAAGACACCAGAAAAATAGGCGCAATAGCCATCATCCGGTTTCATCTCCAAATAGGTCCCTCAAGAAGTGAAGAACCGACAGGCTGACTGCGTTTGCCTTACCAAAATCCCAAAAGCTAATACTTCTGCTCAATTCAGCAGGATAATCTGAAAAAAATTGAAAGTTATGGAGGGGTCCTGAAGATTTCGCAAATAAGAACTATTTATACGAATAATTCTCCGAAAATGAACTAAATGAGGGAAAAAATTGCGTACTTCGATGAAACAGAGAACACACAATCTGTTGTACCGGGTGATGCTACTTCTTGTGCTTCACTTTGGCGATGCGCTTCAGGACTTGAACATCATTTTTCATTTCCCTAAAGAGAGAAATCAAATTTAAGATGTTAATTTATTCAGATTAGGAAAAGTAAATTAAATTCAGATAACCTTCTGGTGAGGAACACGAGCACATAGAAGAGAGGAAGGAGAAGCACCAAGAGTATGCAGACAGCCAAGTAGAATATGCTGCTTTGCTTCTGACAGAATTTTATTATTGACATCATTAAATGAGTAAACCACAATTTTAAAAATTAAAATTAAAATATAGATGTTTTGTATATATCAAATTATCCATGAGGGCTTTACTCTGCCACCCATGGCGAAGGGCTTATGCCGTCCACTGCACGAGTGAGAATCACAAAACTGCCGTAGAAAGAATTCTGAGATGGAAGAGAGACAAAAATTAATAATTTAGGTTTCAAGAGAGCTCTTACATAAAAATTAAGGAAACTAAAAAAAAAGTTTTTGGATCAGTGGTACCATGAAGACGGCTAGCTAATGGGCCCTGGTTCACCGGGAAACAATTGTTGGCAAGGGTCTGCATTAACCCGTAAGGAGTATTACCATTGTGAATAATATTTGGAAATAATAACTCTCCCTCTCTAAAAACTCTCTCCCTGAAAACTCTCCATCTCTCTAAAAGCTCTTGCTCTCTAAAAACTCCACTCTCAAAAACCCTCTCTCCAAAACCTCTCAAAACTCTTACTGTCTCTCACACTATCTAAAGAACTTTCTCTCTCTCAAGTTAAAGGGCATACAGCAACAAGGAAACAAAAACCAAACCTCACAAAGGTGCCGATTTCTTTCAGCAGCAGCTGGATTACACTTCGTCTTTGGTTTCTTTGATTCGATCACTTGGTCGCAGTGTAATGCACCACACAGGTCAGCTAAGCACCTTCCTTCTGTCTGAATTTATAAAGGTCAAAAAAATGTAATGTTGAATTTTAGAGATTATCATACATTATTGAGTAGACTGTAATGGCGGTTGTCCAGATGCATATCAATGTATTTTTCTTCGCGAAATCTCTTCTGGCAGTAACCGCATCGCCATTCACGAATATCCACATGTATTTTGTTGTCCTCTTGCTCCCTATACATATCATTGTCCGGGTGAAGCCGACAATTAACTGAAATTTGATACTTCTCTTTGTCGATAAAAGGCATCAGATACTGTCCACCAAACATTTAATTTAATCGAAGTTAATAAAAATTGTGAGATGATAAAAAAATTTTAAAGAGAAATTAAGAAATAATGTAAGTTATTACGTCGTTGATGATCTGCCGTGCAGCTCTACTTCTCTCCCTTGAGCAATGAATTTCATGACCATTGTGTGCAGCTCTGAAAAAATTTGAAATTTGTTAAGTAATTTGAGAGTCAGCGATTACTGGAAATCTCTGTACTCTGAGTTTTTTTAATAAAGAAAAAAATTCAGTGCCTCATCAAAAACATTAATCATAAAAAATTGAAGGCAAGTACCAAACAGTTAAAAATGACTCATTAGCAATAAACTGAAAAATGAGAAATGAATGAATTTCTATCAGGTTGATAGCTAATTTCAAGCGGTAGCAGGAAGCAACAAGCCAGGTAGGGAAAATTATTGCTGGATCATCTGATCAGCGACCTGGCAATCCAGTTTTCGATCACATACTTAATAAATGCCCAGTCAATCCAGAAATCAGGATCAACTAGGCCTATTTTCGCCATTGGATGTGATGAATATGGCTGTGGATTGAATGTTTTCATCGATCTGAATGAGAGATCAACAATATGTCAATCCAATCATGGAGCACAATGCAAGAGAACATCATTTGATCTGATCATCAAACATGTATCAATGCGAATCAAATTGAGATTGATCCTGATCAGATCACAGATCTTATCAGGATCCATCATCCCTAGCAACAAGTGCCAAAGGACAATACCAAAAGCAGCGGTCTCTCTCTCCTGCCTCTCACTCCCTTTTATTCATTAATCTCTTCACTCTCTATCTTTTAAAATATTTCTTTCACATAATCCTTAATTCTCGTCCATTGAATTTCTTTCCATGGCTTAAAATCATTCTGTTTCAAACACGAACTGGTTGTGCCATTCACTTGTCCATTTTGAGCGAGTGATAGGAAGTATCTTTCCGAAAACAAATTGATCCATCAATAATTCGGCTACAAAAACAAGAATCAATAAGGGAAATTGGGAGAACTAATTCGCGAGTCTTCTCCCAAAACTCTCCTCCACTTTGGGAGAATTTTTCTACACCCCTCCCGGGAAACTCTCCACTTATTATAGCTGCAGTGCATTTTACAATCAATCCCCTGACTGTTCAGGAACTTGAGCTGAGAACAAGAGTTCCCCAACCCACAGATTAGAGGTTCCAAAACAGATAAATATTTCATTCATGACACAATCGCATTTAGACACAGGATACAAAATTGTTTGGCTGGATGGTTACATTTGTGCTTTACAAGGGGATACATAAATATAAAATCCAATTCATGTGATGGTACTTTTATAAGTAACATAGAAAAGTAAAATCGAGAAATAAAATACAGAATACTTTCATAAACAGATTGAAAACATTGAGTAAACAGAAAAAAGATGACACCATGCAATACAGCTTACCTGATCGCATCAACTCCATCATTATTCTGTAGAATACCCCATGAAACTCAAGTCAGTTGAATTAACAAAAGTATATGAATATTAAAGTTGAAATGACTGTTTTTTCTCTTACCATAAAATAGTTGTAAAATGTTCATTCACATGACGTTATAAAATGAGTTGATATTTAAATCCTGCAGACTGCGAATTTGACAATCCCAAGAGCTACATTTTTTAATTCCTTTCATTATAAAGCTTTTAAAATATTTGTAAATTAGTGCTGTAAGTTTTTCGGAAGCTTTACAAAAATAGTTTTGAAAAATAAGGTTTACTTCTAAAATTGCATGCAACATACTGCTCAGTGTCACATAGATAATTAATGCAACTAAGTTATTTTTTTAGAATTTCCAATTCCACTCTAATTTTCTCACTGTAAAAAAATTTGACGTTAGAATAATCAATAATCTAAAAATCAGTTCATAATAAAGGATCAAAAACAGTAAATGTCGCAGATCAACAGGTGCACCTTAACATCAAGGATTTTATTCCCTTCATCGAATTTGTCAAGGATTACAGCCAATAAATCAATTTTTACATCTACTTATGAGATAAATTTTTATCCTTAATAAAGTAAAAAACTAACTGCTAGTCATCGGATGTAACTTTGGAAAAGAGCTTAGAATGAAAGCCCCAGTGGATATATCCTCACAAAAGACCACGAGCAAGAAGGTGAGGAAATGACTAATACTGAATCTAGAGGATACTTGCTTTCCTCACGCAATAATGGATGAGTTTCCGGAGAGAAGAAGAGAGAGAAATTTATAGCACAATAAATATATTGAAGGATGAACTGTGTTCGAGGAAGAACTAGTAAACGCCTGATAGTTAAAATGGACAACTCACAAAGGTAGATAAAAAGTGATGCAACACGAAATAGGGCTAAGTATGGATAATTTTTAAACTACTCATCACAAATAAATCTCTTGGGCAAGTACCAGAAGAGATCCTCCAATCTCAGAATGCAAAAATGGCAACAAGAGCAGCAGAAATAATGGAGCATGAAGGAGAGCGAAAATTGGCCTGAATACGTCCATTTTCCTTGAAAAAATATTGATAAAGGGGTTGAGAAGATGAGTGAGAAAACCCCTTTAAATTGCTACATTGCAAGAAAAAAATAGTCATGGCTAAGCAGAAACAATATGAAATTAAAAGAATGACCATCTATTAACAGTCGAATAATATTTTTCTCAATACACCATCGTCAAAATGAATTAAATAACAACAAATCCAATAAAGATGCAACACGAAAATGCAAAATATGGAAGGCACAGAATAATAAAACTCAACACAGACAAAGATTTATTTCACGCAAAATACGCAACATAACCTTGAACATGATACAAAACGGATTCAAGCAAGTTCCCTGGAATGGTAACTTTGAATATCTAGGGTTCAATGCCGCTGGTTTCACCAGCATTAAATTTTGCGGTCGTACTGAGCTGAATCTAAGATGTTACCTTGTATCAAAATATACAAATATCATGAAAAAAGCATATTTCACATTTTCCCTAAGGACACCAAATATGATCCCATCAACATTCACTGGCCTCAGGTGATCTTCCCTTTTGTCTTTCATAAATTCAGGGAAAGACTTCATCTGAAATCTTTTAAACCTCATTAATATTATGTCATTTAGCAGGAGTATATAAATATATATACAGCCGAAAAAATCTCACCATTACAAAATATTAATAAGTTTAGAAAATTTGAATAGTTTTGTGTCTACCGTTGGACTAAAACCCTAAAATTATGTACTCAATGAGAACAAAAGGTTCAAATATCATCTTTTCTACACCCCCCCCAACAAATAACCCAATATCATCTTTTCTTCTCTAGCCACCCCTGAAATCATCCTTGGAATGGCTCTATGTTAGGATTTAATGATCCGAATGATCGATCTTTTCCTCAACCAAAAAGGGAACTCAATTAGGAGAAACACCCTAACTTAAATATCTTTAAAAAATTAACGAGAACTGATTTGAAGTTTGAACCGAGACGCTTTAGAAATAATTATTTTAACACAGAAACAATATAAAATGAAAACCCGATATCCATAGCAGAGAAATCAAGCGGCAGAGGGAAATTTGAAGAGGCAGAAGATGTTGATCACCGGAAAAATCGAATATTTGTTCGATTCGACTTCGATAATCTCGTACCAATAGTTAACGCATAGAGAACTTCGATAATCTCCTTTCTCCTGATCAGTGTGGGGCAAGCTTGACCGGATCGATCGGTGATTTCGCTGGGCAATCTCTTCAAGTTAGGAGAACTAATGGGTCTTCATCAAAACTTCATTTTGACGTTTGTAATAAGAAAATGTTCTTACGGGTTTAAGTAAAAAAAAAAACCTCCTTTTTTGGGAGTCCTCATTCTTCCAATTAACAGAGAGATTTTCAGCTCCTTCTAAGTCGGTTATTGATAAAATGAGTGACTTCTGTAATGGATTTAATTAAAAAATTGACATATATTTGGGCGGTTGTCAGCTTATCATGAACAAGAGAATTTCCCCAATTTCTAGTCAGTTATTGATAAAATAAAGGACTGCAATAATGGTTTGATAAAATCAATTCCCCTTATTTCATCAGTTATTTAATAATTACAGTCCCTTATTTCTAGCATATTAGTGATAAGATAAGCGATTTCAATAATCGGTTGTATAAATGAAAAATACAGACTATTTTGTTGTCATAAATCACTAGCAAAGAGATTTCCCTTTTTTTTACTATTTGTTATAAATAAAATGAGAGATTTCAATTATGGGATTTTCTAGAAAAAACATCTTTTTGGGGGTTGTCAACTTATTAGTGGCAAGGAGAATTTCCCCAATTTCTAGTAAGTAATTGAAAAAAAAGGATTTTCTTTATGGGTTTTATAGAGTAAGATACGATCTTTTAGGGAGTGGTCAACTTATCATTAACAAAGAGAATTTCCCCTTCTCTTGGTCGTCGATTATATAAAATTAGATTTCAATAATGGGCGAATGAATAAAATACCATGTTTGAGGTTCATTGATAACACACAATATATGCTTGTAATTGTAAGATTGATAGAGCACCATAAGACATAATTTATACCTTTAAGGTGCATATTATTACATTTTTATATTAGGCCACATCCAAAATCTCAAAATATATTATTTCAAAGTTATTTTTGCATAGTTCTTTTAATATTAACCTCATTTTATTTGAGATTTTGAATTTCTTAGATATTAATAAAAATAATAAGAATAAATATTTAAAATAAACTTTAAATATTATCTACTTTTTTTCTAATTTAGCGAATTGTGGAGTTAAATATTTTATTTTCTTATTATTTCTTAAATTAAATGGCATGAAATAATAAATTTTTTAATTTCTAATTTAGTGAAGAGAAGTTATTTAAGTTAAAATCAATAAAATGGGGCCCACTATGGGTGGCTAACATAGAGGAGTTGATGTGCCAAAGCATGCTCACATAGAAACAAGCTAAAATGCCTAATTAAGGGGAGTAATTATTTAGATTGAGATGCTTGAATGGGCTGCATATATGAGACTAAGTTATTCTGCTTACTTTCTAAGTGAAGTGGCACGCTATGAGGTGTTAGAGCTCTTGATTCAATTGGGAGTGCCAATCATCACTTAAAGCACCTAGGTATGTTGCACACTAGAATAAGATGAAAATTTATCTTATTTTTTGGGGGCATCCTAGTTGTTGATCAAAATAGTTCTAATGGACCAAAATCAAAATGCATAATGGAATCCTTTTGATGCGTGGTGCGATCTGAGACATTAGATCAAAGTCTAAGCAATGTTTCATCTATGCGCGATACTGTAGCGTCACTAGAGCGCTTTGATCATGACTTAAAGGTAAAAATTCTTTTATTTTCTTTTATTCTTTTTCATTGACTGAATTTCAAGAGGCAATCTTGATGGATATTATGTGGCATATAAGCCAATTACACTTTCATGTGTCTTGTTTATGTTCATTGAAATGAAATTTATTTATTGTCATTCTTGTATGATGTTTGTCATAAAGTTGATGAGCATATATGATGACTAAGTTAATTATGATAAGATCATAATACAATAATTACTAGTCTTTAAATACATGTTTTAAACATTCCTATTTGTGGGATATTTAAGAAGAGCACTATCGGATGCAAGTCATATGATGAGTATGGCTGATCCTATAGTCATCGATATAGAGACACTAAGGATAGAAGGCTTGTTGACCTCATTTCCCAACAAATCCGACGTCCAAGCCCAAATCAACCTCTTTATATGTTCTCTCTCTTTGTCAATGAATGTATTCCTAGACATTCTCAATCAATCGAGCCTTCGATAATTATTTCCTTGAATCTTGCAATGTAAAAGTGTTCTCAACTTATTTCCACACATATGAAGCATTTTAAATCAATATCTCATTGAAAGAATCATGATAATTTGTTGCGTGAATCATGATACGAAGAATATGTAGGTGCAAAAAACCTTGATCCTCTAAGATTGGATCATTTTCTTTGTCATATTTTCATCAATATTTTATCATCTTGTGGCAACTTTGATTTTAGAATGGTAAAGTAAGATAATTTAATTTTTTTCACTTTCTCTCTCCTTGAAAATGACTTTCTCTCTCTAAACTTTCTCATCAATTTTTCCATGGATTTAAATTTGACTTTTATGATTTTTGATTCCTTAAAAAGATCTAAAACCTAAACTCTAGTTCTCTGGGGATATGACATGTTCTCAATAATTATGTTTATTCTATCTTAATTTCAAGAGAATTTTGTTTTTTTTTTTTGACCTGTTGAGGTGTACTTTCAACGAACGCAAAAATTTGGCTTGTTTAGTCAAATTAGAGGGTGAAAATCAAGTCGTCTAGATTCAAAAACATAATGAAAAGTGATAAAACTGTAATTATGTATGCCATTCAACCATGGATGCCAATTCATTGGCAAAGTTTTTAGCATCAAGAGTTAATCCCAGTTTGATTTATTCATATAGATAAGCATGCAAACAACAAGCAGCGTATAGCTCATCTTATCATTAAGTTCAAGCACGGGGGATGGCCACAAGACGAAGTGGCGTCTTTCTATGAATAGTTATCCCCGGACTCTCTTCCATGTCAAGATCTTCAGGAGTTTTCCCAGTTTGATTTATTCATATAGATAAGCATGCAAACAACAAGCAGCGTATAGCTCATCTTATCATTAAGTTCAAGCACGGGGGATGGCCACAAGACGAAGTGGCGTCTTTCTATGAATAGTTATCCCCGGACTCTCTTCCATGTCAAGATCTTCAGGAGTTTTCCCAGGAGGCATTTCCCAATCAAAGTTCTTCAGGAGACCAGCCAGAGCAAGCTCAAGCTCGCATAGAGCGAACCCGTATCCGGGGCACATCCTCCTCCCTGCTCCGAAAGGCAGGAATTGCATATCTTTACCCCTCGGATCGAAAGAAGTCGACAGAAACCTCTCCGGTGAAAACTTCTCCGGAGAGTCCCACCATTGCTCGTCTCTAGCTATAGCCCACGCGTTGATGAAAACTTGAGTTCCAGCAGGAACGTCATACCCATTGAGTTGGGTATCTGAGATGGCTTCTCGAGGGAGAAGGAGAGGCGCTGGCATGTGCAAGCGGAAGACTTCCTTGAGGAGTGCATGGAGGAGTGGTGCTTTGACGCAGTCCTCTTCCCTACCGTTCACATGGCGGAGCTCTTGCTGGATTTTTTGGAGGAGGGTAGGGTTTTTTATGAGCTCCGACATGGCCCATTCGAGGACCACATAGGCTGTGTCTGTTCCACCTGCGATTATATCCTGCAATAAACTAAGGATTCAAGTGTGGAAGTGTGGGGTTAAAATTGAGGGATTCAGAGGGAACATGATCTAGGGGGAGAGAGAGAGAGAGAGAGAGAGAGAGAGAGAGAGAGAGAGAGAGAGAGAGAGAGAGAGAGAGAGTAGAACCATTTCAAGGATGACCTAGCCAGAACAAGGGTGGGAGAGAGAGAGAGAGAGAGAGAGAGAGAGAGAGAGAGTAAAGCCATTCCAAGGATGACCTTATTAGGAGGGTGAGAGAGACACACAGAGAGCAAGCCATTCCAAGGATGACTTTCATAGGAGGCTGAGAGAGAGAGAGGGAGAGAGAGAAAGTAGAACCAGTTCAAGGATGACCTAGTTGGAAGGAAGGTGAGAGAGAGAGAGAGAGAGAGAGAGAGAGAGAGAGTATATAGCTTATCCAAGGATGACCTAGACAAAAGGATGGTTTTAGAGAGAGAGTAGAACCAGTTCAAGGATGACCAAGCTGGAAGAAGGTTGAGAGAGAGAGCATGTCTAGTCTAAGGATGACCTAGAAAGGAGGGTGAGAGAGAGAGAGATATGAGTGTTAGGGTTTAATTCTATGAGTGGACATGTATATGCATTAAATTTAGATTCTAAGTTATCATAATGATGAAACCAATTAGAATGATGACTAAAAAGGATTATCCCTCTCCATAAGCATATAAATTCAAGGAACCACAGTTCTTGATTTACCATGGTAGGAATATCCAGTGAGTCTCAAGATGAATTTAAAATTTCCTTAGAGCCCCCCATTGCAATCCCTTAGAGAAGCTCAAGCTTTTCCTACCATGGTGACTCAAGGACTATGGCCCCCTTCAATTGACCCTCTTTAGTCATAAACCTTGGTGCTCTTATCATAAACTTAGCCTCTCTATTCATGCTTTTTAGTCACCGCATTTAAATGCATGCTGTGATCCCTTAAAAATCTTAAATGAATGTAGTAGTTATGAAGCTATGATAGCTTAAAATTTACAAGGATGGCCAGACAGAAGGGAAGAGAGAGAGAGAGAGAGAGAGAGAGAGAGAGAGAGATATTCCAAGGATGGCCTGACAGAAGGAAACGGATAGAGGAAAGGAGGATTTTTAGGAGAGAGGAGAGACACTGGAAGAGGTCCGAGGATGACTTATGGAGAGGGAGAGGGGAGAGCGGAAAGGAGGGTATTAAGGGGGGAGGAGAGGGAGAGAGAGACTAGAACCAGTCCGAGGATGGCTTAGAGAGAGGGTGAGGAGAGAGACGAAAGGAGGGTATTTAGGGGACAGGGGAGAGAGAGAAACACGAGAACCAGTCCACGGATGACTTAAAAAGAGGAAGAGCGGAGAGAGGAAGGGAGGGTATTCAGGGGAAAGGAGTGAGAGAGAGAGAGAGACAGAGATACTAGAACCAGTCCAAGGATGACTAAGAGAGAGAGAGAGGAAGAGGGGAGAGAGGAAAGGGGATACTAAGGAGAAAGGAGAGGAACAATCGAGTAACTCCAAGGATGACTTGCAGAGTAGGAAAAGAGGAAAACAATATTTTATTTTATTTTTTGGGCGGGGGGGAGAGAGAGAGATGCTAACCATGGAGATAGACTTGACTTCATCTCTGGAGAAGGCATAACCGCCATCCATGTCTGCAGACCTTAAAAGGAGATCAACAAAATCAACCTCTTCTCCTCTGTCCTCCCGCTTCTTCCTCTCATGCTCAACCAGTATCTCCTCAAGAAGCTCATCCCTCACCTCCACCAGCTTCTTCAACCGCGAGCTCCCTCCACAAGCCCTAATCATCCACCCGAACTGCGGAAAAATATCCTCCAAACTGGGCTCCGTGATTAAAGCCACGGCCTCTTTGAATATCTCTCTAAACCTCCGGCTCCTCTCTTCTCTCTCTACACAATTCCCAGCGATAATTCTGCCAATCACTCCACTGGAGAAACCGTACAAAATCTCGCTCATATTCAAAGACCCCGAAGAACAAGAGGCAGAGATCTTCTCCACCAGAAGCCTAACTTCTTCTTCCATAATCTTGCGGAGAGATTGAACCCTAGAAACGGAAAGGAGATTCACAACTAAGAACTTTCTAGCTTGTCTCCAGTGCTCGCCATACGGAGCAAAACTCACGTTGCGAGATCCGTAAGAGTAGACTGATCCGGCAGGAGAAAATGATCTGGAGCAGAAGTTCAAGTCCTGGTTTTTCAGCACTTCTTGGGCTGCTTCAGCGGAAGAGACGATGAGCGTCGGTTTTTTGCCGAAGTAAAGAAGCATGGTGGGTCCGAATTTCTTGGAGAGATCTCTGAGGGGATAGTGAGGGAGAGAGGATAGGAGATGAAGATGGCCTATGAAGGGTAATTTTCGTGGTGATGGAGGAAGATGGGTGTTTCTTCTGTGATGGGTTTTCAGGAAGGAGTAAGAGAAAAATAGTAAGATAGAGAAGAGGAGGAAGAGGAGAGGGGAGGATAGAGAGGAGTGTCTCAGAACATGGAGAGCTCGTTGGATTTCCTCCATTTCAGGGGACCTCCTTGGAAGGAAGTGGAAGGATAGATATCAAGGGACGAACCTCTCCCTCTTTCTCTCTCTCTCTCTCTCTCTCTCTCTCTCTCTCTCTCTCTCTCTCTCTCTGAGTTTCAGCTGTCAACCTCACCATCATTTTCATCTTTATGTCTGGTAGTATAGACTACTAAGGCTTGTGGAAGACTTCCACTAAAATATCCTTAAAAGAGAATTCTAACTGTCCCATTTTCTGACATCTGTCACATACACAGACACACACTCTGGAAAGAGAGAGATAGAGTTAAAGAAGATACCATATAGAGGTGACCCAATAGGCCCGCTAGGCCCATTAGGTTCTACATTCATGTGACCTTGTCCCTTCTTCTTCTTCTTCTTCTCTCTCTCTCTCCCTCTCTCTCCCTCCCTCTCTCTCTCCCTCCCTCTCTCTCTCCCTCCCTCTCTCTCTCTCTCTCTCTCTTTGTCTATTCCTATCCTTATTTTTGTACATCGTATGTCTCTTCGTCTACCTTCTTCTCCCTCCATAAAACCATGTTCTTCATTGCTTGACAAAGATTATGCTGTTTATCTCATGTTCATCTTTCTCTGCTTTGTTTCTTCAAATGGTATCAGAGCCATGGTTTGTTCCTTGGCTTTACTATGTCGTCGTCGTCGCCATCCTCCTGCTGCCTTTTAGATCGTCTCTTTGATGTCGCCGTCGATGGCTCGCTACTGCTGATTGCCCGCTTCCCTGCAGATGCCTCCCTATCGCCTCTAGCACTGCCCTCTTGTCCGACAAAATGTCGCTTTGCGCCCGGCAACACTTTGCTGCCAGTTCAGCCCTGTTCAGCCGTCCCTTCTACTTCTAGCACTGTCGTGTTTTCAAGCAAACGTAATCCTACCTCCAGAGTTGCCCGACTACCATGGCACCATTGTTGTTGGCTTCTCATGCCGTAAATTCTGCCAAGGGGCCCTAGACGCTGCCCACAGTGGAGGCAGATGCTTCAACCTTGGCAACCACCCGTAGAGCCCCAGCTGCCACCATGGACAAGCTCTGCTACCTTATCCGCCGCCGAGGTGTCCTCTGCTGTTGTGGCCGCTAATCTACAGTCCTACCCCACGGTGTGCCTTTCCTACTGCCCGTGCCACCATAGGGCGACCCTTCTGCTTCACTGGATACCAGTCGGCCTTGATGCTCTTGCTGGTCCTTTTGCCCTGCCAGTCAGCCCTGCTAACCCTGACGGGTTGAGAAGTTCTTCTACCTTGTTGGTCATCAATTGCCCATGGCGCCCTTCCTGTGGCCAATTGGTCTCGCGATCCACCTACTGTCAGTCCTCTTTTTGCCCTATGACCAAGTCCTACCTACCTCCAGCTTGCCTCCTTCCAGACACCTCGCGTCTAAGCCCGACTCTTGTCTTGCCATACACTGGCATGTGCCACATATCTGCCCGCCTGTAGCTCTATCTGAGCCATTGCCGGCCTGCTTATATCCACATCCTGACTGCCCCGTCGATGTCCATGCGGCCATTTCCAGCAGTAGGTTGTCCTTGTCGATGTCACCACCATGAGTTTATGATTCGCTCTGACTCACACGCCGAGATGGTGGAGAAATCAATTCGATGAATGAGATTCGGGAGAGGGAGAACTCAGACTGAATCGGGATTGAGCGAGATGTTCATTTATCAGTGAAATCGTTGAATACATTGGGTATTTATAAATTGTCCAATACGAAGAGGAGAGAGAGAGAAATGGTCTCCAACGACCTCCTGATTAAAGCATAACTACCTGAAACAGAAAAAGCAAAAGAACTGCCGCTGAGCTGGAGCACCTTCCATCAATCTCCTCGTTGCTCTATCTCCTGCACACGAGTGTTACGTATACCAATGTGACCTCGCATTTCTTGGAATTTCATCTTTCTAAGAGCTTTAGTAAATATATCCACTAACTGATCTTCTGTCCCAATAAAGCCGATTTCTATTTTCTTATCTTCAACACACTATCGAATGAACTGATATCGGGTGTCAATGTGTTTAGCTCTATTGTGATGGACTGGATTCTTACTCAACGTAATTGATGATTGATTGTTCAAGATTAACTTCACCGTCATTTTTCCATTATTCATCAATTCACCGATCAGGCAATTCATCCATACGGCTTGACAAGTAGCCGTAGTTGTAGCAATATATTCGGCTTCACAAGTAGACAAAGGGACTATACTCTGTTTCTGTGATGACTAGCTGACTGTCATTCTTCCAAAGAAGAAGATATGACCTGAAGTGATTTTCCGACCACTACAATCTCCTGCAAAATCACTATCGTTGTACCCAATTAGTTCTGGATTTGATTCTCCCTTTTTGTAGAATAATCCGTAGTCCTCTGTCCCCTTTACATATCCTAGTACTCGCTTCACCCCATTATAATGCTCCTGATTCTGATTTTCCATATATCTGCTTAATATTCCCATTGAGAATAGAAGATCCGGCCTCGTGTGAGTCAAGTATCGCAAACTTCCAATTAGACGTCTGTATTCTATGGAATTTACCCTTGTACCTCCTTCTCCATTGGTAAATTTTTCTCGAGTTTCAACTGGGGTTGTCGTTGCATTACATTCTGTCAATTTCTCATGATTAAGGAGCTTTTGTGCATAGAGCACTTGGGACGGAAAGATAAAATTCCTACCTTGCTTGACTTCAATACCCAAGTAAGAACTAAGAGAGCCTAAGTTGCTCATATCAAACTTCCGTTTCATCTCTGCTTTGAATACCTCTATGACATCAGAGCTTGATCCTGTGACAATTAGATCATCCACATAGACTCCAACAATTAGAGTATTAGCATCCAATTGTTTGAGATAAAGAGATTGTTCATAGCTGCTCTTGACAAAGCCAAGTGAGGTCAGACATGAATGAAGCTTGAAATACCAACCTCTCGAAGCCTACTTCAATCCATACAAGGCCTTTCTTAATCGTAACTCATGTCCTTCCTTTCCTTTGATTAAGAAACCTTCTGGTTGCTTCACATATATTTCTTTGTTAATTTCCCCATTCAAGAACGCTGACTTGACATCAAGGTGATGGATTTTCCATCGCTTTAGTGCTGCGAATGCAATTAGAATCCTAATTGTCTTAGATCGGACAATAGGTGCAAAGACATCCTCATAGTCTATCCCTTTTCTATGTGAGTATCCCTTTACAACCAGTCAGGCCTTGTGTTTGATGACCTCTCCCTGTGAATTCTTCTTCAGCTTGAAAATCCACTTTAGTCCAATTGGTTTGCAATTTGGTAAAAGATTTTCCAATTCCTAGGTGTTGTTTTGATCGATAACCATCATCTCTTTTCTCATGGCCCGTCTCCATACCTCTTCTTTAGCAGCTTCTGAGTAGGTGAGAGGTTCTTCACCTGAGAGTAGACACACTTGCTCATCATGTGTGATGGGAGTAGTCTCAGTATATAAGTCAATCAACGACCCGTATCTGGTGATTGATTGCCTTCAGATACACTTGGAGATGTTATTTCTTCATGAGGAGTGGAAACCCCTGTTTCTTCACCAAGGTGGTCAACTTCATCTACATGTGTTTGATCAAAGAGAAAATCAAGTAAGAAGGTGAGTGTGTTTGAGTTTTCACCTTGCGTTGACCAAGTCCACTTTTTCCTTTTTCAAATATTACGTCATGGCTGATGATTACTTTAGAGTTGACCGGGTCAAAGCATTGATATGCCTTTGAACCAAGCTCATAGCCAATGAAGATCATAGCCTTGCTTCTGTCTTCTAGCTTACTTAGATGCCCCTTCGTTTCCTTCACATGGACAATTGATCCAAAAGTCCTCATATGATCAACTGAAGGTCTTCTCTTAGTCCACTTCTCGTGAGGAGTTTGACCCAGCAAACTCTTGGTGAGTGAACGATTGATAATATATATTTTTGTACTTACTGCTTCTCCCCATAGCTCTTGAGGAAGGTTCTTTTCTTTTAGCAGAGCACGTACCATGGGCAATTACAATCCTTTTTTTCCTTTCAACTACCCCCTTCTGCTGAGGTGAGTAGGGAGCAACCAGTTGTCTTTTGATGCCATGATTAAGACAATAGCTTGAAAAATCTGAGTGTCTTTAACTTCACTCCTTTTTTGTCTTTGCTACAGTTTTGAACCATTTGAAGGCTTCAAATGCATCAGATTTCTTCTACAACATTGTCACCCAAGTTAATCGTGTGTAATCGTCAATAACGAGGAGGAAATAATTACTTCCTCCTAGAGTAGGTGGTGATATAGGTCCACAAATGTCAGCATATATTAGTTCAAGAGGCTCAGTTGCTCAATACCTAGAGTTCAGCGAAAAAGGTGTCCTGTGGTGTTTCCCTGCCACACAATCTCTGCAAAGTTTGTTGGGTACCTTGATCATTGGTAGTCCTTCAACTAAATGTCAATTCGACATCTCCTTCAGAGTATGAAAGCTTATATGTCTGAATCGGGAGTGCCAAAGCCAATCTTCAGAATGTTCCTCAGTTAGCATGCATTGATCCACTATGCTGAGCTTCAGCAAATAGAGTTGTCCCTCGGATCTATGCACTTCTGCAAAGAGATGACCGTTATGATTGAAAATGGTGAACTTACCTTCACCCATGATCATACGGTAGCCTTCTTCGTCTAATCGACCGAGGCTGATAATGTTTGCATCCAACTGTGGAACAAATAGGACATTGCAGAGTTGAAGAGTGCTTCCATTGTTTTGATTACTCTCAATAGATCCTTTTCCTTTGATTTGGATTCTTGAATTGTCACCAAATTTCACAAATCCAGTGGTAGATTCATCCAAATCACTGAAGAAATTACAGTAGCCTGTCATGTGGTTAGTTGCCCCAGTATTAAGATACCATAGAGCAGGATCAAACGATGCTTTCTCTTATCCATGAAGGAGCAAATCGCTTGCTTCTTCCACAATAGCCATAAGCGGGGAGGAGGTCGATATCACTGTATTAGATGTATTTATCGAGGCGGTTGCTGAGGTGGTTTTCGTCACATATGCCCGATCATCACGCGTCTTCTTTGCGCTCCTACATTCATACACCAAGTGACCGTATTTTTTACAATTATAACATTGAATTACCGATTTGTCAAATGGTTTCTTCTCTTTGTCTTCTTCAGCTCGTTAATTTCGTCCTCGACCTTGGCCTCGGTTTCTTCCTCTGCCACGTGATAACATGCTATTTATACATAAATTTACATGATTACTAATGCAAATAAAAGCATTAATTGTTCTAATTGTATACATGTTACCATATTTTAAGTATATTTCTATCATTTTTTATAATTTTATATTATGATCTAAAATACACCAAATTATGGATAAGTATGCATAGTTAAATATTATGATTTTAATCCTAATTATATTTAAGATCATAAATATGTATTAATGATGTAAATATAAGAGAAACGATCTTTATTAAAATTCATTTATTTTTATAAAGTAAGTTTAGAAAATACATGAATGTATTTATTTTATTAAAATTCATTCTCTTACTATTTTTATAATGATAGATTATTCAATTTCTGATCCAACAAACAAATTGAATTAATTTGGAGTTGTATTTTGAAAGTTATGATTTTTACAATTTTTAGGAATTTTATAGAATTTTTCTGAATTTATTTAAGTGTATTTTTGACGGGACGAGACCTTGAGGTCGTTGATTTCACACGGTCTCATGTCAAAAATAAAACCAAACTTATCAATTTTAGGGAATTAACTCGAATTGAGTGGCATAATGGTAAATAAGGGTCGAATCTATAGGGAAATAAGGAAATTCTTGATCAAATCGGACTATGAATTGATGATAGAAATTGGGGAAAATGATAAATTATGAAAGATAACTTCAAATCAATTCCACGGAATCAAGAATCATTGAATTTGGACTTGATTTTGTGGAGAAATCAAAAATCGAAGTGGAGAGAAAATTTTGGACGAAGAAATCACGATTTTGACAAAAATTAACTAAAATTAAACCTTAAATCCTAATCTAAATCGAAATTAAACATGATAGAAAGGTAGATTATGAAAATCGCTTCCACTAATCCCGAATAGCGATCAAATCGTCGCGATTAAACCTCTAATCGCCTTGAACACAAAGAACACAATGACGAGCTTAAAGCGTCGATTTTTCCCAATATTCTCAACCAAATCTCAATCTCAAGGGCTCCGGAGGTGCGGAAATGAATGTAGAACATGATGAGATCGATAAAAATGAGAGGAGAGGTGTCTAGACGGATCAATTAGATTGATTTCCAACTCAAATACATAAAAATCGGAAGAACATGCCTTATTTATAGGCAATTTGGGCGTAACCGTCCGATGGGTACATTTAATCTTCATCAACGATCTAAATCAGTCAATTAGTAACACCAATTTGTTTTAAACTTCGTTTTTGATGATGAACACTCCCAAGTGAACTCACATATCCATCTCACTTTCCATTTTTTCTCCCACATGTGTTTATACCTTCACTACACTTCATTTGCTACACACTCTCTTCAGAAATTCTAAACTCCTCCACATCATCACTCTAGTCTTCTGAAATGCTTAAAAAAAAGAGAGGAGAAAAGTCAAAAGAAAGAGAGAAATAAGAAGTTATAAGAAGGAAAATAAGTGGGAACATCTTCTAACTTTATCTCTACCTCTACTATCATCTCCACCATCTACCCTATCCATCATCATCCACATCACTTGGGAGTATAATCATCATAAGTGGTACCTTCTTTGATTTTATAATCCACTTTGTTTTATCAGCATGTTTGCTTTTAGCCAAGTCATACCCTTAGAAATAGTATCTTTTATTTCCTTTAGCCTCCTCACACAATGCATCCAAAGATAGGAATCCTTTTGAATTGCACTCTTTTAAAGAGAGAAGAGAGTTGAGGGGAATTCTAAGTACCAAGTATCCTCCATTTTGAGGGAAAGAGTTATGTGTTTATGGAGAGGATAAGGAATTACATCCACTCATGAGAGAGTGAGGATATTTTCATCACCATAGCATCATACCTTAGATAGGCTCACCTTGATTACAATCAAGAAGTAGACTTCAGCATTAGCCAATGATCACTACCCTAACATGCGCTAAAGAAGTCAACCTAGAGATGGAATCTAGATCATTAGGGCCTACACTATGAGGAAAACGTGATCATACATTTATACACTTCACCTTTTTAGTAGTAGGATCAAAGGATGAAAAGACCTTCTAGGGAAATCATATAGTAAATTGCTAAGAGACTAGCAACAATTTAAGTTGGGGGGTGTGATAACATGCTACATTAACATAATAAAACATGATTTTTGATGCAGATTAAGGTATAAATGGTTTCATTTACAAGCATCTTATCATACTTATGTGTATTTTTCTATCATTCTATGAAAAAGTCACTATAATATCAAAACTACTTTAAATTAGGGTTAAATATGATGATTTAAAAGATAAATAATTGATAACCCATCTTTACTTGAGATTATAAAGGTTTTAAAGTTAAAATAATGAGAGAAAAGGTTTTTATAAACATTTATTTACTTTTTTAAGTTAAAATCGTTAGATAAATAAATGTAGTTTTGAAATAATATTTAAAACTCTCATTATTTATTAATTTTGACTTTTTAGAATGATAGATAATTAAATTTCGAATCAAATGAAAGAAATTTGGATTAATTTAGAGTTATATATTAAAAGTTATGAATTTTCTAATTTTTAGGGATTTTTCTGGATTTTTTGAATTAAATTTGCGATTTTTAAATGTTAAAATTAAGTAAAAAATGCAAAAGGGTTTATTATTTCGCGCGGGTCCACGTGTATGCGACGTGACACTCCGGACCACGTGGCAGCGCCACACGAGCCCACGCGGCGCCTACGCGGCATGGTGACGTGTGCGAATATTTACATATATATTTTATATAGTTATAGTGTATAAAGTTCAGCCTTCCGTATATCGGAAGGGTATTCAACCTTTAGAATCGTCGCACTATTTAAACCCGATAATCGATTTTAATTCTCTCCGTGTGGGACTAAGTTCCATGGAGTTATTTGTATGCAAGTGACGTGGCCACTCTCGGTGCGTTGGATTGAGCGGAGCGAGGAACATCACGTGTTGATCGCGTGGACGCATGGTCCACCAGATCCGATCAATGCACGTGGCTTAAATGCATGCGTTATAACGGTCACAATTAAATCTGTCGGGGAGCATCATGATCGTCGGATCGCGATCCAACGGCGACAAATCGATGCATTTTTATAACGCATACACATCAAGCCTCAACAGAGCGTCCATTCGCGATCTGACGGCCAAGATCTCTTCGTAACGATTCATCTTGATACGTTTAATCTGGATCACTGATGAAGATTAAATGCACCCATCGGACGGTTACGCCCAAATTGCCTATAAATAAGGCATGTTCTTCTTATTTTTATGTATTCGAGTTGGAAATCAATATAATTGATCTGTCTAGACACCTCCCCTCTCATTTCTCTCAACCCCGTAATGTTCTACATTCATTTCCGCACCTCCGGAGCCCTTGAGATTGAGATTTGGTTGAGTACATTGGGAAAAATCGACGCTTAAAGCTCGTCATCGCGTTCTTCGTGTTCTAGGCGATTAAGAGGTTTAATCGCGACGATTTGATCACTATTTGGGATTAGTGGAAGCGGTTTTTCATAATCTACCTTCCTATCATGTTTAATTTTGATTTAGATTAGGATTTGAGGTTTAATTTTAGTTAATTTTTGTCAAAATCGTGATTTCTTCGTCTGAAATTTTCTCTCCACTTCGATTTTCGATTTCTCCACGAAATCAAGCCCAAATTCGATGATTTTTGATTCTGTGGAATCCATTTGAAGTTATCTTTCATAATTTACCATTTTCCCCAATTTCTATCATCAATTCATCGTCCTATTTGATCAATTTTAAAGAATACATCAAGAATTTCCTTATTTCCCTGTGGATTTGACCCTTATTTACCATTATGCAACTCAATTCGAGTTAATTCCCTAAAATTGGTAAGTTTGGTTTAATTTTTGACACGAGACGGTGTGAAATCAATGACCTCGCGGTCTCGTCCCGTCAAATGGCGCCGTCAAATTTTCGATTTTAAAAGTATTAAAAAGAATTAAAAAAGGCAAAAAGGGTTTGATTTATCGCGCGAGACCCGTGGGGATGCGACGTGGCATGCAAGGCCACGTGGTAGAGCCACGTGGACCCACAAGAGCGCCTGCGTGGCAGGGAGGTGACACGTGTGATATACATATTTATTTATATTATATATAGTTATAGTACATATAAGCATCCGTAAATCAGATTTAAGCTAACCGTCATATCCGCTCCACCTTATAAACCCGATCATTCTCTTTGATTTTCTCCGTGTGGGACTATGTTCACTCTTATTTTAAGTTTGGAGGACACGTGGCGAAGCATGGATCATCGGATCAAAGCGCGTGGATTATCGCGCGTGGATCGCGTGTACGCAAAGTCCACCGGATCACCATCAGCGCACGTGCCTTAACTGCGATTTAAGTGAAGATCTTGACATCAATCGCGACTGTCCATCAAGGAGTTATAATGGTCACTATTAATTGCAATCGGTGGACATTAGGATAAATCGTGACTGCCCGATGAAAATCCAGCAGACGCGATGAATCGACGCGTCCCGTCTCCACGCGATGAGGATGCATCTCAACCCTCCATCAACGATCGGACGTTCACGACTTAATCGCAATGATTCGATCAAGTGACATGTCATCTCGTCTGTTGATTGCGATTCGACCGTTGATCTGATGGTTACGCCTCTTTTCCTCTATAAATTGACTGGTTCTTGCGAACGGAACCTTACCCTTGGATTTTCGAGTGAAATTGAACTGTTTAGACACCACAATTCAAGTGTCCATTGCTTTATTTCTCTTCTGGACACATTTCCGCGTTCGAGGAATATTTGAAATCAAAAATTGATTGAAGGAATGAGGAGAAATCACATCTTGAACGCCATCTTCGTCTTCGAAATCGTGGAATGAAAAGCCATGAATCCAGTGATTAATTGGATTATTTCGAAGGCTATTTTGGGTTAGATTGCGTGTTTTCATATTAATCTTTCATCATTTAGTGTTAATTTTACATTTTGAATCATATATTAAGTTTAAATATGGTTTTACTTTTTGGTTTTTAATCATTTTCGCAATCGAATTTCTATTCCATTTTCGAACTTCAATTACTCCGCGAATTCTAATCCAAATCACTCAGTTTTTGATTCCGTGGATTCACAATTGAGTTATCTTTATTAACATCATAAATTTCCCAATTTCTAATCTCAATTCGGCATCCGATTTGATCAAATTTCAAAGATATCTCTCAAATTTCCCTAATTCTTCGTGGATTCGACCCTTATTTAGCATTATACCTTTCAATTCGTTAATTAATCTTAAAATTGGTAAGTTTGGACTTTTTTGACACGACATCGTGTGTATTCAACGACCATACACATATCATTTCGTCACCACGGCTGCGATGACGCTCTGCCACGCGATGAGGACTCCTCCTCGAAGGATATGTTGTCTTTACCTAGCGCCTTGACCAGTAGGACATGTTCCTCTTCACGAGACTCACGTTCTTTGAGCCGCAACTCATGAACAATGAGAGATCCAATTACCTCATCAAGACTCACCTTATCAAGTTCACTGTATTGATCCGAAGAGAGAGTAAGAACATCAAATTTGGGGGGCGTCGCTCTCAGGAATTGGCACACCAGCTCTTTCTCTTCCATCAGCTCTCCCAAATTCCACAGATCGGTGACGATGTGTGTGAATTCATTGCAAATCCACTACAGAGTCCGACTTGGAGATTGTGAGTATCTCTAAATCGCGTCTAAGTCCTTGGATGCATTACTGGATCACTTTGTTCACGCCGAGATTCCACTGAGGCAAGATCTCCCAATTTTCTTTAGCTGACTTCCTCGCGTCGAGGATTCCTAGAAGATCTTCTAGAACGCCGCTCATTATCACTGCAAGCACTTGACGATTCTTCTTCTTCGACGTATTTTCATCGAGAATAACCTGCGACAAATTGTGAGAGTCTAGGTATACCTCCATGGTCATGGACCCTACACGATAGTTCATCTTTGACAGCTTGAGAGACAGCACCGATGCTCCCATTTCTCCATCCGTAGATTTCTTTACCATTCTTGATTCTTCGGAAGATCGATTCGCTCTGGTACCAATTGCGAGTTTATGATTCGCTCTGACTCTCAAGCTGAGATTGTGGAGAAATCAATTCGATGAACGCCATTAGGGAGAGGGAGAACTCAGACTGAATCGAGATTGAGTGAGATTTTCATTTATCAGTGAAATCATTGAATACATTGGGTATTTATAAATTTTCCAACACAAAGAGGAGAGAGAGAAAGGGTCTCCAACGACCTCCGTAGTGCGCACCCATCGCACATGACGTGTCTTTATCTAGACCGTCATAACTCCCCTCATCCAATGCTCCTGATTAAAGCATAACTACCTGAAACATAAAAAGCAAAAGAACCAACGCTGAAGATGGAAGATCGTTGAATGCTTGTAACTGCCGCTAAGCTGGAACACCTTCCATCACAATCATCGTTTTCAATTCTCGGCCTCTACGTACATGACTCGACACTCACCTGAATTGGATTCACATCAGCTCCTATGCACCGCCACCATCCTCTAGCCGTTCCCTCAATTATCTCCATGGCCAACATCCCTTGGCAACACGTCCCTTGGGAAGCGTCTCATCGACAACCATCTTCTGGCATCTCCTTGGCCAACACTATTCGAGCCATTATCTCCTCAACAACCTACCTTGAACATCTCATGGGATTCCAATAATACTCTCGATGGCAAGTACGTCAGGCCCTGGTACTCCATTGATGGATTAAGGAGTTTATCTTACATCCATCTTCCTCTCCTTTCTCCCTTCATAGAGTGTCATATTAGCTTTTGGCCATTTTTGAGTTGTAATCTTTTAGATTTATCTAAAAAACATATGCATGATAACAATTTCCTTGTAGAAATTTTTTTTGGTGATTTTAAAAAGGGATAATGAAAGGGATGGAGTCCATGAAAAGAAAGATTTTATTGGGGTTATATCAAAAGCATGAATAGAGATAGAGAGAGAGACATCAAGGTATTTTAGAGGAGAGTGGTTGATAAATTATTATAGAAATTTCTATTGTGACATCTTAGAAAAGTTATCACATACATAATACATATAGACTTAGAGAGAGAGAGGCATATGAAGTACAATCCCATCTTGTTTCTTGGAAATTATTTTTAAAATTTTCCTAAAACTTGACTTCTTAGGAATATGAGGTACTATCCCATCTTGTTTCTTGGAAATTATATTTTTAATTTTTTCTTAAAAACTTGATTTCTTAGCAATATGAGTTTCCCATCACAACCTTGATCTAGTTGGGGTATAAGAAAAGGACATCTTTGCAACAATACTCTATCCAGAGCTAGATTAGTCTTTGAATATTGATAACATAAAAGTTATATGTGCATTCACATCATAATTTATTACTTTTAGTGCATAATTGGAGTGATTATGATGCATTCTATAAGTTCTTATGATATTTTTGTCTACATCATGTCATTTAGCCTAGTCCACAAATTACACAATCTTCAAGCAAACTATGTGCATTAATCTTGTTTGACTTTTTCCAAGATCAATTGACGTGAAATTAATCATATTATTTAAAATTTTCTAGTGGAAAGATAAGGATGCAACGAATGATGAGAATAGTGACAAAAAATGAGAATTGAATCAAATTCAAGCGTTCAATTGTCTTAGTTTAACTTTCAAAGTCAAACTAGTGTTTGTGGCTAAAAAGCATCATAAAACTCCAAATTATTATTTCAGATGTCATGTGAAATAGGATTTTTTTATTTCCATGACCTCAAAGTTTAATTATGAATTTTTCATGCTTTCTAATTTTTTCATGATTTCTTGAGATACTTATGGGTTTTCACGTTGATAGAATCTAGATTTTGAATAAATTGAGAAATAAGGTCGTTCAGCTTGGTTGGCTTGAATTATCAACACAAGGTTGATCTTCAGATGTGGTGTAATTTGTGTCTACATTGAGATCTTCATCAGACTGATTTTTTTTACTATGTATATTATGCCATAAAATATGATTGTCAAATAGAACTGTTCTGCAAATATTCACAACATTGATTTGTGAAATTATTCTCTTTACCACAGGTCATGGTGAGATAATTTTCTAAAGCAAACAGACAATTTCAATGGACCTTGTAATTTGTCAACTCAACCTATTTTAATTTTTTCAATCATAAGAAAAATGTAAAACCAAGCATTACATTACATGCCTCTACAAAACTACTAGAAATCAATTTTTATAGTGTCATAGTGATGCTGCACGACATGCAAGACAGGTCGCACCTTTGGCGACAGGGAGATTAGGTGCCGCCACGATGGCTAAGAGTTGCGATGGTGGTTGATAACATACTATATTAACATAATAAAACATGATTTTTGATGCATATTAAGGTATAAAATATTTCATTTCCATGCATGTTATCATACTTATGTGTATTTTTCTATCATTCCATGAAAAAGTAATTATAATCTCAAAATACCTTAAATTAGGGGTAAATATGATGATTTAAAAGATAAATTATTAATAACCCATCTTTACTTGAGATTATAAATGTTTTTAAAGTAAAAATAATGAGAGAAAACGATTTATAAACATTTCTTTACATTTTTCTTAAGTTCAAAATCCTTAAAAATAAAATAAAATTTAAACCTCTCATTATTTATCAATTTTTATCTTTTAGAATGATAGATAATTAAATTTCGAATCAAATGAAAGAAATTTGCATTAATTTGGAGTTATATTTTAAAAGTTATGAATTTTATAATTTTTAGGGATTTTTTTGGCTTTTTCTGAATTAAATTTGCAATTTTAATGTTAAAAATAAATAAAAAAATGCAAAAAGGGTTTAATATTTCGCGCGGGTCCACGTGGATGCGACGTCGCACTCCGGGCCACGTGGGCCCACGCGGCGCCTACGCGGCAAGGTGACATATGCACATTATTTATATATATTTTATATAGTTTATAGAATATAGCCTTCTGCTTATCAGACGGGAATTATTAACCCTCCGATAGGATGCACCTTATAAACACGATATTCTCTCTTAATTTTCTCCGTGTGGGACTAAGTCCCACACAGTTTATTTGAGTGCAGGACACGTGGCTGAAATCAGGGCGTTGGATCACAATCGGAGCGTGCCGATCGAGTGGACGCGCGGTCCACCGGATCCGATCAACGCACGTGCTTTAATTACAAGCGTTATAACGGTCCTGATTGGATCTTACGAGGAGCATCGTGATCGTCAGATCACGATCCGACGGCGGAAAAAGGGCGCATTTTATAACGGACATCTGCGCGGATCATCTAGGCCGTCGATCGAGATCAGACGACTACGACTTATTTGAAACGGTCCACGATGGACCGTACCATTGTAATCGTCGATCGTTTCGATCAGACGGTTACGCCCAAAATATGTATAAAAGGAGGGGTTCTTCCGATGTTATAAGCATTCGAGTTGGAATTCAATCTAATTGGGTTGTCTAGACACCTCCCCTCTCGTTTCTCTTGATCTCAACATGTTCTACATTCAATTCCGCGCCTCTGGAGCTCTTGAAATCAAGATTTCATCGTGTAGATCGGTAAAAATTCCAGCTTGAACTCATCATGGCATTCTTCGGTATTTTCGTCGATTAATCGGTTTAATCGAGCTAATCCGATCGCTAATTGTGGTTAGTGGAAGCGGTTTTTACCAAGAATTAGTTTATTTAAGTTTGATTTCGATTTAGATTAGGATTTTCGACTCTGAAATTTTCTCTCCACTTCGAATTTCGATTTCTCCGCGAAGTAAAGTCCAAATTCAATGATTCTTGATTCTGTTGAATCAATTTGAAGTTATCTTTCATAATTTATCATTTTCTCCAATTTCTATCATCAATTCATCGTCCGATTTGATCAATTTTGAAGAATACATCAAGAATTTCCTTATTTTAGTGTGGATTCGACCCTTATTTACCATTATGCCACTCAATTCGAGTTAATTTCCCAAAATTGGTAAGTTCGGTATTATTTTTGACACAAGACCATGTGAAATCAAGGACCTCGCGGTCTCGTCTTGTCAAATGGCATCGTTGCCAGGGAAATAAGGCAATTTTTGATCAAATTAAGTCAATTTTCTTAATTTTTCTCTTAATTTCTTGAAATTCACGCAACTCAATCGTATTTTGAGTGATCCAAAGTAGAAATCAATCTTTGAGATCCTTAATTCGACAAGATTAAGTGATTTTTGCCCTTTTTTTAAGGATTACGGGTGATCACTTCTTCAAAATTGGCGTTCGAACGCATAACTCTCACGGAGACTGACATTCAGGTACGATTGATCTCAATTTCTAATATATTTTAAGTATTTATATGATATTATCCATCTAAATATTCGATCCACTCTTCATGAGAAGACGAACAACCTGGAGAGTACGGAATAATCCCCTAGAAATAGACCCCTTTGAACGATCCTCGCAAACTCCCGAAGCTACCGAGACCGACACTATCGATAACGACTCAACTTTTGATCCAACTGAACAAGTAGAAATGGCGCGGAATGATGAGCGAAATGCCAGGAAACGCCTTAGTGACTATGCTAGGCCCGTCCTCCAGCGACCCGTCACTAGAATTCACATACCCTTGGGAAGAGGGGCCAATTTTAGAATAGACTCCCATGTCATGAGCATGCTTCCTATCTTCCATGGTAAGCCTTCCAAAGATCCCTATAGACATGTAGATGAGCTTTCCCAAATTTGTGAAACAAATCACCTTCAAAATGTCCCCGCCGACACTATGAAGATGAAACTCTTTCCCGCTACCCTTAGAGATAGAGCCAAAGACTGGTTTTCAAAATTAGGGAAGGAATTCACAAGTTGGATCGAGATGGAGGAAGAGTTTTTGAGAAAATACTATTCCGTAGGAAAAACCACCTCCGTCCGAAAAGCCATCCGAGAGTTCACCCAAGGCTCGAGTGAAACCTTCCACGAGGCCTGGGAAAGATTAAGAGATATTACGAGAGAGTGTCCACACCATGGAGTGTCTAACCACGAATTAACTCAAATATTTTATGATGGGTTAGGCTCACAAGATAGATATCTTTTGGATGCAGCTAGCGGCGGCACCTTCATGAGCAAATATGAAGACGATGCGATGGATCTCATCGAAACGGTGGCGGAAAATAGTCATCAGAATGCGGCGAAACCACTTGGAAGAGTTGCAATGCCAAAAGCTCTCGACGCCAAATCAGCGGAGACGGGGATGCTCCTTGAAAGGATCGACAAAATGGCGGAAGTCCAGAACCTACTACTGGACAGACTCAACATCCGCAACGGTTCCGAAGGACTCGCCCCCGTCTCACTCCAAGAAGCGTCACCATGCGTGACTTGCTCGAGATTCGACCACGTCGAATTAGATTGCCCTGTGATGGCAATCCAAGGGCAAAGAATGTATAGACAAGGTCCATCGGGAGGACCAAGTCAACAAGGACGACCCAATTATCCAGGTAATTATCCTAACCAATATAATACCCCTATTTTTAATAATTCTTCACAGAATAACGGATATAGGAGGAACAAAAATCGACCCTATCCTCCACAATATAACGGTCAGCAGTCCTACCCTAATCAAAGACAGTCGTCGTTCGTCTGGCCAACTCAACCTGATGGATACACGCAAGCCCCACGCCAGACCACGTCGGCATCCGACCTGATCCTCGGTGCTATCTCGCAGCTAATGGAGCAAATGACGAGGATGAATTCATGCGTGGACGAAATTCAAGACTTGTCAAGACGAATGTCTAACCGACAACAGACAAAAAGGGTAAGCAAGTAACTTTTACTGACCAGTTACCCTCGCAGGCCACAGAAAATCCAAGAAACCAAGGAGCCTCGTCTACCCAGACACACAATATCAACCATGTACACATCGACATGGAAGCCATAGAGACATCATTGGCCATATCAAGCCTTCGGAGTGGGAAAGCTCTCGCGGATCCATACAAGGATCATCCTTTCCATCAAGGCCAAAACAAAGAAAAAGAAACGTCAATTATCGTCGAGCAAGACAGTGACTCGGAGGACGAGGAAGAATAGGTTACGACTGAACCTAACCTTGAAAAATACAAGCCCCCTATGCCTTATACTCAAGCCCTAAACCGACCAAAAGCCAAGACTAGTGAAACCGAAAACGACCTATTAGACGCCTTTAAAAAGGTGACAATAACTATTCCTTTAATAAATGCCATCAAGCATATCCCTTCCTATGCAAAATTCCTAAAAGGTATACGTACTCCCCATAGAAATCCCAAAAGGATCCAACTTAGTGAGACGGTAACCTCCATCATGATGAATTCCTTACCCGTAAAAAAGAGAGATCCGGGAGCACCCATGATCACAAGTGAAATAGGAGAAATGTCCTTTACTAGATCCCTACTAGATACAGGAGCTCGTATCAACATTCTCCCCAAAGCTATATTTGATCGTCATCATGTAGGAGAATTACAACCTTTTCTAGTAGAACTATGCTTAGCCGATGGATCTATTAGAAAACCCCATGGACTAGTAGAAGACGTCATAGTAAGAATAGAAGACTGTTTTTTCCCGGTAGACTTCCTAGTGGTCGACATGAAAATGACTAAGGAGCTGAGCCAAGCCCCGATCATATTAGGACGTCCCTTCCTAGCTACCGCGAAAGCCGTATCCGACTGGGGGAAAGGAGAAGTTATTCTTAAGGTGGGAGAGCACACCGTAAAGGTCGACATCAACAAATTAATGAAATACCCTTCACGAGCATCTGAAGACTTGGGCGCCATCGACTTCGCCGACGACCAGGATATAGACGCCTGCGTAGAGGAAGTCATGATGATCGACGAAGAAGCACGATATGAGGAGCTTCCAATGGACAAGCCAACTTTGGAGCGCAAAACTCTCCCGTCTACACTCAAGTATGCCTTCCTTGACGAAGAGAAAGGAAAGCTAGTGATTATTTCATCCAAGCTAGATATGAAGCAAGAAGAACAATTACTGGAGGTGCTAAGGTGGAATAAAGAAGCAATCGGATGGACCCTGACGGATCTAAAAGGGCTGGACCCTTCACTATGTACTCACCGCATCTTCCTAGAGGATGAGTCGAGACCCGTCAGGGAGGCCCAGAGACGACTCAACCCGAGGGTATGAGAGGCCGTAAAAGAAGAGATTCTTAAATGGCTCAACGCAGAAAATATCTACCCCATATCCGATAGCCAATGGGTGAGTCCAGTACATGTCGTTCCGAAGAAAGCTGGAGTAACGGTCACGACGAACGAGAAAGGCGAGGAAATCCAGACACGCCTACCAACAAAGTGAAGGGTCTGCATCGACTACCGAAAGCTGAACTCCGAGACTAAGAAGGATCACTTCCCGCTACCGTTCATTGACCAAATCCTGGACCGACTGGCAGGATCAAACTACTTCTACTTCCTCGACGGATACTTGGGCTACAATCAGATTTCTATCCACCCCGACGATCAAGAGAAGACGACATTCACATGTCCGTTCGACACCTTCACCTTCAGACGCATGCCAGTCGGACTGTGCAACACCCCCGAGACCTTCCAACGATGTATGACGGCCATCTTCTCCAACTTTCTTGGCGACAGCTTAGAAGTTTTCATGGACGATTTCTCCGTCTTTCGAAATGACTTCGAAAGTTGTCTTGCTCACTTGACGAAGATACTAGTGGTATGATGGATATTATGTGGCCTATAAGCCAATCACACTTCCATGAATCTTGTTTATGTTCATTGAAATGAAACTTATTCATTGTCATTCTTATGTGATGTTTGTGATAAAGTCCATGAGCATGTGCAATGACTAAGTGAATTATGATGAGATCAAAATATAGTGATCGCTAGTCTTTAAACATATGTTCTAAACATTCCTATTCGTGGGATATTCGAGAAGGACATCGAATTATCCGGAAAGAATAGCACTATCTGATCCATCTCATATGATGAGTATGGCCGATCCTATAGCCATCGGTGTGGAGACACTAAGGATAGATAGTGGGTGCACTTTGGAGAAAGAGTTCACTAAATTGATCTGTATGAATCCCTGAATGGTAATATAGCTAAATTGTCAATCAGGTTGATTCATGTCACGGTTGTGTACTTGGTCCTTTGACCTGAGACACCAAAGACATCTTGTGGATGGATGATCGTATTTTGACTATGACTTACGACCCCCTAGCCACGGGATCTCCAAAACGTCATAGATTGGATACGACATGAAGTCCTCGAAGGTGATTGAGTGTTCAAGATGGGATCATCCACCCTCGATATATGAGGAGATCGACTCAAGGAATGACATGCGGTTAAATCCTTGGCCAAGGTTGCGGAAATATTAGAGAAGTTGTTCTCAATGATTTCCTACTCGCATCAGTACTAAATTGAGTGACGGATTAGGGTTTGACAGTTAACCATACCCTAAGTCATTCATGAGTCTCGTGTGGATGAAGGATTATACATACATTGTAATCGATGACGGGAAGGTTCCATAAGAGAGTTCTAATATACTCCATATCTCCTAGAGCACGTGGTGTAGCTTGGCACCCACCGGGCTGGCGACTCAACCTGTCGATTGGGTTAAATCGATCCTTAGTCAATTAATCTATATGTTGATATAGTTAATTGATAAGAAGGATAAAATAAGTGTTATTGGGTTGATAGAGTCATTTACTGGCGAGATATATGGACCTAGAGGGTCACACACATAAGGTCAATGGACGTCGGTGGATATAGACATAATAATAAGGGTTTTTGTGAAAAGTTCACATTCCCAAAGTCTATAAATAGGGGGAGAACGACCATAATAGAGGTGCCCATGCAAGCCTAGTGGAACTTCTCCTCCCTCTTCTCTTCCTCTCGTGGTGACAAGTGTTCAAGAGGAGATCCGATCGTCTGGAGACTGTGTGGATACCGCTAGAGGCCGGACGCCTGAACGGTTGAAGAAATCTTTCAAATGATCCAAGTAAGTATGAATTTTATTCTATACTAGATGATAGGATCACCTAGAAAGGATGATGAGATCATCTATTCTTGGTGCTTCCTCGATGTTGAATGTTTTGATTCAACACCTTCCGCTGCAATCATGATTTTGGACAAAGATTTGGAGAGCTTTTCGCGCCTCATATCCCAACAAGGTATGCGTTAGGAAATGACTGGTACTCTGCTGGGAGAAATCCCACTTCATGGTACGAGAGGGAGTAGTGCTCGGGCACATCGTCTCGGGCAAAGGCTTAGAAGTGGATAAGGCCAAGATCGAGGTCATCCAAAACCTCTCTCTACCAAGTATCGTTAAAGATTTAAGGAGCTTTCTCGGGCACGTCGGCTTCTATAGAAGATTCATCCAAGACTTCGCGAAAATCTCCAAGCTCCTCACCACCCTTCTTTGCTAAGACAAGGACTTCATCATAAACAAAGAAGGGAAGCGCGCATTCACAATGTTGAAGCAAGCACTGATCGAGGTGCTGATTCTACAAAGTCCTAATTGGGACTTACCCTTTGAGATCATGTGTGATGCGTTGGACTACGCGGTGGGAGCGGTCTTGGGGCAACAACTCGACAAGAAGCAGATGGCCATATGCTACACAAGTAAGACCTTGATCGAAGCTCAAATAAATTACACGACTACAGAGAAAGAGCTTCTAGCGGTGGTCTACGCTCTCGAGAAGTTTCGACTATACATCTTGGGGAGCAAGAACATCATCTACACTGATCATGCAGCCCTAAAGTACTTGCTCTCCAAGAAAGAAGCCAAACCATGACTCATACGATGGGTGCTGCTCCTTCAAGAATTTGACTAGGAGATAAAAGACAAGAAGGGCAGCGAAAACTTGGTGGCGGACCACTTATCGCGTCTCCACATCTCGGGAGGAGAGGACATCGGAGATACATTTCCAGGAGAGCACCTCCTCGCCATCTCAACTCACGCCCCCTGGTATGCGCACATCGTCAACTTCATCGTCACTGGATCGATCCCAGAGCACTAGAACCGGCATAAAAAAGATAAGTTCTTCCATGAGCTTAAGTAATATTTCTGGGAAGAAACCACTCTGTTCCACCTAGGATACGACCAGATTATCTGACGATGCATACCAGAGGAGGAGCGAGGAGACATACTGGAGATCTGTCACTCATCGACGTGTGGAGGACACTTTGCGGCACGAAAGACCGTGGACAAGATCCTCCAGAGCGGCTTCTGCTGGCCCTCCATCTTCAAGGATGCCCACCGTTTCTACACGGAATGCTTACAATGTCAAGCGGCAATCAACATCTCCAAGCGAGACAAGATGCCGATGCGGCTGATCCTTGAGGTGGAAATCTTCGACCTTTGGGGGATAGATTTCATGGGACCTTTCCCACCTTCTGACGGGAAAGAGTACATACTGGTGGCGGTGGACTATGTGTCCAAGTGGGTCGAGGCAATCCCCACTAGGACAAACGACCATTGGGAGGTTCTGCGATTCATCACACGATGCATCTTTGCCCGATACATTTGTCCGAGGGCCATCATCAGCGACGACAGCTCACACTTCAATAACTCTCACTTCCGGGCACTGTTGAAGAAATATGGAGTACACCATGGCATCACCACGCCATACCACCCCCAGGCGAATGGGCAAGTAGAGGTTAGTAATCGAGAAGTCAAAACTATTCTTAGGAAGATAATTTGTTGAGACGGAAAGGATTGGGCACACAAGCTTCCCGACGCACTATGGGCATACCGGACGGCATACAAGACACCCATCGGGATGTCTCCCTTCCGGCTCATCTTTGGGAAAGCCTGCCACCTTCCGGTTGAGCTAGAGCACCGATCCTACTGGGCTATCAAAAATCTCAACCTCGCACTGGACGAAGCAGGGAAAGAAAGACTTCTCCAGCTCCAGGAGTTACAAGAGTTGAGGCACGACGCGTACGAAAATGCAGCGATCTACAAGGAGAAGACCAAGGCCTTCCATGACCGACACATCAGACGACGATCATTCCAGGTCAACGACAAGGTCTGGCTCTACAACTCACGCCTCAAGCTCTTCCCTGGAAAGCTGCGCTATAGATGGGATGGTCCCTATGTGGTTCTGGAATTGTTCGACGGCGGAGCAATACTCATCTCCGATCCTAAGACCGGTCGACAATTCAAGGTAAATGGCTATCGTCTCAAGCCGTACATAACCTCAGAACCACCCGCATCGGCAGATAAGGTATATCTGCATCTTCTCGAGCACTCGAGGACCTGACGGTATCACCCTCGACCCATCAATAGTCGTAGGTTTTATTTTTATTCTGGCTGAAGACGTTAAACATAGCGCTCTTGGGAGGCACCCCAAGATTATCTTACCTTTTTAGTTTTATGCTTCTTTTTAGTTTTTTTAGACATCGGAGAACTACATTAGGAAAGGGCGCACCTGCACCGAAAATCCCACAAGCATCACTGACTAATGAGCTTTTCTAAACCTATCTCACTGCACTTTTTATTGTGTTCATGCCATGATTGGATGAGTTTTCCACATGAGCATGTAGTTTTCATTGAGGGCAATGAAAGGTTCTCATTGGGGGGTGAGGATTTATAAAAAGCTCTACCATTTTTCAAAATTTTCAAAATTCTACCCTCTAAAAACTCCTATTTTCAAAATCTTTGATCTAATCTACCCTCACCTTAGAAGTCTTTTCATCTAGAGATCTGACCTACTAGAGATGTAGAAGTGAAGACCTTATAGTCCATATGATTACATTTTGAGTAATAAAGCCAAATGATCTGGAGAGACCAATGGATTAGATGTAATGGTTGACTTCTTTGGGGTTGGGTATCTAACAGGCACCAAGGAAAAAGAGTAATCAAGAGGTTGAAATTCTATGGGATTGAAAAGGAGAGTATTTGAGAGAAAATAAAATTCCATCCTTTACCTATTATTAGCCCAAACTGCTTAGTATAAGAAATTTCTCGATTCTAGACTTTCCCCTTTAAAGAGTGCAACGATCCATAAATTTTTGTAGCACTTATCTTTCCTTATAGGCATGTAGCTTTTCTCTTCCAAAGCAGTCAAGTAGTAACACCAATTTGTTTTAAACTTCGCTTTTGATGATGAACACTCCCAAGTGAACTCACATATCCATCTCAGCTTCCATTTTTCCTCCCACATGTGCTTATACGTTCACTACACTTCATTTGCTACACACTCTCTTCAGAAATCCTAAAACTCCTCCACATCATCATTCTAGTCTTCTGAAATGATTACACAAAAAAAAACAAAAAAAACAAAAAAACAAAAAAAAAAGAATAAGAGGAAAAGAAAGAGGAGAAAAGTCAAAAGAAAGAGCGAAATAAGAAGTTACAAGAAGGAAAATAAGTGGGAACATCTTCTACCTTTATCTCTACCTCCACTTTCATCTCCACCATCTACCCTATGCATCATCATCTACCTCACTTGGGAGTATAATCATCATAAGTGGTACCTTCTTTGATTTTATAATCCACTTTGTCTTATCAGCATGTTTGCTTTTAGCCAAGTCATACCTCTAGAAATAATATCTTTTTATTTCCTTCAGCCTCCTCACACAATGCATCCAAAGATAGGAATCCTTTTGAATTGCACTCTTTTAAGGAGGAAAGCAAGTTGAGGGGAATTCTAAGTACTAAGTAGCCTCCAATTTGAGGGAAGGAGTGATGTGTTTATGGAGAGGGTAAGGAATTACATCTACTCATGAGAGAGTGAGTATATTTTTAGCACCATAGCATCATACCTTCGATAGGCTCACCTTGATTACAATCAAGAATTAGACTTAAGCATTAGCCGATGAGCACTACCCTAACATACACTAAAGAAGTCAACCTAGAAATGGAATCTAGATCATTATGGCCTATACTATGAGGAAGACATGATCATACATTTATACACTTCACCTTTTAGTAGTAAGATCAAAGGCTGAAAAGACCTTCTAGGGAGATCATATAGTAAATTGCTAAGAGACTAGCAATAATTTAAGTTTGGGGGTGTGATAACATGCTATATTAACATAATAAAACATGATTTTTGATGCATATTAAGGTATTAAATATTTCATTTCCATGCATGTTATCATACTTATGTGTATTTTTCTATTATTCCATGAAAAAGTAATTATAATCTCAAAATACCTTAAATTAGGGGTAAATATAATGATTTAAAAGACAAATAATTAATTACCTATCTTTACTTGAGATTATAAATGTTTTTAAAGTAAAAATAATGAGAGAAAATGATTTCTAAACATTTCTTTACATTTTTCTTAAGTTCAAAATCCTTAAAAATAAAATAAAATTTAAACCTCTCATTATTTATCAATTTTTATCTTTTAGAATAATAGATAATTAAATTTCGGATCAAATGAAAGAAATTTAGATTAATTTGGAGTTATATTTTAAAAGTTATGAATTTTATAATTTTTAGGGATTTTTCTGGATTTTTCTGAATTAAATTTGCAGTTTTAATGTTAAAAATAAATAAAAAAATGCAAAAAGGGTTGAATATTTCACGCAAGTCCACGTGGATGCGACGTGGCACTCCGGGCCACGTGGCAGCGCCACGTGGGCCCACGCGGCACCTATGCGGCAAGGTGACATATGCACATTATTTATATATATTTTATATAGTTTATAGAATATAGCCTTCTGCTTATCGGAAGGGATCTATTAACCCTCTGATAGAACGCACCTTATAAACACGATATTCTCTCTTAATTTTCTCCGTGTGGGACTAAGTTCCACACAGTTTATTCGAGTGTAGGACAGGTGGCTGAAATCAGAGCGTTGGATCACGATCGGAGCGGATCCGATCAACGCACGTGCTTTAATTACAAGCGTTATAACGATCCTGATTCGATCTTACGGGGAGCATCGTGATCGTCGGATCACGATCTGACGGTGGAAAAAGGGCGCATTTTATAACGGACATCTGCGCGGATCATCCAGGCCGTCGATCGAGATCAGACGGCTACGACTTATTTGAAACGGTCCACGATGGACCGTTCCATCGTAACCATCGATCGTTTTGATCGAACGGTTACGCCCAAAATATGTATAAAAGTAGGGGTTCTTCCGATGTTCTAAGCATTTGAGTTGGAATTCAATCTAATTGAGTTGTCTAGACACCTCCCCTCTCATTTCTCTTGATCTCAACGTGTTCTACCTTCAATTCCGCACCTCTGGAGCTCTTGAAATGAAGATTTCATTGTGTAGATCGGTATAAATTGCAGCTTGAACTCATCGTGGCATTCTTCGGTATTTTCGTCGATTAATCGGTTTAATTGAGCTAATCCGATCGCTAATTGTGGTTAGTGGAAGCGGTTTTTACCAAGAATTAGCTTATTTAAGTTTGATTTCGATTTAGATTAGGATTTGAGGTTCAATTTGGTGGAATTTTAGATAAAATCACGATTTTCGACTCTGAAATTTTCTTTCCACTTCGAATTTTGATTTCTCCGCGAAATCAAGTCCAAATTTGATGATTCTTGATTCTGTTGAATCAATTTGAAGTTATCTTTCAGAATTTATCATTTTCCCCAATTTGCATCATCAATTCATCATCCGATTTGATCAATTTTGAAGAATACATCAATAATTTCCTTATTTCCGTGTGGATTCGACCCTTATTTACCATTATGCCACTCAATTCGAGTTAATTTCCCAGAATTGGTAAGTTCAGTATTTTTTTTGACAAGAGACCGTGTGAAATCAATGACGCCGCGGTCTCGTATCGTGAGTGGTGCACAAAATCTCATGAAGGGGGATTAAGTGGAATACGAAAGGGCATGATCCGACAGGGCAGCTATTACGGGCGATGCTAGCATAATTTCTCTTCATTTGAGAAAAAATTAAATGATTCATAATTGAAAATATGCCTATCATAATACTACATGGGTAGCCTATTTATAAGCCTAGGAGAAGATATATTACAAATTAAAATGAAATAAACATAATTTATGGAATAAACTATAAAATAAACCTTAGGAATAGACAATGTCCAAAGGTATCAATGTTGTGGTATGTGTTGGTGGGGTTAGTGCTCATATCCCACCACATGATATATGTGTGATCTTCACATATAAGATCACATTGTCTATATGGAATACTATATCAGGCACATGTCTAGGAACTTGGTGACATGGATTTCTTGGTAGAATTGGTTGACCTTGGGCTCATCCTTTTTGCATAGAAAGTGGTGCATGCATTTTGGGAGATCAAGTGTAGCAGAGGAAAGAACAATGACAATATGAGTTGTTGATTTAATGAAATGAAGTTTTCTATATATTCAAAGATCTATCTATTCAAAGATTTTCTGTAATTTAATAACTTTCGTCGGCAAAAATCTTCCTCACGTTGAGGGTGAGGCCATGGACTGCCTGATTCCAATGGATCTTCATGTTGTTCATCAATGCCACAAAGATGATTGACAAGATAAACTTCAAATTCTTTCCTGAACAAAAAATTGATGTGGTTGTTGTTCCAAAAGGTCAGCACCCTCTCCGACACCTAATTAAAATCATGGATCACAGATTAAAATTTTGAAAGACAAGTGATTTCCTTTTCCAATAGAAACTATGCGATGCTCTAGCAGCACCAAGTCTTAGACTTCAGTCCATATTCGTTCAACAAGCAGATCATTGAAGGGGAAATTTATATGCATAGAAAATTAATGATGTAAATTATGTTCTGCTTTTGGGTGGAGTAACAATTTTGTGATGTTCTTGCAGTAACAGGTCATAGAATTCAGTCCACAATGGCTTAAATATTTTCTAAAGAGGATCCTTAAAAAAGAAAATCTCAATTTGGATAATGTTCGATAGTGGTATTGGGCTCTCGGCCCATTTATCTTCTCCTCTCATTTTCTCCTATATAAGGACCTATGTACTCTCATTTCCATATATTCGATTCTAGGGTTTCTTCATCTCATCGTCAACAGATAATAAGCAACTGAATATTGTTCTGCTCATTGGTGAAGTGGATATTTTGGACTATTTTTATGGTAATAGATCTTGAAAATCATCAAATAATAGCCTAACTATTTTTCATAAAAGAAGATACCAGAGAAAGAAACTCCAAATTTAAAACAATGAGGAACTGAGTACCGTTAACCTTATTGGCAAACAAAATTTTCGTGGTCTGCCTGGTCAAAAGTATCTATAATTCAGCACAAATTGACTTGAGCATGTTTTCAAGAACAAGATAATAGAGAGATAAACTCATAATTTATAAAATTATGAGGTGGCTAATGGTATCCTAAATGGTGAAGTAGAAAGTCTAGACCATCAATGAGGTAATAGGTCTTAACACTCAGCACATGATAGAGAGAGAAACTCCTAATTATAAAATTATCGAGCTAGCACTACCATCCACATTCCTGAAGTAGAAAGCTTGAATCGCCTAATTTTTAGATATTTTTCTAGAATTTATTTCAATTTATTGAAGCTTATTTTTTTTTAAAAAAAAGTTCTTAATCGCGCGCTGATGTGGCGGAGCATCGCCATGTGGTGGCTTGTGCGTAAGCACGTGTGCGCGTGTGTCCAACAAAATGATTTCGTGCGATCATTGAATTCACACAATCTCTTGTTAAAAAAATTTCTAAACTCACCAATTAAAAGATTATTTCACTAATTAAATAGTATAGTAATCAATAAGGGTCGAATCCACGGAGAAATAAGGGAAAATTTTTAGATATCTTTGAAACTCGATTAAATCAGACAATAAATTGAGGTGAGAAATTAGGGATTTTTGTATATTAAGAAAGATAACTCAATTAAAATTCCACGGAATAAAAAATCACTGAATTTGGATTAGAATTCGCATACAAATTGAGATTCGAAATTGAGAAAGAAATTCAATCACGAAAAGTGATAAAAACCAAAATTAAGACTAAAATTAACTTAATCTACGCTTCAATATGTAAATCTAATGCTAAAAGAAGATAGATTAGGATGAAAACATGTAATCTAACCCAAATTTGGAAAATTCATAAATTTTTAAATACAACTCCAAATTAATCCAAATTTACTTTGTTGGATAAGAAATTGAATTATCTGTCATTATAAAAAGTTAAAATATTTAAATAATGAGATATTTAATTTTAATTTTAAAAATACACTCATTCCTCTTAGAAAATAAATTTAGAAAAACATGTGTAAATAAATCATTTTCTCTTATCATTAAATCATGAAATTATGATTTATGATCTAAAATATAAACAAGAATAAATTATCTTATGAAAATTATGCATAATTGTCCCCAAAATGCTATATTTTTAGATCATAACCGAAAATTACATAAAATGATAGAAATGTGGTTAAAATATGATAACATGCATACCAATAGAATATTTACTGCCTTCAATTGTATTAATAATCATGTAAATTCTTGTATAAATTGCATGTTATTAGTGTGCGCATGTGTGCGTGTGTGAGTATTTAGTGGGTTAAAGCATTCATTATAGATTTTCGCTAACCCATTATACTCACATACCTTAGATATGCCTTAAATCATCTCAATTTATGTCATATGGAACTATTTCTTTTTGTTTTTATTTACACGTGACGCGGCATAACGAGAAGCGCCCAATCACGCGGTTCAATCGTGATTGTCAAATTTCACTTACTAGGGGGGTACATCGCTACATCTAATTAGGCGACGATTCATTTTAAGATGATTTAATCTCAACCGTTCATCTCTAGAGTTATAATGGTCAAGATTAAATGCACCCGAATGGACACGTGGCCTCATCTCAATCGCTCGACGAAGATCAAATGAATGCGAATTAAAGATGAAAATTTGTGAATCGGTGTTTAGTATGAGCCATTAATCAAAGATGAAGAGACGCATCCAACTGTCACGCCTAATTTCTCTATAAATTGAAATGTTCTTCGACGGAAAAACACAATTTTGGATGTTTTGAGAAAATCAAACTGTTTAAGCAATTGGGTCCTAGAATCACTTGATTTCTATTCTTCGAGACTCATTTTCGCATCTGAGGAGTGTTTGAAATCAAGATTTGGTGGAGAGAATCAGAAGAAATCACCTCTTGAATTCTAAAATTCATTTTCGAAATTGCGTAATGCAAAGCCTTGAATCTAGCGATTAATTGCATTGATTCGAGTGCGACTTTCGGTTAGATTATGTGATTTCCTTATACTCTATCTTCATGTAGCATTAGATTTCAATTTTCATTCGTAGATTAGGTTAATTTTAGATGTAATTTCAGTTTTTATCACAAATTGTGATCGATTTTCTTTCTCAATCTCAATTCTCAATTTCTCATCGAATTTTAATCCAAATTTTGAGATTTTTGATTCTGTGGATTTGTCTTAGAGTTATCTTTATGAATTTACTAAACCCCCATATTTATCACATCAAATCATTAGCTGATTTGATCGAATTTCAAAGATATCTCAAAATTTCCCTTATTTCTCTATTGATTCGAACCTTATTCACCACTATACTCTTTAATTAGTGATTTAATCTTTAAATTGGTGAGTTTGGAAATTTTTTGGACACGAGTTTGTGTGTATTCAATGACTACATGAAGTCGTCTTGTCAGATGGCACCGTTGCAGGGGAATCTAAGCGTATTTTTGAGAAAAATCATTAAGTTTGACTCAGCCAACTTGGATTTTTTGGTTTTTCTTAAAATTAACTTACATCGATCCTACAATGAGCAATCCAAAGGAGAAATACGTCTTTGAGATAATTCAATGAGATTAAGTGATTCTTCCCTTCTTTGCAGATCACAGACGATCACGTCTTGATACTCGAATTGAGAGGGTGTAACTCTCACGGATAGCAACTCCTCAAGTGTGGTCGTTTGTCATTGTTGAATAATGTTATAAGTATCTCTTATATATTCATATATCTTTACGATCCACCTTTCTATGAGATGATAGTCCAATTGGAGAGCGAGGAATAACCCTTTATGCGTCGATCTTTTTTATCGCTCCTCGCAATCCCCTTCCTCTTCCATATCTTCTTTGACCATAGACCATGTAAAAATGGCTCGGAATGATGAGGGAAATGTTAGGAGACACTTGAATGACTACATGACAGATCGATTTAGTGCGGTCGTTGAAACACACGATCGTCATTCAAACAAAATTTATAATTATGAACTCACGATGATTTAAAAATATGAAATCAAGTACAACGAAGAGATCAGGCCGAACCACAGAGAACACAGTTGACTTTAATCAAAGAGTTGACTTGGACAAACTAAGTCTAATTAGTGTTTATAAGAAATGAATGTGATCAGTTATTAATAGAAATAATATAAATATATGAGAGAAGATATTTTAAGAATTTTAGAAAATATTTAAAGAAGAAAAGTTAAAAGTCAAGGTCAAAGCATTGACTTTGACCAGACTATAAATTTTTGTAAAATCAGATAGGAAAAATGGAGAACTTTGATATAAAATTCTAATTTTTAGACAAGAATTGGATTTATAATTAATTTTCCAAAATCAGTCAATAGAAAACTGACCAAAATCAGTCAAAGTAAGATCTCGGTCAAAATCATAAAATTGACTAACCAAATGATATCCAAATCGAGCAATTCACATATGAATAGAAAGCTTACGATCAAAGGGTTATAGAGAAACCAAACTTATGAAAGAGGATCAAATTCTTGATCCAATGAAGAAAATTATCAAAGAAAATTTCATGCAAAAAGGAGTTTTAGAAATGAAGTTATGAATTTTTTAAGATTAACCATTTTTCTTGATTTTTATTTTTCTTTTTCAGATTTTTCTAAGCTTGAAAATCACAGAGTAAAGGTTTATTGAGTGCGGGACCCGCACGGTGATGATGTTTCGATGTGGACACGTGGCAGCACCACCTAGGCCAACACGGACCCACATGGGCACCTACATGGCGCGTAGGCTAAGGGTCAACTAGGCAAAGTGGATTGGGCCCACAGGTATAATGGGCTCGTTGATCGATAGAGATAAAGGGGGGCGTACTAGGCCCAGTGGGTGACGCAAACAATGAAGAGTGTTTCCCCTTTTATATGTAACAACAAAATTTTTTTCTCTCATGTGGGACTAAATATTTCTTTATGTACGCAGGCGACATGACAATGCGAGGGGCATTGGATTTAAGCGCACGAATCAGTGCTCGTTGATCTGGTGGATTTCGGTCCACCACATTGCGATCAGACGTACGTGATAAATTAGGAGTCATTGATTGCATTAGTGAAATCTGACAACTGCAAGTTAATCTCGCACTCGGTGAATGACAGAGCGACACACGACTACTTGTGGTATCTCTGATGAAGATCGACTAGCAGAAACCAAGGAGAAGTGGAGCCCGCGTCGTGAGGATTGTGGCCCACTTCACGCGCGCGACGTGGCTGATCGGATCTGAGGTCGATAACTTTCCAAAATTTTGATCAAAACATCAAATGCAGCAGAAAAATATTGAATCGGACATTCAAAATACTAATCCACCAAGAACAGATGATCATATCATCTAGTATGTATGAGAAAACATACTTATAGGTTTCCTTGAAGGAGTTCTTGAAGCTATTCAAGTGTCTAGCCTCTAGCGGTATCCACATAGTCTCCGGATGGTTGGATCTCCTCTTCAAAGCTCTTCACCAAGAAAGAAAGAGAAGAAAAGAGAGAATTCTCACAAGGCTTGCATGGGCACCTTGAGTTGTGGTCGTTCTCCCCCTATTTATAGACATTTGGAATGAGGTTTTTTCATAAAAACCCTCATAATTATGTCTATATCCACCAACATCCATAAACCTTATGTGTGTGACCCTCTAGGTCCATATATCTCACTAGTTAATAACTCTATAGACCAAATAACACCTTATTGGTCAACCTTAATTAATTATCCATATCCACATATAGATTAATTAATCAAGGAACGATTTAACCCAATCGATAGGTTGAGTTGCCAACCCATTGGGTGCCAAGCTACATCAGGTACACTAGGAGATATGGAGTATGTAAGAACTCACTTATGGAACCTTCCTGTCATCGATTACCATGTATGTATAATCCTTCATCCACATTAGATTCATGAATGACTTAGGGTATGGTCAACTGTCAAACCCTAATCGATCACTCAAGATAGTACTGATGCGTATAGAAATCATCAAGAACTCCTTCGATATTTCTACTACCTTGGCCAAGGATTTCATCGCATCTCATTCCTTGAGTCAATCTCCTCAAATACCGAGGGTGGATGATCCCATATTGACCACACAATCATCTTCGTGAACTTCATGTCGTATCCAATATATGATGTTTTAGATATCACGTGACTAGGGATTCATAAGTCATAATCAAAACATGATCATCCATCCACAAGATGTCTTTGGTGTCTCAAGTCAAAGGACCATATGCACAATCATGACATGAATCAACCTGATTGAAAGTTAGATATAATACCATTTAGGGATTCATATGGATCAATTCAGTGAACTCTTCTTCCAAAGAGCACCCACTATCCTTAGTGTCTCCACACCGATGGCTATAGGATCAGTCATACTCATCATATGAGATGGATTAGATAGTGTTATTCTTTCCGGATAACTTGATTTCCTTCTCGAATATCCCATGAATAGGAATGTTTAGAACATATATTTAAAGATTAGTAATCACTATATTATGATCTCATCATAATTCACTTAGTCATTGCACATGTTCATGGACTTCATTGCAAACATTACACAAGAATGACAATGAATAAATATCATTTCAATGAACATAAACAAGATACATGAAAGTGTGATTGGCTTATAGGACACATAATATCCATCAGTGGCTTCATCGTGGCCATTCAAGCTCCTTAAGTGAAACAAATGGTCAGGATATCAAGCGATTAATTCTTCTACAAGTAATGTAATCTCTTACAAAAAGGAACTCTTCATTAAGCGTGAAATTAAGTATTTTTGGAGGAGGATCTTGAGTTCTTCATGATTCTCTTGTGTTCAAGACTCAATTTTGCATGGATTGAGGCAAGTTAATCATCAACATTGTGAGAAATGTTTGGAAATCGTCCCTTGATTGATGAAATTATGAAGAAGGAATCGAAGAAATTCATAACAATCAAAGCAATTTGATTCTCAATCTTCACATCAATAGGATAAGTAGTGTGATTCCTTCCTAATCCTCTCATTCTAGGTAGCATTCATTACATTTAGATTGGTAATTAGAGCTTAGGAATTCGAATTTTGTCATTTTGCCCAAATTTAGTCGCAAATTTTTGTTGATTTTCGAACAAGGACTTATCCCTGATCTTAAGTCCAATTCAAACGAATTTGGTTTGATTGGATTCCTTTTTAATCAGATTTCTTATTCATAAATTTTCATCAAGGTTTGACCCTTTGATTTGTCCTTTGACCAACTAATGTTCAAAATCAATCCGAATTTGGGCGTTGACTTTCAAGAGCAAATACTACAAATATAGAAGGTGAAATTTTCCAACTTTGATTTCATGACTTATCTTAAGCTTTCTATGCATAGTTTATTTTCTAGATTTGGATATCATTTGATAAGTCAATTTAAGGATTTTGACTGAAACCTTCATTTTGGTGATTTTTCTGTCTATTGATTTTAGAAAAAAATCAGACTAAATCCAATTCTTCTCTAAAAATCACAATCTTTACATCAAAATTTTCCTCTTTCTCTCTAGTTTCTAAAAATATAATTTTTGAAATATTTTTCTCACGTTTTCCTCTATGATTTTATACAAAGTTAATGTCTTGTCAAAGTCAATGCTCTGACCTTGACTTTTGACTTTTCTTCTCTAAATATTTTTCAAAATTCTTAAAATATCTTCTGTCATATATAAGTACTCTTTCCATTGATAATATATCATACTTATTTCTGAAAAACCCTAATTAGACTTAAAAGTTGACCAAGTCAACTCTTTTCACTAAAAAGTCAATCGTGGTCTTTGTCGCATTCAACTTGATCTCATTGTTGTGGATTTCTACTTTTTAATCATTGTGAGTTCAGAATTATAAATATTGTTTGACTGACGACAACGTGTTTCAATGACAGCACTTATCGCTTCGTCAAGTATCTAGTGGGCATCAAGGAAAAATGAGTAATCAGAAGGTTGAAGTGTTATGTGTAGCAATTCCTCGCTTCCGAACTTCCCCTTAAAAGAGTGAGAATGAGCAAGAATTCTTGATGTACCTATCTTTCCCTTAGGCATTTATTTCTATCTTTACCTATCCACTCAAGTAGTTACACCAATTCCTTAGCTTCACTCATGATGATAACACTCCCAAGTGACTCACGCTTCCATCACATTTCTTCCATATTACCCTCACATATATGTATCCCTTCATACTACTTTACAATTGTTTGCATATTCTTTTCAAAACCAAAAACTCCTCTACATCCTTAATTCATGTAAATTCTTATAAAATTATGAAGTATCCTTAGAAAAAAGGAAACAAAGGAATAAGAAAAAGCAAGAAAAGAAAGAAATAAGAAGTGAAAAGAAGAAAATAAGTTAGGGAAATATCTTCTCTTCCACTCCATCTCTACCACTTCCACCACCATCTCTACCATTTCCATCTACCCCTATCATCCATCACTATCCACATCATTTGGGAGTATAATTATCATAAGTAGTACCTACTTTGTTGTAAATCCATCTTGTTTTACATGTATATTTTTCTTTTGACCACGTCATTCCTTTAGAAGTAGTATCTTTTTATTCTTTTGAGCCACCTCATCACATTGTATCCCAAAGATAGGAAATCCCTTTGCAAATGCACTCTTCATAAGAGGAAGACGAGTTAAGGGGAATTCTAATACACTAAGTAGCCTCCATTTTGAGTGATGTATCTATAGAGATGGTAAGGAAATACATTTGCTCATGAGAGTGTGAGAATCTTCTCATCCTCATAGCATCAAACCTTAGATATGCTCACCTCGATCACAATCGAGAATAAGACTCGAGCATTAGCCAATGAGCACTACCCTAATATGCAATAAAGAAGTCAACCTAGAGATGGAATCTAGATTCTTATGGCTTACACTATGAGGAAAACGATATCATACATTCATAGACTTCACCTCTTTCATTGTAGGATCAAAGGTTGAAAGGATCTTCTAGGGAGATTATATAGTAAATTGCTAAGAGACTAGCAATTATTCAAGTTGGAGGGTGTCATAACATCCAAATTATACACAAAAATATTTGATTATTAGTGTAAATTAAGGCATAAAATATTCCATCGTAATGCATGTTATCATATTTTTTTTAGTGTTTATCTATCATTCTATTCAAAAAGAAGTTATAATCTCAAAATACACTAATTAAGGGATAATTATGATAAATTAAGATATTAGATTATCCCCATTTTTATTTCAGATTATAATTTGGTTTTAATGTTAAATAATAAGAAAAAAATACTTTTTATGCACATTATTATCCTAAAGTTTTAAATTCTAAAAGAAATAAGTGTATTTTTTAATAAAAATTTATTCTCTTGTTATTTAATAAATTTGATTTTTAGAATGATAGGTAATTTAGTTTATGATCTAATGAAACAAATTTGGATTAATTTGGAGTTATATCTTAAAAGTTATGAAATTTATAATTTTTAGGGATTTTTCTAGAATTTTTCTGATTTTTTATGAATTTATTTGGATTTATTTTAAATTAAAAAGAATTTTAAAAATCAGATTTTATCGTGTGCTGATGTGGCACGAGGAAGAAGGGGAGCGTCTCTATGTGGCGGCATATGGACATGCCACGTGACGCATGCATATGTGTGCGCGTGTGTGCGTGTGCGCACATGTGCACGAGTGTAATTACAAAGATTAAGCATCCTTTTCATAATAACGCTATCCCTCTAAATACATGCACCTTATATACCCGTCCAATTTTAATAATTTATATAATGTGGGACTACCTTTTCGTTTTTATATGTACAGCTGACATGGCATCACGAGGAGCACAAGATCGGGTAATTTGATCGCTATCATCAATGTCACTTAAGTGAAGGGGTACGTGGCCCACTTCGTTCGTCTGCAAATCATTTTTAAAATGATTTAATCTCAGCTATTCATCTAAGAAGTTATAACGGCTGAGATTAAAACTGAAGAAATGCATCTAAAGCGTTAGGATCAAGATCGATGGCAAGCGTTTCACGCGTTTCATCTTCACGCATGACGTGGAAAAAAATCTTGGTGGTCTATCTTCGATCCAACAAACGCGATGTTAGCGTAATGATTCGCATCTTTACATTTCATCCAAGCCATTGATCGAAGATTAAATGCCGATCCGATAATACGCCCAATTCTCTCTATAAATTGAGATGTTCTTCTAGGATATAAATCATTCTTGGGTTTTTCTAGTAATCAACCTCTCTAGCCATCATAATCCTTGAATCTCATGTTTTCCTTCTCTTCTAAATCAATTTCCACATCCAAGTAGTGTTTGAAACTGAGATTTCATTGAGAGAATAGGGAGAAATTGATTATTAAATGCCAACGATTGTCTTCGAATTTGGGGAATAAAAAGCCTTTGATCTAGCAAGAAATTAAATCAATTCGAGCGCTATCTTGGGTTAGAAATCGTGTTTTCATTTTAATCTTTCTTTATATAACACTAGATTTCAATTTTAAATCATAGATTTAGTCGATTTCCTTTCTTAGTTTTATTTTTCTCTCTCTTCGCGATCCGAATTTCTCTCAAAACTATGCTCATTGATTTCTCCACGAATCTTGATCCAAGTTTTTTGATTTATGATTCCCTAGATTCGCCTTTGAGTTCTCTTTGCAAATCTATAAAAATCCCTTTTCTCACCTCATTTCATCATCCGATTTAATTGAATTTCAAAGAGTACAACAAACATCACTTAGTTCTCTGTGGAATTGACCCTTATTCACGTCTATACTATTTAATTTGTGATTAATCTCTTAATTTGGTGCTTTCGGTAAATGTTTTGATGTGTGTCTGCATGTATTCAATGACTGCACAGATTCACTTTGTCAAAGAGCATTAAATAAATATGGACATGTTGAGCCTTTTTGTGTTTTACGAGGTTTTAAGACCTGCAAAATTTTTAATATTTCTGGAAGGATTGATATTTATGTTTGTGATAAATCTAAAAAACTTAAACATTTTAATAGTACCAATTGAATTTGGAAGGCTTGAGATTTTTGTTTGTGACATGAGCTAATTGATTTAAATTATTAAGAGCACGGATTAAAAATCTAGAAGAAATGATATTTGTGTTTGCAACAAAAAAATAATGTCTCCAACATTTTAAGAGCACCAATTGATTCAAGAAGCAATGATACATTTGTTTGTGACAAATTTAAATCTACAAAGCTTTAAGAGCACCAATTGAATATGGAAGTTTTTGACCATTTTTGTTTATGATAGATCTAACCCATATAAATTTGTAATAGCACCAGTACAATCTAGAAGGGTTGAGACTTTTGTATAAATCTAATCTTTTAAAATTTTAAGAGCACTAATAAAATCTGGAAGGCTTGATATTTTTATTTGTGACAGATTTAACATATCCAAGTTTTTAAGAGCACCAGTATAATCTTGAAGGGATAAGACTTTTTTTGTGATAAATATAATATTTTCAAAATTGTATGAGCATTAATTGATAAGGAAGCAATAATACATTTTTTGTGACAGATTTAACACAACCAGATTTGTAAGAGCACCAATTGAATCTGGAAGGGTTGAGATTTTTTTCGCGACAGACCTAACCAATCCCAATTTGTAAGAGTACCAATAAAATTTGGAAGGATTGATATTTTAGTTTGGGATAATTTTAATGCATTTACCATTGTAAGAGCACCAATAAAATCTAGAAGGATTGATATTTTAGTTTGTGACAAATTTAATGTTTTTAACATTATAAGAGCACCAATTGATTGAGGAAGTATAA